>BSBK01000682.1:3202500-3575000 GCA_027943335.1 Chamaecyparis obtusa | reverse complement strand
CATTGCTTTTATTTTCTTCTCTAATGTTGCTCTTAATTGAATGAGTGCACAAAATATTGAAAGAAAATCGATAGAGTGATTATGAGAATATTAGGAATGTGATTGTCAAGAATGAGGAAAATGAGTCCAATTTAAAAATTTTAGAACTCGAATTGACATATGAGATTAAAGTTCAATCAACAACTAGGATTGTATTTGGGAACTCAAAATTGGCAAATGACAAATTGGATTGTGCATTTAGAAAATGATACAATTATGACAAATGAAAATGTGCATTTGGAAAATAACAATTGATCACAATTCATGATAAATAAGGAATAAATCTGGCTAATGACAAATTATGATAATTTATGACAAATTAGTGAGTGGTTTGGGAAATGAGAAATTAGTGGGAGAAAAATGAGAGAAATTAGGGGGCAAAAATTTGTGGGAATGTCATATGAGAAATTAGGGGAAAGTGTCATATGAGGAAAAGTGGGATTGAGAGAAAAATTAGGGGCTATGACATGAGCTAGAAATGAGGGGTAAATTAAGAATTAAAAATTATTAATTCCCCCACATTTTAGGAATTATCCAATTGATTAATTAATATGGGAAAAGGGGATAAAGGAGTAAATAAATATAATTTATTTACAAAGGCATGGGACATTAGGATAAGGGGTCAAATCAATGGTCGTTCACCCCTAAAGGATTAATTAATAGATGAGATTATTTCATTAGACATGTTTAAGAATGAATCAACAAGATATCATGAAAAATTAAAGGAAGAATCTTAATGATTAATTAAATATTTTTCATAATTTAATTAATGAAGAATGACACAATCCGAACAAATAATAAAAATCAAATGTGTGACATAAAAGACTCATTGAAGAGCTTTATTTAATATAGAAAATGGATGCAGTGCACCATGACATAGAAAGTTAGGGTGATAATGCGATCCCTTTGCATAAAACAAACACATTGCAGACAAGGAATGTTTCCATCCATCTCAAAGCATTGGAATTACTTGCCCCAAAAATTTATGAAAAAATCACCCCACAAATAAAAGACAAAGACAAAAATAAATGACCATGAACCATCCTAGCCAATCTAATCACTTAGGGATATCATTTCGTAGCATAGGAACATGACCGAAGATAAATCAATAAAAGAGAAGAATTTGAACCAAGAAATTCAACAACCATTCTGAAAAGGTGTCAAAGTTTATAGTTTTTTTTGATGATGATGATGTTTGGTTATAAGAATGAAGTACCCCATTGAAGACAAATATTATCTAGTTTCAAGTGAAGCACACCCTCTATAAGACAAACAAAAGGTTTGATAAATGAGAGATTGATTAGGACAAGTTTGATATGTCTGATTATTGCATGGATTAGATAATTAATCTATTGATGTGTTATTTTGTGATGCAGGAGCATCCTGGGTGTAAGAGCAATCTTGCATCACCCAAAAATATTTCTGGTTTCTTTTCAATAAGGGCTATCTTGTGCAGAGCTTCTATTTTTTAAGATTTACTATTTTTAGTAAGTTTTTCATTTGAGCTCAGAATGGTCTATTTTCTTTTCTGGAGGTTCACTTTGGTCATATCAGCCTGCCATTAAAGTTTCATTGCTAGATCAAGTCTAGTTTTGAAGATATTGAAAATGTTTGGTATTGGTAGCAGGGTAGAAAAAATTTGAACTTAGTTTTGAAGGCTTTAGGGGGCCCGAATGAGGTCAAAAAATTAGCTAATTGGAGTTTTCACAAGTTTAGCATTGTATATAACTTTGTGCCCTTTCCAAAATGGGGTCATAATAGCCAATCGAGTCAACAGACGATGACTTATGGTCTCCAGAAGTTGGATCACCTAAAATGGAAGAAAATGAATTTCCTTCAAAATTTATTTTTGAGTTCTAAAAGTTGTTTTGAGCCGATTCTGATGTAATAAAATGAAAAATAAAATAATTATAGGGTTGGTCAGCCTTAAGGGCTAAAATTTCTAGAACCTTCTCGGGCGATGGAAATTGCCTATATACGGAAGGCCCATAGTGTTGTCTAAGACAGTTCTGGGTAGTAAAACTGGGTAATGGCTCAAGGATTTGTCCTACATAATATTGTAAGGAAAATATGTGGTTTGCATATTGTAATTCCAAAAATTTGTAATTCTACACTTGTGGAGATAATAAGAAGCTCATTTTATGTTCTTGCAAATTGTTGTTGTTTCTCTATTTTTGTTATGTGTTTGTGGTATTAAGGGGAGCACCCTTCATCAAGTTGTATCAAAGAAGGAGTTCCTGAGTGTGTAGAAAAATTGCCAAGTGTGAGGCAGTTTTCACTAGGACCGTGGTTTAGGGTTTCAACGATAAGTGCAAAAATGCCTCCATGAAGGGAAGGTGGTGAAAGAGCTGGTGGTGTGCCACCTAAGGTTAGAGCCCTCCAGAGACAAGTGCGAGCATTGCAAGAAGAGATTTACAAAGGAATGAATCTTACAGTCAGAGATGAAAGCAAGGATGAAGCTGAAGAAGGAAATTTTGATCAGGAAGGAGAAGGCAAAATTTTGAACCAAGAGGAAGAAAGGATTTTTCAGGCCATTTCCAAGATCGAGAAAATACCTAAGATTGAGGTTCCTACATTTTTTAGGAAATCTTAACCCAAAGGAATTGATCAATTGGATCAATGAATTACAAGAATATTTTGAGTATGAAAATATCGAGGATCCTGATTGGGTCAAGTTTGTGAAGGCCAGACTGAAGGGTCATGTGAAGATCTGGTGGCAAGAGATTCAATTGGAGTGAAATAGAAGAGGAAAGGAGAAAATAACAAGATGGGATCAGATGGTGGATAAATTGAAGTGACAGTTCATTCTTGTTGATTATGAACTTGATCTACTGAAGAAAATGCAAGGTTTGAAGCAAGCAGGAAGATCTGTTTAGGAGTATATGAAGGAGTTCTATCGAATCCTCATTAGAACAGGCCATACAGAAGCTGATAAGGAGAATATTTCTCGTTACCTTAATGGGTTTAGGCCAAGAATTCAGGAGGAGTTGAATTTGGTTTGAATGAATAGTATTGAAGAGGCATACCAATTTTCCCTAAAAGTAGACAAAAAGCTAAACAAGAAGTTTGAGAGTAGACAAAGCGAAAGAGGTCGTGGCAGAAGATCAAGTCAAAAATCTTATGGAGGCCAAAATGAAGATCAAAAAAAGAAGGATGAGGCCAGTAGTAGTCAGAATCAGAGAGGAAACAATTTCATTCATTTCCATGATTAGAATAATAGAGATCAAAGAGGAAGGGAAGAGGACAAGGATCAAGAAGAGGAGGCTTTCGTGGAACATGTTTCCACTGTGGAGAAGAAGGTCATAGGGCATTTGAATGTCCTTAATGCCAAGGAAGGACAGATAGGAGAACTGAAGGCCAGACTAGAGTTTCACATGTAGATGAAGATGTGAAATTATCACATTCTAAAGATGCTAAAAGAGGAGAAATGCTAATTAACAGAAGAGTCACGCTGAGTGGTGAGAATGAACCTGAGCAAAGGAGGAGCTTGTTTCACACTAGGTGCAAGTGTGAAGATAAGTGTTGTTATGTGATTATTAATAGTGGAAGCACTTCCAAATTGGTGTCGAAAGAGATGGTCACAAAGTTAAAGCTCAAGAGGTAGAAACACCCACATCCATACTAGATCACCTGGGTGTAGGATGACCACAAGGTCATGGTCAATGAACAATTCCTAGTAAAGTTCAAGATTGGAGGATACCATGAGGAGGTACTATGTGATATCATACCTATGGATGCATGTCATATGTTGTTGGGTAGGCCATGGCAGTTTGATAGACATGCTTTACATGATGGTCGTGCAAATACCTATTCCCTGACAAAGGATGAAGTGTGACATAAGCTAAAGCCATTGAAGGACATAGAAGAAAAGATACGTAACAATGCAAGAATAAGTTTGTTGACGGAAGAAAATTCCTATAGGGTTTGAGGTATGAGCATATGTGTTTTTCTTTAATTCCAAAAGATGGTAAAGAGGAAGTAGAAGAGGTACCTGTAGAAGTTGCAAATTTATTAAATGTGTTTCAGGATATTGTATCTGATAATGTGCCTGATGGATTGCCACCAGTAAGGAAGATCAGTCATCAGAAGGACTTGATTCCAAGAGCTAGTTTTCCAAATAAGGTAGTACATAGAATGACACTAGCAGATAGTGGGGAGTTCAATAGACAAGTACATGAGTTGTTGTAGAAGGGGTTGATTTGAGAGAGTTTGAGTCCATGTGTTGTACCTTTATTATTAGCACCAAAGAAGAATGGAGAATGCAGGATGTGTACAGATTATAGGGCTATAAACAAGATCACAATCAAGTATATGTTTCCTTTTTCACAGATGGATGATATTATGGACTTTTTGAGTGGAGCTGTGTATTTCTCAAAGATAGATCTAAATAGTGGATACCATCAAATTTAGATTACAGAAGGAGATGATTGGAAGACCGCCTTAAAGACAAAGGAAGGATTGTATGACCAGTCATGCCTTTTGGGCTAACGAATGAACCGAGCACTTTCATGCGACTGATGAATGTGGTTCTAAAATAATTTCTAGGAAGTTTGTCATTGTTTACCTAGATGATATTTTGATCTTTAGTAAGACATTGGAGGAGCATATAATGAAAATTCGTAGGGTGTTTGAGAAGTTAAGGGAAGAGAATTGTTGATTAATTTGAAGAAGTGTAGTTTTGTGAAGAAGGAGTAAGTGTATCTGGGATTTGTAGTTTTAGCAGAAGGTCTAAAAATAGACCCAGAGAAAGTGAAGGATATCCTTGAATGGCCTACTCCAAGGAGTTCTACTGAGGTAAGATGTTTTCATGGTTTGACTAGCTTTTACAAAAAAATTATTAGAAGTTTTAGTAGTATTTATGGACCCTTGAATAAAATAATGAGAGGAGATATGAAAGAGTTTAAGTGGATTACAGGGGCAGATAAGATTTTTAAACTGTTGAAACAAAATGTTACAGAACAACTTGTTTTAGAACTTCCAAATTTTAATAAGGTTTTTCAAGTAGACTGTGATGCTAGTGGTACTGCAATAGGAGATGTTTTGAGACAAGAAGGTAAACATGTTGCTTATTTCAGTGAGAAGTTAAATGACGCCAAGAGAAAGTATTCTATTTATGATCAGAAATTTTATGCTATAGTTCAAGCATTGAAGAAGTGGAGACACTATCTTCTTCCTAAGGAGTTTGTTTTGTATACTAATCATCAAGATTTGCAATATTTGAATAGTCAAGGAAAGTTGAATTCGAGGCATTTGAAATGGGTTGAGGTTTTTTAGAGTTACACATTTGTTTTGAAACATAGGAGTGGAAAGTATAACATGGTTGTAGATGCGCTTAACATAAGGCAAATTTTGTTGATAGAGATGCAGATTGAGGTGGTTGGGTTCAAGGAACTCAAGAGTGATGAACTACAACTGATTTAGAACCTGATTGAAGAAACTATGATTTAAGATCACCAAGTAGATTGATTAGATATGTAAAATGATTAAATCAATATTATGTTGTCATTGATGTCAACTAGTTTTATAGTACTTATCTTGTAAGTTACTATACCGATACATCTGTAGTGAAGGAGTGAAAGAGATGAAGAACATAAATATCTACATGAGGAAGATGGATATGACAGATGAGGATAGAGAATACATTGAGTAACTTGTTGATGAGTCAATGACTTCATGTTATTGACTCAATTATGTTTCATTCATCTATGATGAGGAAAAGAGCTGAAAGACACAAAGCAGTGTTGTCGGTTGATGAAGCAATTTAGTATACACCGACATAGTGTAGTGTATACCGAGCACAGTGTTAACCAAGCTTGTGTTCACCGATGCATTTCTTTGTTAACCAAGAAGAACAAAATGAATTAAATGACTAGTTTAGCTGATAAGATTGATGGGCTGGCAAGTGTATGAATTCGAGGTAACAGATAAAGTTTGTTACACAGATCGACGATTGACAAAATTCAGGAAAGATCTAAAGGATGAGAATCAAACATGTTATTGACACAAGTGTCGAGGTATGTTTAAGAGGAAAAATCAATGAAAATGATTAAGAGGCAAAATCTGATGGAGTAGAAGAAAATGGTTTACATGTCTATATAAGAGACTGGAGATTTCACAATGAGTGTGATGCTGGAAGAGAAGGAAACTGAAAAATCATTGCGTGAACAAGTTTTCATGGATTTTGATCATACTATTTAAGGAGAGCCCTACTGCAGAGCATTACCAAGCTACAAAGAGTGATTATTGATGGACAATAAGTTGAATAGTGGTTGAAATAAAATTGATTTATTGATAAAAAAGATTTGTATGAGCTGATCATTGATATGTAATTTGCAATTGAAGTTGTATTAAGTCAGATCACCTACTGTTACATATTTAACCATTGTACACAGTCAAATCTCTTAACCGAGTGGACTAAGAAAGTCTTATTATGTATCATTCATAGAATGAGCATTGTTATCCTGTCAACCCCAGAGTGATTGTTGGTTGGACGATAACGGTTGGTCTTAAATCCTCTAACAAGGTCACACCTAACAGTGTGTTTGTAACCTTTAATAGGGTTGGGTCTTCATCGACCTCACTTCAGAAGAGTGAATATTTTGGGTTGCCGGTCCTAGGTGGTTTTTCCCTTCACAAGGTTTCCACATTAAATCTCGTGTTATGTGTTGATTGTGATGTTTGTTTTGATGTCATATTTACATGTTGCATATTTGATTTGATTGGTAACTGCTATAAGTTTTAGACTGGTAATCGGTAAATACACAGACAGTAAAAGTATTTTAAGTTACCAAGCAACAAAAATTGAAGTATTTATTTTTGGATTATACATTTTGTATTGGGACAGTGATTAACTGATTCACCCCCCTCTCAGTTATTCTAACAATTGGTATCAGAGGGTTGGTTGCTTTGAACTGAGTTTTAAGGACTTCAGTAAAAAGATCTCAAAATGTATAAGAGGGAAGTGCCAAAGCTAAACAAAGAGAACTTCACAGTATGGTAGAGCCAGATGAAGTTGCACATATCTGGAATTGGGAATGCTACACTAGAGTTGATGGAGAATGGTTATATAGAACTGACACTAGGTCCCCTAACACTTGATCAACTGAAAGACAGGCATGAACACAATGTTACTATGATGGAACTTGCTGCTGCCTGCATCGATGCTGAATTTGAAGATATCAAAAGTTGCACTACTACAAAGGCCATGTGGGATAAAATTTCTCAAATTTACAGTGGAGATGTGCATGTTAAAAGAGCCAGAGCAAAAAGCCTAAGAGGCCAATTTGATGACATGAAGATGAAAGAAGGTGAGAATATTGTGCAATATACAAATAGACTGAAAGAGGTAGTACATGCTATTAGAGCATCTGATGGACAAATTAGTGAAGAAACAGTTGTAAGAAAAGTACTCAGAACCTTATTGCCGATTTACGCAATCAGAATATCTACTATCCATGAGACAAGGTCTGCATCTACTAATGTACTTACACTTGACAATCTGATTGGTAAAATTACAACCTTTGAATTAAATAATTTTGATAATAGTGTTGTATCATCTGTGGAATCTGCTTTCATGTCTTCTCTGAAGATTAGTAAGTCTAGCAGGAATAATAAAAATGATAGTGATAGTAATACCGATGATGAGCTTGATGAACTTGAAGCTCTTATGGCTAGAAGATTACCCAAAGGTAAGGGAAAGTATAGAGGTAAGCTACCTTTGGCATGCTTTAATTATAAAGAGGTTGGCCACATCGCTGCTAGATGTCCACATAAGAAAGATGATGATAGAACCAAAGACTGATCTGAAGGAAGCTATGGGAGAAGATTCAACAGAGGCTACCGACACAACAGAGATAACCAAGACAACAATGAAAAAGGGAAAAAGGTATGTTTCATAGTTGAAGATAATGAATCTGAATCTGATTCTGATGATGATATAGAAGTTGTATTTGTTTCTATGAAAGATGAATCGGAGGAAGAAGAAGAAAAACATGAAGAAACAACACTGATCTCTAAAGTTAACAAAAGCAATACATGGATCGTAGATAATGGCTGTACACATCACATGACTGGTGATGAGGAGAAGTTTGATAAACTTGAAGAATACAATGGAGGTTCAGTTAAGATGGGTAATGACACACCCTGTATGGTAAGAGGTAAAGGAACCTTAATGATAAATGACATGATAAAATGTGATAATGCTTATTGGGTAGATGGATTGAACTATAACTTGTTAAGTGTGGCACAACTGAATAATTCAGGTCACCGAGTTGCTTTTGAGAGCAAGAAAGTGAAAATATTTGATGATGGAGGAAGACTAGTTGGAACTGGAGTACAATCAAGAGGTAACCTATTTTATCTTGATACTAATGAGTCTTCTTTCTTGATGATGAAAAATGAAGATGCTTGGTTGTGGCATAAAAGGTTATGCCATGTGAACTTTGATAACATGATTAAGATCAATAAAAGGAAAAGAGTTAGAGGGCTTCCTAACTTGTCAAAACTGGATCATGTTATGTGTCATGAATGCCAGAAAGGTAAGATGACTAAATCTAGTTTCAAAAGTAAGGATTACTCAACAAAGAAGATACTTGAGTTGGTTCATACCAACCTATGTGGTCCTATGAGAACTCAGAGTTACTATGGTGATAAATACTTTATTCTTTTTGTTGATGACTATACTAGATTGATGACTGTTATGTTCTTAAAAGAAAAATTTGAAGCATTTAAGATGTTTAAGTGGTATAAGGCTAAGGTAGAAAAAGAGACTAGAAAGGAATTGAAATTCCTAAGATCTGATAGAGGAGGTGAATTTATCTCTGATGAATTTAATAACTTCTGTAATGAGCATGGTATTAAAAGATAGGTCTCTGCATCGAGGATACCTTAGCAGAATGAGATTGCTAAAAGAAGGAACATGTCAATAGTTGATTGTGCTAGGACATTGATGCTACAAAAGAATTTTGCAAAGACATACTAGAGGGAAGCTATCGGTATAGTAGTTTATGTGCTTAATTGAGTGCAATTGAAGAAGGACACCAACAAGACACCCTATGAGTTGTGGTTTGGACACAAACCTATTGTAAGTTATGTCAAAATTTTTGGAAGCAAATGTTTTATTCTGAAAGATGAGAGAAATGGTGAATTCGACTCAAAAGGTGATGAAGGGATATTCCTAGGATATTCTTGTAAAAGCAAAACATATAAATGTCTGAATAAAACTACTAATAAAATGATTGAAAGCACTAACATCCGTGTTGATGAGTTTGATGAAAAGAACATAGAGGAAAGTACAAAGGAATTGGAAGACTATGGTAGATTCACTTACATTGAAAAACTAGAGTATCTACTGAAGCCTCAACCTATGATAATCGGTCAGCAGGAAAGCAATACCAAACAACAGGAAAGAGAAACCGACAAGCAGAATGGTCCTACCGAGTAAGAAAATGAATCTGCATAGGATGAATAGGAAAGGAGAGATAGGATATTGGTGAGTTTTGTCAGAAGACACCAGCTTGAATCACAAATCATTGGAGACAAGCAAGCTGGCATGCAAACAAGGAGCAAAGCAAGACAAGGTACATGTCCAGTTTGTGATTATGAGCCAAAAAATGTAAAAGTTGCATTAGAGAATGATGAATGGGTTAATGCAATGAAGGAAGAAATAGAGCAGATAGAAAAGAACAAAACCTGGACCTTAGTACCCCGACCTAAAGATAAGAATGTTATCGATACTAAGTGGATATTCAAGAACAAGCAAAATGAGAATGGAGAAGTGACATGGAATAAAGCTAGATTGGTATGTAAAGGATATGCACAGGAGGAAGGCATAGACTATGGTGAAACCTTTGCACCTGTTGCTAGATTGGAAGGAGTCAGAATGCTACTTGCATATGCTGCACACAAGAAATTCAAAGTATATCAAATGGATGTCAAGTCAACATTTCTGAATGGAATACTTGAAGAAGAAGTCTACATAGAACAACTTGAAGGGTTTGTTGATCTAGAAAAGAAAGATATTGTATGTAGACCACAAAAATATTTATATGGTTTGAAACAAACATTGCGAGCTTGGTATGAGAGGTTGTATACTTATTTGTTAAGTATAGGATTTGCAACAACAAGTGAAAACAACAATCTGTATATGAAAGGAGATACTGATGATACAATTCTTATTACTGAGATATTTATGGATGATATCATATTTGGAGGTCAAGATCAAATATGTAAAGCCTTTGCTGATGATATGAGGAATGAATTTGAAATGTCTATGTTTGGAGAGATTAAGTTCTTTCTTGGACTACAAGTGATTCAACATAGTGATGGGATATTCATCACACAATCTAAATACATAAAAGAAGTATTGAAAACATTTGGCATGGAAGATGCTAAACTTGTGGGAACACCGATGGCTACTGGATGTAAATTGACTAAGGAAGATGAAACTATAGAGGTAAACTAGACACTGTATCGATCAATGATTGGTAAGCTAATTGAATAGATGTAATTTGGAATCACCTCTATTTGTGTAAGTGTGTGGGGAAAATGTAAGATTCACTCCTAAATCCAAATTCCCAAAGGAGAGATCCAATTTGATCAACCAAGAGGTTAATACACAATTGAATCAATCTATGAATAATATGAAAGAGAGAGAGAAACCCTATACTTCCCTATAGTTGGATCAAGCTTGAAATCTAAAATAATTGAAGTGCAAATACTAACCTTGAATTAGGGTAGATCTAGAAAATGCTAAATTTTGGCTTCTGTATGAACTTTCTGAAGATTCCATCACCTATTTTGGATTGGAAATGTTGAGGCAGACAAAACCCAGAAATATTTTCTCCAAATTCACATAGGTCAACTTTGACCTTTTAAAAGGTCAAAGACCACATTATTTATTTGAAGTCCGATTCTGATTCTGTTCGCAGATCTTGAAAAATTGCCAAAAAGGGTATCTGAATTCACTCTCAGATCCAAGATTTCACACCTGTACCTACAATAAAATGGGGGTTTTTGGTTGTATGGGGGGTTTGCCTTGGTCAAACCCCAATTTAGGAATTAACCTTGAAATTTAATTGAAATATATGGTGCATAAACAAAGTAATTGAAAGAAATCACCTCGCTTATGTTGAAGTCCTTGTAGAGGATTCCAATCCTCAAATCGACAAGTAAGAATGCTTCAATGAATGTAGGATGTCACCAATCAATGGTATTTTGATCTTCAACACCAATCTTGATTTGATCTTTGCATATGAGAAGGTTTGAATGAATGGAGAAGGATGAATCTTCAAGGGGGCTCCAAAGAGATTGAATCCTTCAATAGCTAACAATGGAACTCCTTGATGGATGAATACTTGAACACTTGAATGCTTGAAGACTTTCTTGCACTTGAGAACTTGAGAGCTTGATTGCTTGAGATGTGATGTAAACTTGATATGAAAATGAGAGAGGAAGGCCTCCTTTTATAGTGATCTAGGGCACACTCCTCTAGATGGGCCACCTTGAAGAATTAAATCCCAATTAGGTCCTCACCTTTAGAAAATATACCTTGATTAAATACAATTAAAGGATTTACTGTTTCAGAACCCGAAACAGTCAACTCGGAGGTGGGAAATAACTTTCCCGAAAGCTAAATTATCGGCAAATGAGATTTTGAAATCCTGGCAGGAAGAGGTCAAGGTCGAGGTCGACCCTGACCTAGTTAGGGTCGAGGTTGACTTTGACCTTAGACCCTAACTTTTTCAGGTTCTGCAACAGAGATCCCAGAGATGCTAGAAACTTAGAAATTGATGTCTGAATAGGACCCAATGTTAGGAACAGACAAAAAATCCTCTGTTTGATGTGATGGAGGACTAGGAGGTCTCATTTCTAAACCCTACCTAGAAAATAGAACCATGGAAGAGGGAAAATCAGGAAAGTCCTTAAGACCTTAACCCTAATTTCACCTAGAATGAAGAAATCAAGTGCAGAGAAGTGGAAAGTGGGGAGAAAGCCAAATACATGCAAAGACCCAATCAAGGTGCTTAACATGACCCCAAACCACTTACTCGGAGGGATAAATGCTCTTATCATGGAAGTGCTTCTATTTTAAGATGATACACTAATGTATGTAGTTCACAGTAGACCAGACATAGCACATGTTGTGGGAATAGTTGCTAGATTTTTTGCTAATCCTAGAGAATCACACATGATTGCTACTAAAAGAATCTTAAGATACCTAAAGAAAATAGAAGACTATGGATTATGGTATCCTAGGGAAGGAAATTTTGAACTCAGAGTCTATACCGACGCTGACTGGGCTAGAAATGTGGATGATAGAAAAAGCATCACCGAAGGAGCATTCTTCTTTGGTGAAAGACTTGTTACCTGGACAAGTAAGAAACAAGCTTGCATTTCTTAGTCTACAGCCGAAGCAGAGTATGTTTTTGCTGCTACAAACTGTTCAAACATTGCATATATCAAACAAGTTCTGGAAGGTATGAATGAGATAATCACTGAGCCTGTGATTATATACTGTGATAACACCAGTTCAATTAATATTTCAAAGAATCCAGTGATGCATTCTAAAATGAAGCATATATCAATAAAGTATCACTACTTGAGAGAACAAGTACATGAGAAGCAAGTTAAGCTAGAGTTTGTTACATCAAAAGAACAACTTGCAGATATATTTACAAAAGCTCTACCGAAGGACACATTTGAGTACTTGAGGACTAGACTTGGGGTCCGTCCCCTATCTACCAGTCACTAAGGTGATTTAGATGTTGCATCAACCTAATCTTATCAGAAGATCATACATGTTGATGCAACATAGTTCACACTTTGGATCATGTCTAAAGCTGTGAAAGGTACTGGAAAAGATTGGCATATTAGTATACAGAGATATAGAGTATGCACCAGACAACAAAGAGTTACTTGGCTATTGAAGAGCTGTTTGTTTATTTGTTTCTTTGGAATTATTGTTAAAGGGAGAGATAAACAATATGAAACAAAGGGAGAGATAATCTGAATGTGCACCGATGAGAACTATCGGAGGGAGAGCATTGAAGATCAATTACTAGGAACAGAAGAAGGAATCCGAGAGCTGAAAAGATCATACTTGTAGATTGACAAAGCTGCATTTTGCAATGCTGTTGAGTAAAGTAGTGATTAAACATATTAAGCTAGGGAGAACTTGTACATCATTTGTTCATAGAGTTGTAGAATATATGTTTGGTATGTGTATGGTATATTTCATATTACTTGAGTTGCCATCAATGCCAAAGGGAGAGATTGATGAACTACAACTGATTTAGAACCCGATTGAAGAAACTGTGATTTAAGATCACCGAGCAGATTGATTAGATATGTAATATGATTTTATCAGTATTATGTTGTCATTGATGTCAACTAGTTTAACAATACTTATCTTGTAAGTTACTATATCGATACATCTGTAGTGAAGGAGTGAAATAGATGAAGAACATAAATATCTACATGAGGAAGATGGATATGACAGATGAGGATAGAGAATACATTGAGTAACTTGTTGATGAGTCTATGACTTCATGTTATTGACTTAATTATGTTTCATTCATCTATGATGAGGAAAAGAGCTGAAAGTCACAAAGCAGTGTTGTCGGTTGATGAAGCAATTTAGTATACACCGATGGAGTGTAGTGTATATCGAGCACAGTGTTAACCGAGTTTGTGTTCACTGACATATTTCTTTGTTAACCAAGAAGAACATAATGAATTAAACTACTAGTTTAGCCGATAAGATTGATGAGCTGGCAAGTGTATGAATTCGAGGTAATAGATAAAGTTTGTTACATAGATCAATGGTTGACAAAATTCAGGAAAGATCTAAAGGATGAGAATCAAACATGTTATTGACACAAGTAATGAGGTATGTTTAAGAGGCAAAATAAATGACAATGATTAGATGGAAAAATTTGATGGAGCATAAGAAAATGGTTTACATGTCTATATAAGAGACTGGAGATTTCACAATGAGTGTGATGCCGGAAGAGAAGGAAACTACAAAATCATTGTGTGAATAAGTTTTCATGCATTCTGATCATACTAGTTAAGGAGAACCCTACTGCAGAGCATTATTGAGCTACAGAGAGTGATTACCGACAGATAGTAAGTTGAACAGTGTTTGAAATAGAATTGATTTATTGATCAGAAATATTTGTATGAGCTGAACATTGATCTGTAATTTGCAATTGAAGCTGTATTAAGTTAGATCACCTACTGTTACATATTTAACTATTGTACATAGTCAAATCTCTTAACCAAGTGGACTAAGAAAGTCTTATTATGTATCATTCATAGAATGAGCATTTTTATCCTGTCAACCCCAGAGTGACTGCTGGTTGGATGATAACGGTTGGTCTTAAATCCTCTAACAAGGTCAAACCTAACAGTGTGTTTGTAACCTTTAACAGGGTTGGGTCTTCACCGACCTCACTTCAGAAGAGTGAATATTTTGGGTTGCCAGTCCTAGGTGGTTTTTCCCTTCACAGGGTTTCCATGTTAAATCTCTTGTGTTATGTGTTGATTGTGATGTTTGTTTTGATGTCATATTTACATGTTGCATATTTGATTTTTTTGGTAACTTCTATAAGTTTTAGATTGGTAATCGATAAATACACAGATAGTAAAAGTATTTTAAGTTACCAAGCAGCAAAAATTGAAGTATTTATTTTTGGATTATACATTTTGTATTGGGACAATGATTAACTGATTCACCCCCCTCTCAGTTATTCTAACAAAGAGTTTATATCCAGAGCTTCCTGATTTTGGAGAAGCTTGGAAAGCTTGTACAAAACCTGTTACTCTAGACAGAATGAAATGCGTATCAGAGCTAGATCTCTTATTTGGAAGTTTAATCACTAAAGAGGAAAGATCTAAAGATAGAAAGATACAAGTTGGACAAGACTATTGAGAATCAAAATATTCAGATGCAAATCTTCATTGAGCAGTACAAACAAGAAAAGGATGAATTGAAAAAGTTACTGGTTCAGAGAAAAGATATGGCTTTTCAGCAATGTGAAACTGATTATCATGAAGAAGACATTGATGACCCATTTGAGATTTCCAGATCTAGTTCAGGTAGTATATGAAGGTAATTTACTGATTTATCTAAGAAGAATATTCATTTGACTGAACAAGTTAAATCCTTAGAGATCAGTCAAGAAGCACAAATGGTAAGAATGATTGATGTGATGAATAATGCTAGACAAGTTGAACAAGAGAGAAATTTGGCAGTTGAAGACATAAGACAAATGACTGAAAAGTTACAAGTGAAGGAATTTGAGATACCGAGACTTATCAAGCATCACTTTGAGATATCAAATCAGATGGTTGTTGTAAGCCAGGAGATCAACCGAGTAAATAATGAGTTAAAAAGGAAAGTTGAAGACATTGGTGAACTCAGAGAAGAAAATGAAATACTAAGAAATGAAGTGAAAATGTAGCAACAACATAATGAGATGATGAAAAAGGCTGAAGACAGTTCCAAGAAAATTAATGATTTTTTGTCCAATCAAAGAGGACTTGGAAGCACTACTAGATTAGGCTATACCGAGAAAGGAGAATCATCTAAGCAAGTTGAACAGATGAATACCTACAAGAGTCAAAGACCTAAGATACTAACATGCTATCACTGTGGTAAACTGGGCCACACTTCAAATTTTTGTAGGAGTAAAGAACAAGGTAATCCTAAAACCACTCCTAAGCTCAATGGTCATTATTATAGTTGTAACAAGTATGGACATCAAGTACATGAGTGTAGATCTAATAGGAATCCTAACAAACCTTACATGGAGAAACATTGTCGCACTTACAACATGCAGGGACACACTTCACAAGAATGTAGAACAAAGATGAAGTAAGTCTGGACACTGAAAGGATAGAACAAGGCCTATCAACCGAGATGAAAAGGTAATACTTATGCTTGGGATTATAACACATGGGTTAACTAAACAACATGTGGAAGATATAGACATATTACACCTAACTGCATGAGAAAGAATTGGAGAGGCAGATATCGCAGTTAGACAAGTATTGGTATGGCATGTTTACACTGTCATAAAGTCAGTCACTTAAGTAAAGATTATAGAGATCCATACCGGCATATGATGTAGTTCAAAATGAACATTGAAATTTGTTTGCCGGTTGCTTGAGTCAAAGGAACTACTTCTACCCATTTTGTAAAATAGTCTGTAGCTATAATGATATGGGTGTGTCCATTGGAAGAATGTGGATATATGGCTCCTATAAGATCAAATGCCCATTGTTGGAAAGGCCATTGTGTAGTAAAGGGAATAAGATCTCTCCCTGGTGCATGAATCAAGTTCCCATGTACTTGACATTTTTGATAGTTCTTAGCATATTTGATAGCCTCTTTTTCCATTTCGAGCCAATATTACCCAACCCTAATAAGTTTTTGAGCTAGTGTTAAACCATTGGAATGTGATCCACATATACTGTCATGGAATTCCTATAATGCACATTGAGACTCTTCATGTTCTAAACACCTAAGAAGTGTACCATCTAGACTCCGTTTATATAGATCATTACCAATGATGACATACTGAGATGCATTTTAGATAAGGTATCATTTCTCATGGTGGTTGAATGAATAAGGGATGATTTGGTCTTGAAGGTAGGAGAAAAGGTGTTTGTATCTGGAAGAATCATGACCAACAACAATGCAGATCATGTGCATTTTAGGGGAGTCATATGCAGGGAATGACAGTTCTTCCACCAGGAACTCATAATGTAGCTCATTTTTGGGTTGCTGTAGTAGAGATGATAGCATTTCCATATCATTAATAGCCTTGTTCTCCATTCTAGGAATCTGCTCAAAAGTGACTGAGATGAAATACTTCGTAAGGTCATCGACCATGCATTTGAATGGAACTAGTTTTTCATCTTTTTTTTGATATACATCATTGACTTGGTGTATGATTAGCTGTGAGTCTCCATAGATGTGTAAGTCACTTGCCACTCTATTGCTATCTTCATGCCATTAAGTAGAGATTCATATTCAACAATATTGTTTGTGTAAGGAAACTTTATTCTGAATGATTTAGGTATTGAGTAACCTTGTGGTGTTATGAATAATATGCCTGCTCCATATTCATTCTATGTGTAATATCCATCAAAGAAAACATGCCAAGTCCTAGAAGATATGTGCATGATGGATGAATAAGGAAATTCTATCTGTAATGGTGTATCATCAAATATTGGTGCTTCAACCAACTGATCTTCAATGACTTGTCCTTTGATAGCTTTCCTTTCAACATATTCGATGTCAAATTCGCTCAATAGCATCACCCATTTCGCTAATCTACCTGTGAGGGCGGCTTTGCTCAATAAATATTTCAATGGATCTATCTTAGCTATCAATTGTGTAGTATGAGCTAACATGTAGTGTCTCAACTTCTATGATGCAAAGATGATAGATAGACATGCCTTCTCTATCATGGAATAGTTCTTCTCATAAGCGACCAATGTTCCTCTGATGTAGTAGATAGCTCTCTCTTTCTTGTTTTCATCATGTTGTGCTAGTAATGACCCCAGTGATGTATCTGTGGCGGAGACATACATAATCAATGGATTCCCTTGAATAGGAGGCATCAAAATAGGAGGATTTGATAGATACTGCTTGATGTGGTTAAAGTTCTTTTCACATTCCTCGTTCCATGCAAAAGTCACACCTTTATGTAATGTTTTTGTGAAAGGTTGTGATATGTCTGCTAGCTGAGATATGAAATGTCTGATTGATTGCACCCTTCCTTGTAAAGTTCTCATTTGAATGATATTTTTAGGTGGTTGCATCTCCATTATAGCCTTGACTTTAGCAGGATCTACTTCAATGCCTTTCTTTGAGACAATGTAACCTAAGAGCTTTCCAGAAGTGACACCAAAAGTACACTTTTTAGGGTTCAGCCTGAGACTAAACTTCTCCATTCTGTCTAGTATTTTTCTCATGTCATTTAGATGTTCTGATCTTATAATTGATTTAGCTAAGGTGTCATCAACATAGTCTTTCATAGTTTGATGCATCATGTCATGGAAGATATATGTCATAGCTCTTTGATAAGTAGCTCTGACATTCTTAAGACCAAATGGCATGACATTCCAACAAAAAGTACCCCATGCACATGTAAAAGCTATTTTCTCTTGATCTTATGGAGCAATTTTGATTTGGTTGTATCTAGAGAAACCATCCATTAAAGAATACATTTTAAATCTCGCAGTCATGTCCACTATCATATCAATGTTTAGTAATGGAAAACCATTCTTAGGGCATGCTTTGTTTACATCTATGAAGTTTGTGCATACTCTAATAGATTTTTCAGGTTTTGATACTAGAACAATGTTGGAGATCCATTCAACATAATCAATAACTCAGATAAATCCGGCTTTTAGTTACTTTTCTAGCTCAGCTTTGACTAGGAATGCAACATGTGGATGCATCTTTCACAATTTTTGTTTAACAAGTTTGACTCCTAGAGCTATAGAAAGATGATGCATTATGAAATTGGGATCTAACCTTGGCATATCAGAATACTTCCATGCAAAGTTAATCTTCTTTCCTGTCATGAAAGTAGTGAATGCTTGTTTCTATTCTTGTGATAGGGATTGTGCTACATGAATTAGTTGTGGTTCCTCCATTGTACCCAAGTTGATAGATTGAGTGGGTTCTATCAATACTGGAGATCTGCCCTATAAATGGCTCAGAAGGACATCAAATATCTCATCCTTAGGCACCTCAGAGAGGTTTTCACCTTTGGATACATATTTTGTTTTTACTATTTTAGGTTTTGAGATTGCCCCAAAGTGGTTTTCACCCTCAGAACTCTTTTTCTTTTTGCTTTTGTTTTTCTAATTGAGATATTTGATATCCGATTCTGTCATGCTAACGCTAGGTTCACTGATGGAAGTTGTCATAGGTTCCACTGCATTGAGGTAACAGGCAAGGGCGTAGTCATTTTGAAAGGTATGGATATCTTGGTTTGGATCAGTAGACATTTGGTTAATAAGCTCTGGATGTTGGATAGTCAATGTAGGGGAGGATTAGGAAATGGTGTTCATGCATATGGTGGTGTCATCATTGGTCCTAACCTGACTCTCAAATTCAAAGGTGATATTACTACTCAAAATGTTCAATTCACAAATAGTTTCAATGTCATTATTGGATTCCAATTCAACAGTAGGTGGATCAGACTCATTAAGTTCATCATTTCACTCTAAACTTACATCAAATTTAGGTGAATATTGGTGAATGACATCAATGTGTTTCTCAGTGATAAGTTCATCTTCTTTTGGAATAACTCCCCATTCATATTCATTTGATTCATCTTCGGATTCTTCATCTAGACCTTTAGGAAATCTGAGAACATGTGTAAAGTCGAGATGAATCCCCCAAGAAGGATTGTGTTCAGATTCTAAGCAGAATTCATATTCATGAGAGTCTATTTCAGAATCACTATCATATCCCAAGTGTTCAACTATTGTGATAGGTTTACCTTCTTGTTTAGTAGTAGGTTCTTGTGTATCTACCACATTGATATTCTCCTTAGGTTTTTCTTCATCTTTAAGAAGATCTACTATTTCTTGAGGTAAATGTTCATAAGGAACAAGATTAGTGGTGCCTAAATAATCACTATCTAATTGTGGTGTTTCTTCCTTTAGCTGAGTTTCTGTTGATGGTTCAATCTACTCTAAGACATGTGAAGAATTTTTTCTGAGATGAAAAGGTTTCTTTTGATATCCTAGGCCTGTAGTATCTTTGGTTATCCTTCCACAATGTTCAAATGGTTTTATAATGCCTTTGCCTCTTGTTCCTAGAGGTCCTTTTCTAGTGTATCCCATTTTAGACATAAGTTTGTGACCTGGTCCATAAGATTCAATAGGGGTTTTAGGTGTTTTAGAGTCACATTTTTGAACTATCTAGGATTGAGACTCATCTTTGTATAACCATGCTAATATAGCTTCTTCCTCATCAGATTCTTGTTTGGACACTTTTTGTGTGATAAAACTTCCATTAAATATGACCTAGGATTCTTTAGTTGTAGGTTTCACCTTGTCTGAAGGTTGTCCATAAGATTTTGGGGACAACAGGAGAGATGTGAGAGATAAGACTGGTTCCATAGTATATTATCTCATGCCCATGTCCTTGATTTTGACTTCTTTGGCAATTTCTTCCATCTTGGATGTTGATGCAATATCTATTTGCTTGGTGAAAGATTCTCTATTATGTGGAACAAGTTTTTCAACACTTTCTTTCAAGGCATTGCAAGATGTGGACATGTCACCTGGAATTGTTACCTCTACTCCATCATAAGGAAACTTCACACATTAATGGTATGTTGATGGAATAGCTTGCATTTCATGTATCTAAGGTCTCCCTAGAAGAACGTTGTAAGCCAATGGAAGATCTAGAACTTGACAGGTGATGTCTTTGATAACTGGTCCTAATATGATAGGTAGAACACTTGTTCCCTTGGAAGGTCTTTCTTTTTCATCATATGATTTTATGGTTATCTTCTTTTTAGGATCAATAGAATCTTCTAATAATCCTAGTTGTGTGACCAATTTGTAGGAACAAATATTTAGACTAGGGCCTCCATCTATCAACACATGTTTGACACGATGGTTTTGGATCAAGACTTCAATGTGCAAGGGCTGGTTATGCAGATGACTCAGTGGATTGTCATCTTCCTCTAAAAAGGAGATATACTGGGGGATTTCAGATGACCAACCATAGTTTGAAATATGTCTAGATCAAGATTTTCAGGAACATTGGAACCAAGCAAAGCTTTATCTAGAATAGCCCTATGAGCAGGAGATATTCGAAGCAACTCAAACATGGATATTTTTGCATTGGTATGTTGGAGTTGTTGGACAATACTATATGATGTCGACCTCATCTCTTTAGGATTTGATGATTTGGAGGCAGCCCTCTATTTAGAAGAAGATGAAAGATTGAAAGGCAACTTAAGGGAATTTGATGAACTTGAGTTTTATCCTTGTAGATGTACCTGAGCTTGTGATCAAGTTACTGCATTTGCTGATTGATTATCTCTTTCTTTTCTTACACTTGTGATGACATTGCAATGTTCAGATAGGCATGGTTCAACTATATTTATGACAACATTATTTCCATAGTAGGCATAATGGACTTTAGCACCCATGTTAGGTTGAGAAGATGAATCTCCTCGATTATACTTTGGAAATGGTTCCATGAATACTGTATGATTATTGATGTTTTATGATTGTCAATTACAAATTCTCCTTCATAAATTTTGTCTTGAATGAGATGTTTTAAGCGCATGTAGTTATTGGTTTTATAACCTTTGTTTCGATGCAAGTCACATAAATCAGTCTCTTTCCACCATTTAGGTTTAACTTCAAGATCATATGGTTTTATCTCAGGCAATGTGATGATTTTATTTTCCAATAGTGTTTTCATGGCAGATTCTAAGGACTCACCCAAAGGAGTAAACTCATACTTTGGTTTTGTAACCCATGGTTTATAGTCATTAGACTTTTTAGCAGATTCAGATGCGTTCTATTTAGAAGATTTTATGGCTTGAGTGCCCATGGTGAGATTGAATGCAGGTGCCTTTGATGGAGCACTGATGTGATCAACAACACCATCTATTACAACATTCTTGTTCTTGTTCCAGAATTTGACTTTGTCTTTGTTGTTGGAACTAGAACCAGATTCATACTTGTTAACTTTGTTAATCGATATGTCTACCTTATGAGAAAACATATTTTCAATTTTTATGGCATTTTCTACCATTTTCTCAAAAGAAGTGTGATTTTGCATTTGTAGATGATAATTGAGTTTCAGAATCAGATTGTTGATGAAGATTTTGAGTTTTTCAGTTTCCAAAATAGATCGAGCATAGAGTGAAAAATTCTTCCTCCATCGCTTGAGGAAAGTCAGGAAGGGTTCTCATGTCTTTTGTTTCAGATTGCAGATATCGATCATAGTGATTGGATGTTGAATATTGTAGGAGTATTCTTGGTAGAACAGTTTGATCAACTCCTCAAAAGTTTTGATTGTTGGAGGCATTTTAGAGAACCAATGAATTGATGCTCCTCCCAAAGATTGAGGGAAAATATGCATTAGGTAGGTTGGTTCATGTATGAACTCCAGAGATGGAGTACACAATTCTCTGACATGATCTTGGGGATCAGAGTTTCCATCATACTTATCATATTTCAGTATCTCCACTCTTTTTGGGAATGGTGGCATGTACAAGTTTTTATCAAATGGAAAGGGGCATAGATTCTCCATAGAAAATTCTTTAGGTGCTTTCTATTTTTCCATCTTGTTTAACTTGACTTGCATAGCATGCATCTATTTCATCATGGCTATGATAGGAGTTTCTTCCTCTTGAGTGATGATATCTTCAACATTAAAGTTTGGAGGAAGTTTGGCTCCTTGTCGAGCTAGTTATAAGAAGTAAGCCTCTTTCTCTTCTTGTAGGAAATGTTTCATCATTTTGTGAAAGTCATCATCATTTCTATACCACTTGATTTCAGATGGTGTTGGTTCAGGATCTCCACCATGATTAGAATGATGACCTTGGAAACCTTGGTTTCCTCATCCTTGAGACATGGTGTTGTCATGAGGACTACCAGGGATTGATTGATGTGGAATTTGTTGACTACCTCTGTGAATCGATACAGGAGGGGTGACGTAACCACCTTTCAAGTAAATATTTCCAAGAGTGTCTTCTCTAAATAGATTGGTGTCATAAGGCTGATGAAATGTTTGAGCAATCACAAAAGATGTTGCTGAAGAGAGTCGGGGTTGTTCTCTTTGTTTTCTTTGTGAGGAAGCTCTAGTTTCCACCATTAACCTTGGGTGAAGAAAAAGAGCAAGATTAAGACAACTAATGAATGATCTAGTTCAAAAAAATTGAATGACAAAACCTCGTCAAGATTGGATTGATTGATTGATAAAAAGATTGATTGGACGTAAGTGTAGGATACTGTGCCCTAGTTATATGGGTAGACACCCAAAAGATAGCAGACACAAGCTCACAAAACTTAGCCATTTTTGAAGATTGAATATGGTTTTGACACAAGATCAAACAGGATCCAAATCAATAGATCAGAAGGTTGGATCAAACTCAAGAGACCACTTTAGACAAATTGATTGGATTCTTCTAGGTTTCTACTCTATTCCTGACACAGTAAATATTTTGATAAAATCTAGAATTTGGTGGAAAAAATTGGATTTCTGACAAATTTTGAAGGTTTTTGACAACTTTGATAAAAATTTGATACGAATTTCTCTAGGCTCGTATGATTCTAGGTTGGGTCTAGCACAACAATTGACAAAGCTCGTACGATAGTTGACACCAGAATTGACTTTTTGCTTGTTTTTCTGACAATGCTCATACGACAATATGCAGTCTCCCGTATGAATTTCAAGGGTTCTGACACAATAGTTGGGAAAACACGTACAAGTTGTGAACCTTCAGAACAACTTTTGACACCAGAAAGGATTTTTGCTTTAGATTTTGCAATTTTTTAGTTTTTAGTATTTTCAGTATCAAGTTGTTTGAAAATTTCTCTGTCCAAGTTTGAAGATTTGTGGAGCAATTTGTCTCAGGTTTGTTCGTTTGAAATAACCAAGTAGATATCAGGCACACAAGACAACAATCAAGGGAGCAAGCAATCATCTTCAAATAATGAGAAAGGGAAAAAGAAACCTTGCACATGAACAAGAATAGTGACTTATTGTTCTAATCCCTAAGAATGCTACTTGTGTATGTTCTCAAAATGTTTTGCAATCACACACATAGTCCTAGAAAATAAAAATTTGGTTGCACTAGGGTTCTTAGTAATGGTCTACTTTGCAAATTTCGTAATCTCAAGAGGGCGAAATCCAATCTAGGCACACCGGGGTTTTGACACAGTTTGAGAATTTAATCAATTAGGAGCTACTGAGGAGATTTGATAGCCCAACAAGAGACTACACTTGTGGAGATTTCTTCCACAAGGACATTTATATAGCAGTTGCTGCTACCATGATGAAAATGGCTATTACCACTTGAGGTTCTGTCCACATGGTTGACCTAATAAAGGGAATGTCCACTATGGTTAAACCTCTCTAATAAGATGACTCACAAAAAGGACCACATGTCGACTTAGTTCAGATTCAAGGATCTAAGTTTTTGATACTACCCAAAAAGGGAGTAGAGCATAATCCTCTAGCCTCTTCACTTCACCCAAAAACAATAGACAGATTCTTTGACATGCTATCTTGAAAATACCTCACCAAGGTTTGTATGTCAACAATAATGGATAACAAGCTCTCTAAGTGGGACCAAGACAAAATGTACCACCAAAGATTGAAGACAAAAACCAAGTAAGACCGTGAGATAATATCAAATCCTCCCTACCTACAAGGGGATCTATCTTTGAGAAGAGCTTCACATGAAAAACAAGTGAATAAAGCCCACTCTCTCAAGAACTCCACAAATAGTGTTCATAGGGCCTAATTACTACGTGTAACAGATATGCAAGAAAGCAATTCTATGTTCATTTTTAAAGCCCAAATGAACATGTGATTTATGAAAGAAAGAAAACACTCAAGCTAGACACGAGGGAGGTTCATTTTATAACAAAAATTGAAATGTTATCAGATGTAAAAAAATACCTCAATTCCAACGCAACGCACTTAGTAGATTTTACCTTTTTTCAATTTTGTTGCACTTTTTCGTGAGCCAAAATAACAAGTATAAATAAAAAATAGAAAGTATCAATTGTTATGGTTAGCTGTCAGTCCAAATCTGAGAGACTGCCTAGAAATCTGATATGACAATTGAAATTCTAATGCGAAAACTCGTATGACAGTATGCTACTTCCCATATGACAGTTCAAGAATGAAACGAAAGTGGGTCAGTATGCGCATGACAATTAAATTCCCAAATGAAAATACACATACAATCAGCATGACACTCGAGATTATCGTCTATCGTACGACAGACAGAAAGTTTTGGTATAATAATTTATCAAGTGTCGTATGAAAATTGTACGGACAAAAAATAAAAAAATGCAGTTTTGAGAGAAATTGCTAGAAAAAGAATGGAAACCTATTTCAGGGCCCCACGGTGGGTGCCAGAAATGGGGTGTGTGAATTTTGTACCTAGCTGGAGACACAACACTTTAGTAAAACATTAGAGGTTAGCAAGTCAAGAAATCTATAATATAAATGAAATAAGCTAACTAGATGATTTATTGCCTTCTAGTAGGTGTGAGTATGGTATTCTCAGATTATGACTGAGATTAGTGACAATGCAACACCTAAATGAAGGATTTAATGCTAAAAGATGGATGAAAGATGAATGGAAATTAATCTATCTTTTTGTATTTTCTATGCAATATGATGAAAATTGATATGAAATTGAATCTAGATGAATTGAGATGATATGCAAATCTATCTAACAATGCTATAAATACTATGAATGGATTGAAAAAAAATGAATTGAAAACTATGAAAATCTCACAATCACCTGTTTGCAAGAGCTCAATTCTCCAAGTTCTCAAGTGCTCAAAAATTGAAAAGACCTTTTGTGAAGAGCTGAGCCTTATTTATATAGAAATCCAGGGCCTTGGGATGCATTGAGAAAAGCCATAAATCACTCTTGATAAAATCAGGTTGATTTTTGAGTTAACAAGAAATTCGAAATAGATCAACTCATAAAATCATGCAAAAACAACTTTTTGACTCAAAATAGAGTTCAGATCACTTTTTCAACTCACAATCACATGTTGAGTTTAGAAAGTTAACAAATTGAAATTAATAATTGATTTAAAGTTGACTTCTTTTCTGATTGTGCATGATTTAATATGAATTAATTTAATAATTAAAGTGATTTATTCTCAACTTAACTGATTTTGAATTAAAATAACTAATTTATGGGTTAATCAATTATTAAATCAAACTTTTATTCCAAACTATATCATTAAATATTGACAACTTGATTTAATCAATTAAATAAGAATTTAATCAATTATTCGTAGGATTTTTGATTTATTGTCAAAATTAAATAACATAAATTAGGAATAAATATAATTAAATCTAATTAAATAATCAAGTGGTAGAATTAAATTAATTAATTAAATATTCAACATATTCAATTAATTAACTTTAGGATAAATAATGACATTTATCACCAAATAATATTCAATTAAGATAATTAGATAAATTAGGAATATTCAAGGAATATTCCTCGATATAGAATTAGGATAAAATCAATTAGGGTTTTCATAAACTGATGTGCATATGTGCCTTAGGTTAGGACTTTGATGCCAATTTTGATTGATTTGTTGATGTAGGAGGTCAATGAACCTATAGCCCATTTTTGGGGTATTACACATAGGAGGTAGATGTTACATTAAAGTGATTATTTTGGAATGAGCCATTGCTAGACATGGATAAGTAATTATGGTCATGCTCAAATATGATATCTTGTTCCTTGGGTAAATCATCAAGGTATTCTTGAAGCATATTGATATTTTCTTTAAAAGATTTGCTCATTGTTAATTTCTTTGAAATGAGTTTGGTTATAGCTTGTTCTAGGACATGATTTCTTTATTTTTTTTTGTGTTGAATCCCATTATAGGTTTGATTCACTTATCATAGATTGGTACTTAGGACTTGATGAAAGTTTTTCTACAAGAAGTATAAAGTGCCTTTCAGGATCCTTGAATATCTATTGGTGCAAGATTTCATTAACTCTAGGATCGATCTTTGTCACATCAATTTGTTCTTGAGAAAAATATTGCAAAGAGATATCTTCCTCATCATCTTAAATTTGAGAACTAGAAGATGATATGCATGATTGATGTAGAATAATTTTGTTTTTTTAGATGTAACCTTGATATGTAATTGAAGTATTTGAGCTATACATTATTGTGGAAAGGGTGTTTTTTGGTTGTTTTAGGGGAATGTAATTGAGGTTGAGGTGTTGGTTTTGGTTGAATGGGCTTTTCTTTGAGATTGGATCGAATGGGCATTGATATGGAACTTGGTTTAAGGGGGTTTGATTTGAGAGTTGATGGAATAGAGTTTGATCTACAACTTGGTTGAATGGGGTGTGATTTTGGATATGATTGAGGGGATTTTTATTTGAAATTGGATTTAATGAAGCTTGATCTAGGCTTTAGGAAATGTATAAGTTGGATTGATATGATTGATAGGTTGATTGTGATGACATGGTCCCACAAGAGTAGGAAGATTTATATGGGTAGATTCTCTTTCATTTTGAGGGTAATTCTAAGTCATCATGTTCATTTTGGATACAAATTGAGGGATAATTGTTTGGTGATGAAATTGGGCCAATTTTTTGATTTTTTTGTCATGTAGAAGCTTAGGATCTTGTCTCAACCATGAAAACTATGACTCTATGAGATGAAGGATAAATTCAATTAAATTGTGCTAAAATAAAAACTATGTTTTTGGATTCTCAGTTTAGGAATGAAATGATATGCACCTAATGGAGGGACCAATATGACTCAAATATATAAAGAAAAAATGTAATCTATGTTTTGGGTGTTTCTAATTTTTGAGAATATTAAAAATACAAACTAAGGGATGATAATGTAACCTTGTTTTTGGATTTTTTGGAAATGTAACTTAGGTATGAAAATGAAAGGGTTGTAAACTAAGGGACTATGAAATAAAAACTATGTTTTTTGGTTTTTGGGCTTTGAAAACCTTAGGAATGCAAGCCTAAAGGTATAAAACTAGGAAATTGAAGTGGGATAAATACCTTAAATGAAAAGAGGACCAAGACAAACCAAGATAGGGTATTAACTTAATAATAATGATGAAAAAAAGGACAAAGTTTTGACAACTTGAAGATTCCCTATTCAACAACACAAGGTATAACCCTAAAACTTGGATTGTTTGATTTAATAATAAATGAGGATGATAATATGAGGGTGATAATGAAAATATAAGACCAAAACTATGGTTTAATTAGGATCTAGGGATAATGATGATTAATGAGCTAATATGAGGAAGAAAAATGCAATGAAAAAGTAAGGAATGACTTATGATATAATGAAAAGTCAATTGTGAGTTAGGATCTATTAGAATGATTTTAGAATAATTGAGAGGGGGGGTGAATCAGTTATCCTCAAGTCTAGATGTACCAATTCAACTTTTCAATACTTCAACCAATGTAGATTTATTTAGCAATCAACTCGGTCTCTATAGAATATAATTAGTAACATAAAACTTGCAATCCACTATCCAAAAGTAATCAAATTGTAGAATATAAAAATCTTAATTGTAAAACACATTAAATAACATTCACACAAGTATGACACTAGGATTTAACGTGGAAACCCAATTTGGGAAAAACTACCAGTAACATGCTACCAAATTTTCACTCTTCTGAAGTGAGCTCTATGAGGATCCAACCCTATTAAAGGTTACAATACACACTGGTAGGTGTGACCATGTTAAAGGATTTAATCACCCTCTTAGGAGTGGCCTTGTTAGAGGGATTAAGAACATACCATTAGAATGTCACCTTGATTAAAGGATTTACAAATGACTGTTAGGTCGACCTTAATTAAAGGATTTTGACTGATACAATGGTTAGAAAGTAACAATAGGTTTTGATCTAAAATATACAACTCACTTTGCAAATATAGATCCAATTATAGCTCATATGATGATCAATTGACTGGCCTTGATTATCATCTCCATTTCTGATCTACTTGGAAATCCCTTCAAGAAATCACCATAACTCTATTCATCTCTTCACAACTCCTTCTTAGCCTTCTGCTTAGGTTTGCCAATCAACTGAATCAACATCTTGCATAACCCACAAAATATGTCATCCTTATACATCCTTGATTAGGCAGATTAACCTTTTTACACTTAATCTCTTATGTAGATCTTAGGTTTAGGTCAAATTCATCAAATGCTTCCAACATTTCGTTCACCTTCCTTTTATCCTTCTAGATACTTCTCAAAACTTCTCCTTGAATCCATAATAAAATAGTTTACCATGCATTAAATACTCCAGTTCATTCATCCTTATCTTCAACACATTTTACATATCCCAAGAATTTAACTATGTCAGCTGGGAATCTCAAATCTTCACAAACTATAAAATACTATCACTCGGTCATCACTATGTTCTTCTACTCGATCATTACTGGATAACTCGGTCATCGCTAAAACCGTTCCTCTCAAAAATTAGTCTTTGATTGATTAATTATTTGATACTTAGTAATTTGATGCTCAGTCAACACTAAATTTACTCAGCTTATACTAGCGCTCAATCGACACTAGCATCACTCAGCACTGAATTTCCTTAATCTTCTACTCTTTTGCTCGGTCAAGCCTATTATTTCATACTTTCTTTCCTCATCTCTTATATGATTCTAATAAATAATTTTCTTCACTTATTGTAATAGATAAACAACTCCTTACCTTTCCAATTCACCAACTAATCAAGTACCCATGGTAGTTCCTCATAACTCAACATTTCACTAGGTCTTCTTGTTATATCCTCTTTTCAAATCCATCTTCTTCAATCAAAAGATATGGTACTTTACTAGATAGAAACTATCTCACCAATGAAGGTTTGACATCAATGATAAGATAAGAATTGTTTCAATTGTAGTTTCCAACAATCTCCCTCTTTGGCATTGATGGAAACACCGCATGCAACACCATAAACTCCATATGCATAGTTACCATACAATCCAAAAAATATGTAATAAAGAAACTTCTATCAACTCTCTCTCTGTTCAGATCTTCATTAATATCATTAGCTTCATTTCGATTCTTATCCAAATATTAGCTCCCTCTTGGATAGATTTCTCTCTCTTTGTTTGTGCATCAATTTTACTGAATCTCTCATCTTCTGAATCTCTCCCTTAAGTGGTCATGGTAACTCCATCTGAATCTCTCCCTCTTTGACAATAATGCCAAAGCCACTTCCATCTTTCTCATTCATCTTCACCATGTAGATATCTCTATGTCAGCTTTTTGAACTATATACTCCCTCTGTCATCTTGCTTATGATTGATCAACATCTTATTCTTTATTCTTCATAGCTTTATGCAACTCCTAAAGTGTGACCTCCTTGCATCAATTTTTCAGTTATTCTGATTAGTACATTTGATGTATTGCTCCTACTTAACTTATTTAGCCTCAGTTAGGCGAATCACCCCTAATTTACCTCTAAGATATTCATGTGCATCCTTAGGTAAAGATTTAGTGAATATATTTGCTAAATGTTCCTTCGTATTCATATACTCCAATCTCACTTCCTTATCTTGAACTAGCTCTCTCAAGTAATGATACTTGATAGCAATATGCTTAGTCTTAGTTTGCATCACAAGGTCCTTTGATATATTTATAGCACTTGTGTTATCACAAAAAATAACAAATGGCTCACTGATTTCTTCCTTCATACCTTTCAATAATTGCTTGATCCACACTATGTTTGAACAATTAACTGGTGCTACTACATAGTCAACTTTTATTATAGATTGAGAATTGTAGTTTTCTTTCTTTCTTGTCCATGAAACTAATCTCTTACCTAGAAATAATGTTCCACCACTTGTACTCTTTCTATCATCCACATTTCTTTCCCAATTTGCATTAGTATAAACTTTCATTTCAAACTTTTCATTCTTCTTGTAGTATAATCCATAGTCCTTGGTTCCTTTCAGTTATCTCAGTATCCTTTTCACTACCATCATGTGATTCTCCTTAGGATTGGAAGAAAATATTGTAACAATCCTAAGTGCTAATGCAATATCTAGTCTATTATGAACAACATATTGTAGCTTTCCAATTATTGACATATACAAGGTTTGATTCACTTTAGCTGTATCATCATTCTTTGATAGTTTCTATCTAGTAGCCATAGGTTTACTTACTGGTCTTGAGTCCTCCATGCCAAAGGTTTCAGTATCTCCTTGATATATTTTGATTGAGTAATGTATATACCTTTCTTCATCTGATAAACTTGCAAACCAACAAATAATTTGATCTCTCCAAACATAGACATTTCAAATTTAGTTTGTATCTCATTTGCAAATGTTTGGCATAGTGCATCTTGTCCTCCAAATATGATATCATCAACAAACATTTCAGCTAACAATATCCCTTTACCTTGTTCAATCTTCAAGTATAGATTATTGTTGTAGTTTGTTCTTACAAAACCAATCTTGACCAATTAATTACGCTATCTCTCATACCATGCTCTAGGGGATTGTTTCAATCCACATAGTGCTTTGTTTAGCTTAAAAACCATGTTCCTCTTGCTTGGATCTACAAATCCTTCTAGCTGTTCAATGTATATTTCTTCTTCTAGTATTCCATTCATAAATGCAGATTTAACATCCATTTGATACAGTTTGAATCCTTTGTAAACTGGATATGCAAGTAGATTTCTCACTCCATCCAATCTTGCAACTGGGGAAAATGTCTCCTCATAGTCAATGCCTTCTTCCTGAGCATACCCTTTGTATACCAATCTAGCCTTGTTCCTTGTGACTTCTGATCCATGCTCATTTATCTTATTTCTGAACACCCACTTGGTTCCAATAACATTCTTGTTCTTTGGTCTAGGCACTAGTGTCTAGGTCTTGTTCTTTTCTATCTACTCAATTTCCTCGTTCATGGCTTGAATCCAATCTTTATTATCTATAGAATATTTCACTATTTTAGGCTCAAACTCACATAATAAGAATTTTTGGTTTTTCAACTTACTTCTTGTCATGACTCTTGAATCTTTTGCTCCAATGATTTGATCTGGCTTATGATGTCTTCTCACATACTATGCTAATGCAAGCTATGATCTTCTTTTTTATTGTTGTTGATCTTCAGGTTCATCAAGAAAATCAACTTCAAGTTTATCTTGTATTTATCCTTAATCTTTTGATTGCTCAACAGTTACCTCCTATTGCTGGACATCTTCTTGCTGTGACTCAATAGGTTCTTGTTGTTGCTCGACAACTTTATTCTCTATTCTAGATAAATTTATGGCCTCTCCTTCTTCGATGTATAAGAATGATCTATATCTTCAGGTTCCTTCTTGCATTCAATTTGATTCTTCTCTACATATTCATCAACTCTTACATTTTCACTTTCCACAACTTTGTTAGTGTTAGAGTTCAAACACTTGTAAGCTTTTCTCTTAGTGGAACAACCTAGGAATATGCCTTCATCACTTTTAGCATCAAGTTTTCCATTCCTATTGTCCTTTAGTATATAACATTTTCTTCCAAAAAATTTAAAGTATTTCACATTAGGTGCATAACCATTCCATAACTCAAAAGGTGTGGCATTTGTACCTTTGTTGACTTGTACTCGGTTCAAGGTATAAATATCTATACTTACAGCTTCTCTCCAGTATTTTTGTGCAACATTGTTCTCTATCATCAGTGTTCTAGCACAATCCATGATTGATATATTCATTCTTTTTGCTACACCATTATGTGGAGGTGTCTTTGGTGTAGACATTTATCTTTTTATTCCTCTATCATTGCAGAATATGTTGAACTCATTTGATATGAACTCTTATCCTCTATTAGATCTCATACATTTCAATATTTTTATGTATTTCTTTCTCAACTTTTTCCAAATACCACTTAAATAACTAAAATGAATTAGATTTATCCTTAAGGAACATCACAGTCATCATTCTAGAGTAATCATCAACAAAAAGAATGAAATATTTATCACCACAATAGCTTTGCACTCTAATAGGTCCAAAAAGGTCAGTATGAGCCAATTCCAAAATATCATCAGAAGTATAATTTTTTCTCTTGAAACTAGACTTTGTCATTTTCCCCAATTGACATTTTTTACACATCACATTATCAGGTTTCTTCAATCTTGGTAACCCTCTTACTCTTTTCATCTTACTAATGTTTACCAAATTATCAAAGGTCACATGACACTACTTCTTATGCCATAACCATACATTATCAAATTGTGCAAACAAACATGTCTCATTAGATAAGTCTAGATAGAAAAAATCACCTCTTGTCTATTCTCCACTTCCAATTAGTTCACCAGTGGCATCAAATATCTTATCCTTTTTGTGATGGAATTGAACTCGGTAACCAAAACTGTTAAGCTATGAAACACTCAAAAAATTATAGTTAAGTTCTTCAATCCAATAAGCATTGTCACATCTGATCTTATCAATCAATCTTATTGACCCTTTTCCTTTCACAAGACATGGTGTATCATTACCAAACTTAACACTGCTACCTTTGTAATCATTTAAGATTTCAAACTTACTTTTATCACTAGTCATGTGATGTGAACAACCACTATCAATTATGCATCTATTTGTTAGCATGAATGTTGATGCTATTCCCATGGGGGAGTATCATAGTAATGAGAGAGACATGCTACATTGGTTATGTGTTGCATTCATGATAAATTTTTTCATTGATGGCAACATATGCTATTGTCTGGTTGATCAAGAATCTTCCAGATAGGTTGCAAAGAATTGTATGGACACCATATAGAGAATTAGCATGTGCATACTTAGATGAAGACTCATAATGATGTCCTAAGTCACCATCCTTGATTGCACACTCTTATGAGATGATTGGAAAGACTTATGACTAGTTTATTGACAGTTGTTTCTCAGGAGAGAAACTGTGTTTTCACAGAGTTGATTGGATAAATTTTTGGATAGCACTCATGGTTGTTTGAGTTATGATGTACAAACATAGGTTTGTGTTGGAAACTAGATTGAGAGCTTATTGTGATCATATGGAGTCATGATTGTACGAGTGGTGTCGACTATGATGTATGCATTGGCAAAGACCTATTTGAAGGCCAACTTGAAACATGTTTCAAGTAATGTGATGTGTAAGCTTAATCAATGGATCTGAATGACTAATTGATGTAATAATTATGTTGTAACATTGTAAGAGGTTCCATCTGCATCTTTTCATGGGTCCATTTTAATTTTGTAAATAGGATATATCCTATGAAGTCCGACCTAGATTTAAATCTTGTAAATTGTATATAAGGATTGAAATCCTTGGATATTAGGTCTGGAAGTGCATGTGCAAGATGCAAAGATGAATGCAAGCCTATAAATACATTGGATACTATTTGAAGAACAATAGTTGTGCACTTGGGAACAAGGTGGAGCTTTCTTGGAAGTATTTGAAGACTGGAAACAATTTTAGAGCATAATTATTTCAGACTTGAAGTTACAAGGTTCAGAGAACCTAAGGGTAGCTTTAACTCTCAAATCTCTTGATTACATTGATGTATTGTACACCCATAATAGGGTAATTTCCTTTAATAGGGTTGGACTCCTTATAGGGTCGATTCCTTAATTGGGATCACATTGTAGAAGACTCCTAATGGGTCTGTCATTTAACCAAGACCCGCCTATTGTAATACTCAGCTCCTAATAGGGTTATTATCCTCATAGTGCAGATATTTGTGGGTACCATCCCCACTAGGTTTTTTTTTCCCTTAACAAGGTTTTCCTTGAGAACAGATCTTGGTGTTCATATGTATGTGTTTCATTGCTGCATTTACTTTTCGGTTCAATATTTTGCTCTTGAGAATAAAGTTTTGAAGTTGAAGTTTAAAGTATATAACATTGGAATCAACTGATTCACCCCCCTTTTCAATTAATTAGGACACTATTATTCTAACAATTGGTATCAAAGCTTTTGGTCCCCAGTCAAGAAGCCTAACAACTTGAGGTAAATATCAGGATGGCCTTATTCAAAAAAGAGAGTCCTAAGCTTGATGCAAAAATTTTTGACACATGGAAGGAAAAGATGAAGAATCATCTAATGTGCATGGGAATGGAATATTGGCTTATTACTTGGAAAGATGTGCCTATAATAAATGAAGAAGACCTTGAGACACTTTTCACTACTGAAGAATAAAGAAATAAAAATTATGCAGTGTTGTTGCAAAGGAAGCTTTGGTTAATGCACTATCTGATGGAGAGTTCACAAAGGAAAGAGATCTTAAAAAGGCAAGTGAGATCCAGAAATGACTAATTGCACTCTATGAAGGAGATGAATACACTAAGAGAGAAAAGTTGTAGAATTGGAGAACAAAGATGGAGACAATAATAATGAATGATGATGAAACAATAAGGATGTATGTTCAGCAAACATCTGAATGTGTGATTGGAATCATAAATAATATAGGTACTTATACAAAAGATGAAGTCATAGAAAATATTTTGAGGTATGTGGCTCTTGCCTACAAACCCAAAGTTCTGGCTTTGGAAGAGACCATACCACAATACAAAGATTTCACTAGAGAGATGTTAGTAGCCAAGCTAACTACATTTGAGTCCACAGAGCTAAAGGATACACTACCTAAGGTGGATACAACATATAAAGAAACTGTTCATAGAACTGGACCTACTGAAGTTGGATCTAGTAGAGTAAGCAAGTAGAATGAAGATCTTGGAGAATATGTTGAGGAATGGGAAGAGATTCAAAAGATAAACAATCAAGTGGATGAGAAGATCATGATCCTGATCACTAGGAGAGAAATGAAAGGAAAAGATAAGTTTGAAGGAAAATTACCTTTGAAATGTTTTAATTTCAATAAGGTTGGTCATTTTGCATCTGGATGTCCAAATAGAGTACCTAAGCATATGCCTAAATATGGTAAATACAAGAATGATAAGGAATGTTACTATGCTAGTGATGGATCTAAATATTTAGATGATGAATTCAATGATGTATTGGGTTTTGTTTCTATCAAAGAAGAAGATCCTATATATAAAGAAAAAGCCCTAGTTTCTCAAGTTGTTAGGAAAATTGATTGGATAATTGATAGTGGGTGTTCACATCATATGACCGGTGACAAAGATAGATTCATTCAGCTAAAGATTTTTGATGGTGTTGTTGTAAGATTTGATGATAATACCCCTAGAATGATTGTTGGTAAAGGATCAATTAATTTGGATGAAAAAAAAATATTGATGATGTACTATTTGTGGATGGCTTAAAAAATAACTTGTTAAGTGTTGGACAACTTGTGGATAAGGGATATCATCTAGAATTCAAGGATGGTCACATATCTATTAGAGGAACCAATGTAGAATTGATCACATCTAGTTCTATGACCAGAGCTAATATATTTTAGTTAAACTCTACTGAGGTCAATTGCTTTGTTGTAAAGACCGATGACAACTGGTTATGATGCAGTCAAGGATGGTGGATCCAATGAAGGAAAATCCAAACCTTGCAGCCAACAAAATTACATAGCAGAATACTCAACACAAAAAATAACACCACAAATGTTTCAAGTAATTTTCATTAACATGCCCAACTGTAAGGCCTTTCGGGTTAGGGCCAATTACAAAATGAAACAATTTTTCAAGATCCACAACTAGGTCTAATACAATATCAGCTAGTTCAACTCTAAAGACAATTAGAAGTTGATGGAAACCCTAAGGTAGACCAGAACTTGAGCTCACAAGCCTCCAAGAAATCTCCTTGTCTCCAAGTATGCAACCCCTAGCTCTGATACAAACAACTATCAGATATCAATCTGATCTGCAAGAGCATGCAATAACTTTTCCACGACTTCACCAACTGTAGCTTTCAGAACCTCAGATTTGACTCACTAAGTCTTCTCAGTCATGAACCTCTCTGAACTCCCAATGATCTCCCTAAACATCTACCCAATCATCCTATAAATACTAATCATTAGCCACAAGTCAGCTGGATGAAACCATTAACTCCCCACAAAAAATAATTAAATGCCATACAAGTTGGCTTACAAATGTATACAAACATTTAATTCAGCATGTTGGCCTATAAAAATAGCTACCAACAATATATTCACCAAGTCGGCTCAAAAAATCACACAGAACTCCAATCGGTAAGCCAGAACTATCGAGCAATAGTGAATTAACCGAGAATGCAAGCATCGTTGAGCACTAGTGTCGACCGAGCACCACAGGCATGACTGAGTAACACTTTCATCAAGCACCAGAGACTATCGAGTTCCTTCAGTGACCGAGCTTCCTTCAATGATCAAGGTCGTTAGTCAAGGCTGCAACCGAGTAACACTGGCCACAATACCAACACTGCATGCAGTTTCAATGAGGACACAGAATGCCCTACCTTAACCTTGGATTCCCCTACATCAGGTTATGACATAGAAGGTTTTTTTTTCATGCCAAAATTCTATTGGAAAAACACACCAACAATATTCTTTTTTGGAACAAAAGGCTATCTTGCTAACGTTGCATGGTTGCAAGATAAGTGTTGTAAAGGTTAAATCCAAATGAGGGGAAAACATGACAAGCTATAATTGAACTTGCCAACGTCCCTCTTTCAAAAGATCACAAGATTTAGATTTCAAGACTAGCAATAAGGTTAGGCTATAAAATTACATAAAGGTATAATCCCACCTTTAATTACTTATATTTGTTTCTTTATTTTCCAAGTCAACACTATAGGTTCATCAAATAAAAAGTCCCCTTCTTGGACTATATTACATATCCAAAATACGTTATCCAATTATTTAACATTAAATAATAACCTATTGTTTAGTAAATAATTAAATGCATTTATTAAATTATGCTAATCCTCTAACAAATTTTAAAATATAATCTCTTCAACAAAATTCCATGATTGGATTAAAATAAATAATTTACCCTTTAAATGATGAATATTTCTTAACATAAGTTCTCGCTTAGCCACACTTTAATCCCCACTTAAGTCTATTTGGTCTGAAAATAATATTATCAATATTTAACTTTTGCTAGTTAACAATTATCTTTCTTTTAAAAGTTATCTTAATAAAATTTCACAATAATCTAGCTTACTATAAATCTTGATTTTCGATTAATTAATCAAGTATCAACAATATAATTATGAAATGGGTTAATTAAAATTATCTCCAAATATCAAATTTGATTGGGAAAAAAAAAAGTAACATATACCTCATATAAAAATATTTCCCTAATACAACTTCTAAAAAGAAATAAAATATTGATAAAATAAGAGAGAGGGGGAAAAACAAAAATTCAAGTTGAATGTTAACTTCCACCCTAACCCTAATTCGGATTTAGGGTTAGGGTGAAAAATGAAACTTCCAAAAAGAAGTTGTTTTCCCCTATTCCCTCTCTATTTCTCTCCCATGCTTTCCCCAGGGTAGATGTTTTTGAGTTATTCTCCATTATTTTTACAGGTTTGAAGCTTAAAGAGGGAGCAAATAAGAAGATGGCACAATGTGTTGGCAAGTGATGTTTTGGGAGCACTAGGGATCACTTAAGGGTTGTCATTTATAGAAACACTTATGTTGGGGTGATCACATGCACACAGTTTTGGTATTGGAGACTCAATCATGAAAATGACTAAGTACAGAATCAGAGTAACAGTACTTTGTAGTACAGTTTTGGTCAATGAAGATGATATGTGATATATTGTGGCTTGTGAAGTTAAAGGAAGACATTTTGGGATATGTATGACCAGTTAAGGTCGCACATGTTTTGGAGTTGATATTAGGAAGTTACAGTGTTGTGAAGGTATGCGAAGATAGAGAATCAGTGAAATAGGGTATGTGAACAGTCATGATGATTGAGGAAAGATCTGATGGAATGGTAATGTGTTGAGTCAGATGAGAGTAGTATATTGCCAAAACTTTGGTAATATAACATCTCTAACTCTATGCTTATCATTTTCATGTGTAATTATTATGTTTTGTATTGTATTTGTGAAGCCGATTGGATGGTAGAATTAATATAAGTATAGAGTGCTTTATGGAAGTGATAAATGTGAATGTGAGGATGATATGTGATGGATGCAAATAGAAGATGTGAGATCAGAGATTGACAGAGCTATAACTGGAACTATCAAAGCATAGCATATGCTTGTATAGTTCACTCTTTGAAGAACATTGTTTGTGACTATATTTTTATTGTAAGAGTTGTAAGCTCACCACCTTTAATAGGGTTTTTGTATACCCCTAATAGGGTTTTGTATTCCTCTAACAAGGAAATGTAATATGTAATAGTCAGCTCCTAACAATGCTAGATCTCCTAACAAGGATACTATATTTTAGTCCATAGTTGTGGGTACCATCCCCATCGGGGTTTTCCCTTGGCTAGGGTTTCCTTGAGAACAAATAATGGTGTCATGAGTTATGTGTTTATGTTCTTTTCATTTCTACATTAATATAGTTTATTTGCAATTGGTTGAAGTTTAAATTAAAGTGTTGTAATAATGATTCACCCCCATCTCAATATTACCTAATCCTAACAATTGGTATCAAAGCTTTTGGCCCTTGGAGAGAAAGCCTAACAGCTTAAGGGAGATCAGAATGGATTAAGAAAGTTTTCAAGAGAACTTTGAAGCAACACTTGATGACCTAGAAAAAGAAAAGGCTAAGAATGGAAAATGAAAATTCAAATTGAGAAGAGAAAAAGGTTTCATCAAGAAACTCAAGGAACAACTTGAAATTTTAAGAAGTCTGAAACAAGACCTTATGGATAAGATCAAAGAGGATTCAGACAATGATACATCAGACCAAGTAAAGAAGCTGGAGTAGGAAAAAGAGCAAATCAATCTTCTGATGACTAAAGAAATTTAACATGAAAAGGATGCAAGACACAAAGTTGAAGAGACACTAAAAGAAGCAAATATGTAGATAGGACAAATGAAGACTGAACTTGATCACTACAAAGATAAATGTCAGGAATTGGAGAAGTACAATCAGATCATAAAAGGTGAACTCACTCAATCCAAATTGCATATTGAGAAGTTACACATGAGCAGTGATAAGATTAATGAACATAGAGAAAGACAAAAACCTAAAGGAGACATGAATAGAGTTGGATTCAATAAAGAAGAATATTCTAAGACTAATGAAGAGACACATGAAGAAAAGACTGAAGAAAGACCTACTCTTGAAAGACCTAGAGATCAGATTAGACCTTTCAGAGGTAGATGATTTGGATGCAACAAACTTGGACACATGAAAAATATTGTAGAGGTAATTTAGTTATGTCAAACCATTTTCTAGTTATTGTCATAACTGTTATGTATATGGACATAAGAAAATAGAATGTGGGAAACCCGATTAGTCAAGATATAAACATGATTAAATTAGAGAAGAGTCAACAATGAAGATCACATTCCACAAATGCAATAAATTTGGGCATACTGTAAGGTATTGTAAGCTACAGGTAAATCAGGATAGAAGGAGACCACCTACATGTTACGAATGAAACAACCTAGGACACATAGCAAAGTTTTGCAGATACAATGAAGAGGACAACAAAATAAGACCAAGAGGACTGTTAGGAATGGGAACCCTGAGAGGGGGGTGAATCAGTGTTCACTGTATTTTAACTTTTCACTTTAATCTTTATATTGAACTTAAATGCTAAAGTACTGAAATAAACATTCACATAAACATGAAACATGAAATCAACACAAGACACCAATATGGTTATGGGGAAACCCAAATAGGTAAAAACCTCGGTGGGAATTGACACCCAATAATATTTTGCACTAGTGTTTTGTGATCCTTGTTAGAAGATCCTTAACCCTATTAGGAGTTTCTTTACAATGCTTTAAGTATAGTAGACCTTGTCAAGGGTCAGACCCTATTAGGAGTCTTTTACAATAGTCCTTGTTAGGGGAGTGGACGCATTGTCCTAGAGCTCACTGCTCAAGTGGTGAAGGCTACAACATTCTGATCTTAGATACACACTATATCTTCTGGATGAACTGTCACTGTGACACTACTTGTTAGATCAGTTCTTTTGATGCACTGATGCTTTGACCTCTAGAAAATCTCTAATACATCTTATAGTATCTGTAAACCAAAATACTAACTGTCGGCTTCATGCTCTGTTCTTCTCTAGCACTTACTGGCTGTGCAACTTCAACTGACTGTAACTTTCTCATCCTTGCACATCTGATCATGAACTCATAGACTAAGCATGAATATAGTCTAACAAACTTAACTTCCAGGGTGCATACCATAATTCTACCGTACGCATGTGCGTTGATGCTCTGAGCTGTAGGATCTTTGTATACTATCCAGTCTTAAACACTTAACTATTTTCTGATCTTCTCTTCAAGTGCGCTAACTCCAAACTACTATATGACTTTGTTTCCATAATGAAAACACTATATCAATTCATATACATTAGTATAGACAACTTTACAACAATCTCCCCCTTTGTCATTGATGGCAACAAAGGAATATGGCCAAGTTGCTAACTATCCTTAATACAAAAACTTTTTTTTGTCATCTATACATATACTTATATCTCCCTATACATATTGTGATCCATATTCTATACACAACTCCCCCTTTGAAATTAATGACAAATGTGTTACAAAAAATGTATCTACATATACTCACTAAGGGAAAACATCTGGATATGCTATCTTTAGGTTCTAGATCTCCTTCTTCCAAAAAGTGATCAAAGAGTTTACTATTTGGAGATGGGCGCATAATGCATACTAAAGCTTCTCCATCTTCTTCAAATCTATGGAAGGACCTGATCATAGGTTATCATGGTGGCATCAATCTCCTTGATGTTCTGATTTAGAATGTCTAATGAGGGCGCAAGAGCATTCCTCAACTGAGTTTGTCTAGCCCTTAATTTTGTCATCTCTTTTTCTGCCTTCTCAATTTTGTCTATCTGACTTTGGTAGACATTATTGCACATGTTCACATCTATGGTTGTGTCTTTCATTGAAATCTTCACTTGCTTAATCATAGCTTTTGCCTCTTTTATTTTCTTGAAATGAGCATCAGTAAGCTTATCTTGATCCATGGATTCTGTAATGATTTTTCTTCCTTGATCTGTAAATTCTTTCAAGGATGCTTGATGGCCGGTCTTGAGTGAGCTAAGGTCAAGTGCAAAGTTGCTGATCAACTCATTCAATCTCTTCTTCAGATACTTTTATTCTACAGCTAGGGATGCAGAATCTTCAAGGCTTGAGAAATTGCTTTTGAAATGTGAGATCACTGTACTCACATCATCAACCGAGTGTATCTTTGACACCTTTTTGTCCTTCGGTAACAGATTTTTCAACATGTTTACTAATTCTACCAAGAGGATATTCCTCATTACTTGCTTTTCTTTGGCTTTCACCATAGCTAAGACGCTAAACTTAATCAGGTCTTCTTCTCTCCATGAGTTCAAACTGGATGTGTCAGGTGTCAAATTTGACAACAATGCTGCTGAAGGAGTGATGGGAGTGCTCTCCAACACTTCTTGCTCTTCTAAAATTTTATCCTTTTTCTCACTTTCCTTTACTTTTTCTTCTTCTTTCTTTTCTTCCTCTTTTTCTATTTTTTCTTTTTCTATTTCTTTTTCTATTTTTTCTTTTTCTATTTCTTTTTCATCATCAATCAATGCTTCTTCTTGATGAGTGGGTGGTTGGTTGTAGCATAACATTTTAGCTTCTTGTGTGCTCACAAAAGCTTCCTCAAACTTGTCCAACTCAGTGTCAGTGGCTGCCATGGCTATCTCAACATTATCAATGATAATGGTGCTATCCTTGAATGAATCTATCATGGGTGCAGACTTATCAAACTCTATTTGTGCTTCCACTCCAGGTACTGAATCCTGAGGACTTGTAGATTGTATCTTGATGGTCTCTACTACTTTGTCTTTCTCACTAGGTGCTTGAGTGATGGGCTCAGACTTAGGTTTCATGTCCTATTCTAAGAATACCTTCTCAAAGGCCTTCTCTATTTCCTTAGATATCAGCTCATAGTCTTTGTTCATGAGGTGTAGTGTTCTCATCTTTGTCCTTAAGTGTGGCTCCACCAAATTCAATAGCATTGACTTTTATTCAACATAACATACTGGAAGAGTGGAATCAAGTGTTTGTTCCCTTATTTTGAAGTCTTCTTCAGTAGCTTGTCTCTTCAAGGTATCCATAATCTCCCATACCTTATCTGGGATAGCTGTCTTCAATTCAAGAATTGTCTTCTTGAGTTTTATCATGTGTTTGATCAGCATCTCATGAATCTCTGACTTATCAATTTCATGATATTTGTCATAAAACTTGGCTATCTGATCTAGCCTTCCTTCTACAAATCTAGTTCTTAACACTTGAAGACTAGGTATGAATCCTACTTCTGGAGGTGACTGCACATTTTTCAATTTGCTTCTTGTGGCTACACTTATAGCTGAAGGGTGGTTTGTGGCAATTTATTTTCTCCTCTTGGGCATCTTAGGAGATGCATCTGTGGATTCAATATCAACTGTAGCAGTGGGTGCATGACTAATATCATCAGTTTTACCCTGTTTATCCTTTGGATCATCAGTCTTATCAATCTTTACATTTTTCATCTTAGGATCATTAGACTTAGATTCCACTGTGGATGCACTCTCAATTTCCAAAGCAATCTTTTCTTCCCTTGCTTTGTCTAGGTCTTCTTGTGTTACTCCATGAATTCTAAGTATCTCAGATGTAATCTTAGAGGCTTTCCTCTTAGTTGCTATGCTGTTTAGCTTGGCATCTACTTCTCTTGTCTTCTCCTCTTAAGTCCCCCACCTAGGTTCATTAGGATCTTTAGGGGCTGATAGTCGAACCTGTGCATATGCTTCAAGGACCTTTTCCTCTACTTCATAACCAATTGGATGAATCCATTTAGTTCTTGGCTCAACAACTTCCATACAAGTTGTGTTTGTCTCTACCATAAAGAAAATAGTATCCTTATACTTTTCAACAATGTTTTCTGGAATTCTATACCTCATTTGTATCTTGACCCTGAAGGTCTTCAATTTCAATTTTATATAATCTCTCAATGTTCTCTTAGTGGATACTTTGTTAGATATCTATGGCATTGTTAGAATGGACTTGTCCAAATACAAATCTGATATCTTCCCAACTATATGAAGGTACATGTAAATGATCAATGACCCAAACCTGAATATCTTGGTTTTGTCATGCTTGATTGCCTTGATGTTCTCAATCAACTGTGTGCACAAGATCTCATTAAGTTGAACTTTTCATCTTCCTTCACAAGTCTAATGGCTGCAAGAATTGTGCCTACAGACACACTATTCACCCTACTGGTGTGATGAAACTTGTAGGGAAGTATCATAGACATCAATTTGATGTCTGCTTGCTTAATAGGCTTAATTGTCATCCCGCGCCTATCACTCCTTGACTTACAAGTTTTCTCAACCATTTTCCTGACATCCTTGCCCACAGGAAGGATGGTGCCTATCCTAGAAAGGCCTATCATCTCATGTATTAGGTCACTAGTAATTCTAACTGGGGTATCACCTATCCAAAATAGGTCATCGTGAATTCTTCTCAATAGTATCTTAATCCATTCAGTCTCATAAAATTCATATGCCATAGCATACTCAACTATGGGGTGATCATTCCACTTAAAATATTCATCCATGAATGTTTTTTCTAGTTTCAACATGGTATCCATGTGCTCCCTTAACCTATCCAACCCTACTGGTTCTTTCTTGTAGTAGATGTAAGCCCTAATGTCTTCCACATGCATAATTCCCATAGGCATGTGGGAGAATGCTCCCTCCAAATCATCTAGGGTTGACTTAAAAGGATGTTTCTTAAATACATATCTCTTCTTCTATGCAACATCAAAAACTATGGGAGTAGCCATGTCTTACTTGTTTAATCACTTTCCAACTATACTCTAAGATGATCTGAAGACTTCTTAATCGGAACGTCGAACTAGGGTTTCTGCAACAAACCAAATGCATTGTTAATTACTGCAAATTACTGATAGATCAATCTCCAAGTCTTCACAATAACTTCTAAGGATTTTTCTTCTCTCCTATTGCTCTGAATTTTAATGCAATGAGAAATCAAACAACTTTCTATGTACTTAAAGTGAAAATTCTGCTATTAATGCTTGCCATGTAAACCAGGTTGTCACTTAAACATTTCCAACTTGAGTTCTGCTAACAATAAATATGTGCGCTCTTGCAAAAAGGTTCCTTTATACTCCAAAATCTTAAGTCCAAAGGTGCATACTTTGAGAGTGAGTATACCAGCCACACAAGGGTCTAGAGCTAAATTAGCTCCCCCTATGACCCTGAGGGCCATTCATCCAAATGTAGAGGGTGCATCCACTGTGGATGCATCCAATACATTCTCATCAATCTTGTCCTTCTTTTTCTCTGACCAAATCAAGCTTGCATCATCTGAGGATTTGACAAAATTAACTTCTCCTTTAGGATCCAATACTGATTCTTCGATCTTTTTAGGGCTTTCCTGACCTTGTGTCCTTGATCTACAGAACTTTGGGATATGTCTAGCCTTGTTACAAGAGTGAAAAATTACTGGAGGTCTTATATTCCTCGGTGCATTGACATGAGTCACCATTTTACACTGTCTAGCTGAGTGACCATTATAGTTACATATCTGGCATGTAACATTCTTAGAACTTCTTACATTTGTCTGATTTTGATTTCTTTGATCATGTTGAATCCTATTCTTCTTACTAGTCTTGCAATTCATAGCTCTATGACCAAATTTATTGCATGAATAATAGTAACCATTAAAAGGTCTTACCTCTATACAGTTTCTCACAATGTGTCCATGCTTGTTGCAAGCAAAAAAAGTGTGGTCTATAGGCTTGCACTCATTCTTAGGTGGTTCACCATTATCTTTGGTTTGATCTTTAGTCTCCTTAGCCTTAGTAGAGTCCTTTTGTGAGTCCTTTCTTGCTCGCATGTTGTCAATTTGATTTTGTGCTTCATTGTATCTAATACAATTGGTGTCTCCTTTGGCTATTCTTGCATACAACTGAGATTCTATCAAATCAGAACTGGTCTGTAATTTTTCAATATGATTCTTTTCTTCTTTTAATTCAGACTCCAAGCTTTCCTTGCTATTCCTTAGCTCCAAGATTTCCATGTTTGCTTGCCTTAGTTCTTCATTGAGTTGAAGGTTCTCTTTGACTTTTTCATTGTAGACTTCTTGATTGTTGATTAGCTTATCATCAAATTCTTCAAGTAGTTCTTTCATAGATGCATTTTCTTCATTTAGCTTCTTGACTCTTGCTCATAGATCACTGTTAGAGCATTCTTTCAAATCCGTTCTTAGCCTTTTGATAACCAATTGTACATCACTGACTTTTTCTTTTAGTTCTTGAATTTCTCTTTCTAATTTGTCTAGGTCTTCAAGAGCAACTTCAAGATTTCTTTTCAGATGTTTCATTTTTGCTTTGTCCATGATCTCCTCAAGTGGTTAAACTTCTTTGCTAAGGACCAGAGTTCTAATACCAATTGTTAAAAATGGGAACACTGAGAGGGGGAGGGGGTGAATCAATGTTCACAATATTTTAAATTTTCACTTTAATCTTTATACTGAACTTAATTTATTAAGTACTGAAATAAACATTCCTATAAACATGAAACATGAAATCAACACAAGACACCAATATGGTTACAGGGAAACCCAAATAGGTAAAAACCTTGGTGGGAATTGACACCCACTAATATTTTGCACTAGTGTTTTGTGATCCTTGTTAGAAGATCCTTAACCCTGTTAGGAGTTACTTTACAATGATTTAAGTACAATAGAACTTGTCAAGGGTCAGACCCTACTAGGAGTCTTTTACAATAGTCCTTGTTAGGGGAATGGATGCACTGTCCTAGAGCTCAATGCTCAAGTGGTGAAGGCTACAACCTTTTGATGTCAGATACACACTATATTTGTTGGATGAATTGTCACTATGACACTGCTTGTCAGATCAGTTCCTTTGATGCACTAATGCTTTGACCTCTAGAAAAGCTCTAATACATCTTATAGTGTCTTCACATACTTTTTCTCTACTTATCACAACTATCTATCAACTTCCATACCGAATACAATGGGCACATCTTATATTTATACTCGCATACAAAATAAACAACTAGGTTGGCCCTTAAACTAATTACATACAATGCTTCCAAATGAATTGGCTTAAGCGTGCTTACAAATAAATGAGCATATATGTCAGAAACATAAATACAATAGGCACATAGCCTTTACAACATTACATTATATCCGCAAACCAAAATACTAACTGTTGGCTTCATGTTCTATTCTTCTCTGGCACTTACTAGCTGTGCAACTTCAACTGACTATAACTTTCTCATCCTTGAACATATGATCATGTGCTCATAGACTAAGCATGAATATAGTCTAACCAGCTTAACTTCTAGGGCACATACCATAATTCTACCATACACACATGCGCTAATGCTCTGAGCTGCAGGAACTCTGTACATTGTCCAGTCTTCAACACTTAACTGATTTCTGATCTTCTCTTCAATTGCGCTGAATCCAAACTCCTATATGATTTTGTTGCCATAATGAAAACACTATATCAATTCATATACATCGGCATAGACAACTTTCCAAGAAGGACCACCTCCTGCGGTTATAAGGAAGAATGTTGGTGACAGTGGTAAGAGTCTTAATGAGTGTATATCTGAGTTTGAGACTCATTTCAAGAAATCTACAAATGAAGATGATGAGAAGATATGGAAGATAAAGGAGTTCAATAAGGCATTGGTTTAGGGAGAGATAGTAGATGCTACTGTGTCTTCACATGATGATTTCATTGCTACATCGACCTAGAAGGTCGCATGGCCTTAGAGGGAGCATTGGATGAAGACACTAGAACCAAACCCTTGTTGTAAGGAATAAGCTCATGCAAGCTTAGATATGATGTGTACATACACTATAGAGTTTATATGTGTGATCACAACACTTGGAGTTTCATATTCTATGTTCACAAGATTTGTGTTGACTAGACAACATGTGAAGTTGAGCTACCTGTGATTAATGCATTCACTCAACTTGCGATGGATAAAATACCTTGAATAATATCATTTCTGTACCATTTGATAATCAATGACCAAGGAGAGAAGTGTGAAGAAGCATTTCAGTCATCTAGCAAATATATTGTGTGATTGATTTGAGCAAAAGTTCTAGATTTTAGCATATTAAAGGTATTTAGACTTTAAACTTCAAGAAGCTATGGATGCACCTGTGATTTTTGATGTAGTTGATAGACCAAGGTATAAGTTCAAGAAACACTCATTTAAGTCTTGTAAGGATGATCTGGAAGGAGCATTTTTGCAAACCCCTTACGACATGTTGCACGTTGAGGACATTAGGGCATTCATCCACTGCAAATATGAGACTATACGAGATGTTGATATCTATAGTGAATTAGATGGGATGATAGAAGAAGATGGAAAGATGGTAGAAGAGTTTAAGCATTTGGAAGATCAATCCATTATTAAGTTAACCCTTCTAACTAAGTTCAGTGAAACTGAATGGTTTAAAATAATTCTAAGTAGAATCCATGCCCAATTTATATGGATTGGAGACCAAAAAGTTAAGATATGTGGACAAATGATCCATGAGATAACCAGATTAGACAATATTGGAGCCCTCTGAGTAGCTGAGAAAAACATTAGAAAACAAGCATAAACCCTAACCCATTCTAAGTGGGATAAGAGAGAAATGATAGTAAATGAAATATTTCAGCAAGATGTGAGAGATGTGAGATTGGTGGCAATGATATTAGGTTACAAGATGTTCCACAGTAGCATATTTAACTCTATATCAGCTGGAGTAGTTATGATGGCCTATAGAATGGTTAAGGAAAACAAGAAATATAACTTATGTAAAGTTCTAGCACAATAATTTCTGGAAAATGTGAAAGTTATCAAGAAAGATAAGTCCAAGGCATTTAGGTTTAGTTCACTTTTGGTTCATATGTACATGTACATTGAGCAAAAATTCCACCGAATGCACCCTAGAGCATGGAAGGATGATGTACCTATTGGCATTCAAATCTCTGAGAGCTACAAAAGAAAAAGCGAAAACTAGGTAGATGGTGAAATATTTGCTATGACAAAGATTATTCAGAGGAAAATGAATGAAAGGTACATGATACTTGAGGAGATAGTTGAAAAGTACAAGGACACAATTTATTTGATGGTTTAAACTGATTGTGTATGTTTTGAAGCAGTTGAACCAAGGAAGAAATGGTGCTACCCTATAGGGTATGAGGTCAGCTCTAAGGTACTAATAATTCAAGTTGAACATGTACTAGTAGCTGAGGTAGACACATCTGAAGAGAGATGGGGAACATACTGGGAAAGGTTAGAAAAAAGTTAGAGAAGAACATGATAAAGGGACTAGGAAGAGAAAGATTGACAAAATAGTTGAGGACATTACTATGAAGGTATGATTCACTAGAGAGAAGCTAAAGAAACTAAGGACAAAGATAATAGAAGGATCCTCTAGCATAGAAATTGAGGCACCTCCTCCTTCTAAAGCTGAAAAGACAACAAGTCCTACTCCGGACATAATTGATTTGTCACTCACTCATAAGAAAATTGTAGAAGTAGTTGCACCTATGAACACACCTAGGAGATTTACAAGAGCTAATAAACCAAGCAGTCCTAAGGATTAAAAGGTAGAAATATAGGAAGAGAAGAAAGAAGAAAAATAAGTACAAAAGAAGCCATAAAATCTGTGGAAACCAACCATTCAAATGTTACAAAAGAGAGTGATAAGACATGGAAATCTGAAGACTATAAACAAATATTATGAAAGGTATGATTCTAAGAATCAGGCAATAATTGAGGACACAATAATTGAGTACTTATTGGTTTTGAAGAAGAATTTTTTAGAGATAGAAGGAAGTATCCCCAAGGATTTGTATAGAAAGTTAGAAATAAGAAAATAGTTAGCACAACCTGAGGATGAAAATATAAGAAACAAGGCTATTGAAGACATGCTACTTATAGTCTCTATACAAGAAAGGGAGAGAATCATCAAAGAGATGAAACCTTTATTGAGGACTAAGGCCAGACTAGTGAAGATTATGGCAAGAAGATATGATGAAGTCATAGAGGACACACAAAAGGCACTGGACCAAGTTATTATGAGTGACATGCCTGAGAAAACCTCACCTCCCAAGGTTACCAAGCCTACACCTTTGGGAATAGGAGAAAGTTCTAAGACATTTGAAGTGTGTGAGCAAGCAAGCGAAGCTAACATACACCCAGGCTTCTTTATCTCTGGTGTTCCTATAACCCTTGACACCTCGCTTGATATGAATGACCCATTTCAAGAAAATCTAAACAATGTGATGATAGTTGAAGAGGAAGGAAAGATAGAGGAAGAACATGCAGAAGGAAAATAGGAAAAGAAATTACAGGAGAAGGACATACACCAATAATAAAAATAGGTAGAAGAGATAGGAGCATAAAAAGTAGTAGAGGTAAGAGCTAAGCATAAACAAGAACTAGACACCTCCTCTAGTCTATTGTTGGAAAGTATGGCCAAACCTATGATCACAAATGTGGAAAGCATGGATGAGGATGAACTCATGAGATTATCCTTCATGGATTTTGCTAAGGAAAAGGAAATATCATTAAAAAAGGAGGATAAAAGGGTAAAGGTGATTACTAGGGAAGTAGAGACAGTAAACAAAATACTCCCTACACTGATTTTTTTTGAAGGAAAGGATGATGTAGAGAATTTGAGCATGCCATTGGACAACTTTGATAGTCATTTTGAGTCACTATTGAAAACCATAGAAGATAAGGCAGAAAAGAGATTCCTAGAAAAGAAGTTGAAGGAAGTTTGTTAGTCCATCTCATGAGACTTGGACATTCTAAAAGCAACTACACTTAAAGCTAGAAGCTACGTAGCACAAGGAAGAAAGGTATATAGTTATCGCATAAATTCTTGTAGACATGTTAAGATATTGAAGATATCATAGCCAAGGACATGGCTACACTAGACAACTTGATGGACAGTTGTGAAACTCCTTCACAAACTGTGGTGGAAATGGAAAAACAAACATCCATTCTTTTGAATAAGATAAGTGTTCTAAATATGGAGAAAGGGAGAGTAGTGGAAAGATTTGGACTGCTAAAGAGTCTAATCACTCCTAAGATTTCAATGCTGAAGCTCATCTCACAGAGATGGAGAAAATAGAAGGATCTATGTCAAATTCTATACCCACTGAGCTGAAGGTAGCATAAACAATATCTTATGCATTGAATGGACTGATCCATGTCAGTGAACTTTTGATTAAGTGATGGGCTGGGGAAGTGAAGAACTTGGAAGACTCTTTCCAAGACATTCTAAATCTGGTGAGTAAGCACTAAGTCTTTTGTGCTTAGAATTTTGAAATTTTGAATATACCTTTGCCATTGATGTCAAAGGGAGAGGAAGAGAAGAGAAAAATGAAAAGAAGGAGAGAAGAGAATAAGTGAGAAGATGAAAAAGAATAATTTTTTTTTTAAAAAGAAAAGAAAAGAAAAGAAAAGAAAAGAAAAGAGGAGAACATGTATATAGGAAGATAGTGTTCTAACACTTAGTCATTTTTCACTAAGTGTTGTCATCAATGAAAAAGGGAGAGATTGTTGGCAAGTGATTTTTTGGGAGCACTAGGGATCACTTAAGGGTTGTAATTTATGGAAACGCTTATGCTGGAGTGATCACATGTAGAGAGTTTTGTATTGGAGACTCAGTCATGAAAATGACTAAGTACAGAATCAGAGTAACAATATTATACCATACAATTTTGGTCAGCGAAGATGATATGTGATGTATTATGGCTTGTGAAGTTAAAGGAAAATATTTTGGGATATGCATGACCTTCAATTAAGGTCGTATGTTTTTTAGAGTTGATATCAGGAAGTTACAGTGTTGTGAAGGTATGCGAAGATAAAGTATCAGTGAAACAGGGTATGTGAACAGTCGCGATGATTAAGGAAAGATCTGATGGAATGGTAATGTGCTAAGTTAGATGAGAGTAGTATATTGCTGACACTTTGGTAATATAAGATCATTGACTCTATGTTTATCATTTGTATATGTAATTATTATGTTTTGTATTGTATTTGTGAAGCTGACTGGATGGCATAATTAATATAACTATAGAGTGCTTTGTGGAAGCGATAAGTGTGAATGAGAGGATGATATGTGATAGATGTGAATAGAAGATGCGAGATGTGAGATTGATAGAGCTATAACTGGAACTATCAAAGCATAGAAGATGCTTGTACAGTTCACTCTTTGAAGAATATTGTTTGTGATAGTATTTTGATTGTAAGAGTTATAAGCTCACCACCTTTAATAGGGTTTTTTTATACCCCTAATAGGGTTTTGTATTCCTCTAACAAGGAAATCTACTATGTAATACTCAGCTCCTAACAGGGCTAGATCTCCTAACAGGGATACTATATTTTAGTGCATAGTTGTGGGTATCATCCCCACCAGGGTTTTCCCTTGGCTAGGGTTTCCTCGAGAATAAATAATGGTGTCATGAATTATGTGTTTATGTTCTTTTCATTTATGCATTACTATGGTTGATTTGCAATTGGTTGAAGTTTAAATTAAAGTACTGTAATACTAATTCACCCCCCTCTCGATATTACCTAATCCTAACATAATGTGTATATGTCCATAAGAATATATACACATAGACATGATTTTGTATATATATATAGTTATTTATATATGATTAAAGAAAACAAGAGAAACCCTCTTTTGAATGAGATAATTAGTTGTTTTCTTTTGTATTTTAGATATGCTGTGTTGTTTTTGTTTTCAGAATGTAATAAAAAAATATGGGTTTGTATATTTTTTTTAGTTTAAGTCTGCTTTTTTTATTGTTCAAAAACTGTAATTTTTTTTGAGTAAAATCTATTTTTTTGCATATGGGGTCTGCAAAATGCTTTTGCCCCTCCCCTGGATTTGCGTAGGCTATGGCCGCCGCAGCCCGTGGGGCTTGCGGTGGCAAGCCACTACAGCCCAAGGGTCTACGGAGGTTGGGCCTTCCACAACCCATGGGAGATTGTGGTGATGGCCTCCTGCAGCCCATGTGACTGAGGTAGCAGGCCTCCTGCAGCCCTCGAGGTTGGGGAGCCATTGTCAGCTGACAACCCCATAATAATTTTTTTATAAATTAAATTTATAAAAAAATTTATATATTTTTTAATAAAAGTTTATTAATATTTTTGTTTTGTATTAAGTTTGTATATATGTTATTTTCTTTTAATATATAGCTGATATTTATTTATTTATATATATATTAATAAATATATATATATACATTAGATATGTATATGTATAAATATATATATGCACAAATATAAATCTGTATATACATAATGTATTATATACATTTAAAATTTAACATGGAAAGAGAATAGTAACTAAGTTTTTTGAGCAATAACATAATGATATTAGAAATAAATTGAATAACACTTTATCACTTAAAAATAAAACAACAATAAATATTTCAAAGAATCTCCCAAATGCTTTGCATATTTTATTTTATGCAAACCCAACAGTAAAATTATTGTTTATTTCCTTGAACATCATGAGTTAAATATGTCATATACAAAATCACAATCTAACTCAAATGATATGCTCCATTTTCTATTTTATAACAAATTTCCTCTAATAAACAATAATGTTTTTTCCTTTTTTCTTTTTTTCTTTTGAAGAAGACAACAATACAAAACTCTTCAATCCACCATTGGGACTTCCATAATAAAGTTTTTATATCTCCCTTTTAGGTTTTAAAAGTAATCAAATACAACAACAATAAATTTTCTACAAATTTTGAAAGGGAAGCTACGATGCCTTTCTAAAATATAACAAATTTACAATGAAGGAATCTCTTGAAAGAATTTACAATGTTTCCCTTTTCTTTTCTACAAAAATACATTTGACACCTTTCTTTTTTCCTTTTTTTTTTACAACCATGAACAAATGAGGATTTCTCAGTCCAAGATTTTCCTTCTATGTCCACAAATACATAATTCATGTAACAAAAATTAAGATCTTGGCCATGGAAGCTCACCTCCCAACCTAGGCCCTTTACAAGGCCACCCCCAATCTAGGAGAACCATGGCTAACCCGGGAATACAAAAACTTATTGATAACAAAAATGTTGCATAAACACAAGTAACACACCCATCCATGGCTAACACAAGGAACTTGAAGTAAAGATTCTTATGGGTGAAGGTGGACTAAGTACCCAATGGGAGACAAGGCTAGAGATAAAATACAAGCCTTCAACAAGGAAAAAATTCTTCCATACAAAAGCAACATAACTTCTCCTCATTTCTTCCATACAAGAGCAACATAGCTTATCTTCACAACCCCAAAACAAACTCAACCAAAATGGCCAAAAACCCTTATGACCCCCAAACAAACCCTTATGACCCCCAAGCATATAAATGCTACAAGCCTACCATGGACCCCATAATCCATGGTGCATCCCTCTCTCCCAAGGAGAGAGATTGATGCAGGAGCTTTTAGTGCCTTTTTAAGACTTAAGTGTTTTATTTAGTTTTTTTTAGAAATTTGTTTTTTTATAATAACTTCAAAATATTATTTCCAATTTTGAAGATTAGTTGACAGTTCATCTTATCTTAGTTTTAGGAAGCTTCACTGGAAAATCAGCTTTTTTTGAGTTGTTTTAAAAATGACCAAAAATGACAAAAAATAGTTTTATGAAAAAAAATGCCAAAAAGGGCAATTTTAGATTTGCACTTAAATTAGTGTTTTCTCTCATTGTAGATGTAATCACCTGAAATTGGACAAGATCAATCAAGTGAGCATCTAAGGCAAAAATTAAAGCAATTAAATCAAAACAAGCTTTTATCAAAGAAAAATTGCAATAAAGCCATAAATCAAATTTAATTAAAAATTAAAATCCATAAATTCAATTTAAATCAAATAAATCATGAGAAATCAATTAATTGTGTAATTAATCTAATTAATTACATAGTTCATTTAAATCAAATCAACCCATTCAAGGGGTACACATGGCTAAAGATATTAATCAAACTCAATTAATAAATCCTTATTTTCCCTCAACCACCAAATGAGAGAAAATATCTCAACCAATAGGATTGAAGGATCAAGCTCACATGGATCAAGCTTAAATGGAATCTCCATCACCCATAAGGAGAGAGCATCTTGTCCACCCATTTTGTCCTCTTGTCCCAAGTTTTGAGGATAGAATATTTAAATGGTCTCCAAAGGTGGAACCATGGACTCAACCCTCATCAAATCATGATTAAATCAACCACACCCTCTACCCTTGCCAAAATATGTAAAAGCAAGGCTAAAATCTATAAAAGCAAGGCTAAAATCAAGCATTTATCATCCACACATTTTATGAAGCATCAAACCTCTTGCGAATTTGAGTTAGAAAAGGCAAATCTAGAGCTAATTAGTATTTCTTTTGGGAATTAACTTGTTTAGCTTACTTATCATTTGATTTCTCATATTAGGACTGTCACTAGTGAGATCTTGCTGAGAGCTCATCATTAGAATCCCTGATTAGAGATCCATAGAGTGCTCAATCATCTTTAAATTTGCTTAGTTAGATTTCTTTTTGTGGCTATTTACTTCTTATTTTGATTTATTGATGATACCAACCCTATGAAGGTGCTTTCCTTAGCACACAAAATGGCACTCACCGTGGGGCACTAGGCCTCACTAATTTCTAAATTCAGAGAAGTAATTTTTTTTTTGCAAATTCTTTTATTTTTCTATGTTTTGAAGGTTTTTCAGCGCGTTTGATAGATTCTCCTGCATGTACAACACATTCTCCAATGCGTACAAGGCCTAAAACAACGTGTCTACAACAAAGTTGTGCACATTTACATAGAGTTTTGGCATATTTGATCTTTCTATTTTCTTTTCTTCATTCTTTCAGCTTGTGTGACTTGACTCTCTAGCGCATACAATATATCCTCTAGCGCGTTCAAGGCTTCCTTTTAATGCCTTTGCTCATTTTATTAGTGCACTTAAATTCTATTCCTACGCATTCAATCTTTTTCTGCAGCACATTTACTAGTTTTAATAACGCTTTCAATCATTTTAACAATGCATTTAATAGATTCTGTTGTGCATTTAATTAAATAAAAAATTTACATAATCTAACATACAGAAAATGATTTCTGTGTCTGCAGGATGACTGGTCATAGAAAAATAAAAAAAACCAGAGACCAGATTTAACAGTGAGGGAAAGGCCTTGGCCAAAAAGATTAAGGAGGAGAATATTGCGCATATCAAGCTGGTTTTGGAGAATTCACAAAAGGAAAGTGAGGTATACAAATAGTATTTGAGAGTTGTAGAAGCTTACAAATTAAAATTCGTCTCATTAAATTGGATTTACTTGCCTTAATCGATTTGTGTCAAATTTAGTAAATAAGGCTTAGATTCCAATTTGTTCTTATTTTATTTCACTTTGTTTGGTTGTGTTGACTAAATTGTTGGAGGAGAAGTGAAAGGGAAGGAATGATCACCACTAGGTGAGCATAAATAATGAAAGATTCATAAAAAATGCCCCTAGTCTTTGCTAGCATCGATTGAAGGTAAGCCTCAACTTGGTCAATTTTTGTTTAAATTGTGGCCTTGTGATTTTCATTATCATTTAGTAATTAAAATAGCATAAAGGAATAAATCAAACACTAAATTTGAACAACCCCTTGTTTGTGGAAAAGAGTAGAAATACTTGATTCCTATTAGTTAGTGGATTTGGAAATAGAACCTTGTTAAAAGTGTTTTGGAATGAAGAAATAGATAGGGATATTATCTTCACCTTTTGGTGAATCAAACTCCCGAAACCTATCTCTTCATTCCATTTTATTGCTTTCAATATGAACATGCTAGATCTTTAGTGGGCTCACCTCCCGAGATTTACCTTAAAAGGGTCAGTGAGAGGGACAGCCCAAAGTGGGATACAATTGCCTTTGCTGCAATAATCTGACCCACTATAAAATAAAATGCATGCATCCTTAATGGGGTGTGTGACAAAAGGGTGTTAAGATTTTGAACTTCCTCGATTAGTAATTTGGGATTGCGCAAAACTCTGACATACCAGTGGTGGGAAGCCTCCTAATTTTTGGAGGATGAAAACTTAATATCCATTTTGAACAGAATCTTGATTAAATACCTTTTTAAAATAGAAAAACCTACCTTGTAGAGCCATTTTTATGAACCAAATTGTGAACTAGGTAGATTGTTTGAAGTGTCTTTTTGTGAAAAACCCGTGATAATGTCCTTACAAATTCAAACACTTTTTGTGTAGAGGGTTAAAAAGAACAAGTGTATTTGTGATTGCTCTATTTGAAAAATACATAGAACAAGTAAGAGATATCCATTTGAAGATTCATCTTATATTTTTAATCTCTTCATAAAAACAAACAATTACCAAATTTGGGGAAAATGATTTCAAATCAAACCTTGTTGAATGTTGGTTTCTACACGCTCTCATAGACTCAAATTATCTTTACAAGAAGATGCCACTTGCGTCACCAAAGAGGTCCCCACATTTGAATCCCAAAACTCTTTCATAAATCACAACCAAGGGGATAGTCTCCCAAATATTTTTGAAAAGAGAATTGATCCAATGGATAGGAACTCCACATTCCACGATTATTTAATGGAGGAAATAAAAAAAACATTAATTATGTTAATCAAGGTCCAAAAGAAACAATTGAAGATAAGGAAAATAGAGTGGCTCAATATATTTAATTTCTTGAGGTCATGGATAAATTAATAGAAGGAGATAGGGAAAGATACTTCCTAAACCTAGCTCAAGCAGGGGTAAAGCTTCCTCATGATTATGACATTGATCAACTCAAGAAAGACAAGGAAGATGATAATTTGATAGGTGTGATGAACAAAAAATTAAAGATGTTCCAAACAAAAATTGACCTAATGAAAAAGGTAGCCGAACCTAAGCCATTCTCTATCGAGGCCTTGTGCCCATTTCCTTTTGACAAGAGCTTGGTTATGGCACCTTTTCTAATAAATGTGGTTTTTCCTAAGTATGATAAATATATGGGTAAATGAGACCTACAAGACTACCTTAGAAAGTTTTTCACTCTAAGCATCAAATTTATGCACGATACAACTTGGCTAATGAGACCTTTTCCAAGAATTTTAAGAGGTCAAACCATGGAATGGTTCTCAAAACTTCCACAAGGGATAAATGCATTCAAGGAATTAGCCTCTAAATTCATGACTCATTATTCTTACAACATTGAGCATGATATCACCATGCTCAACCTATGTGATACCAAACAAAGAGATGGTGAATCTTTCCTAGGGTTCCTTCAAAGGTGGAGAATAGTCTTTGCAAGATATCCATGAAGCATACCTGAAAAGGAAAAGATGGAGATCTTCATGAATAACTTAAATGTGGAGATGAATTATAGACTCCAACTTCAATGTCCCCAACCTTTGAAAAATGTATCGAGAATGGGATTAAAATTGAATATGTGTTGGTTAAGAGAGGAGAGATCAAATTATTCAAATATAATAAACGCTATACCAACACTAATAAAAATCATAATTCATCTAATTATAATAATAATAAAGGAGCCAACAATCACAATGATAAACCTAGACTATGGTTGAAAAACAATAACAAAAATCTTGTGAATGATGGAGTTGTGGAAGCACACAACTTAAAGACTACTCCCTTTAATTTATCAAGTGGGGTAAATTCAACATATAATGTAAATCAAATGACTAAAGCCCCTTACAATAATAACAATTCCGCCAAAAACAACAATAATGCTAACAACAACAATAATCCTTTTAATAATTCCAACATCAACAAGCCTAAGCCTTTATTTTCCACATATCAAAAGAGAAAATTCACCTTTTTAGGTGAACCATTGGAAAATGAATTGAGTGCTTTGGTGGCCAACAAAATCATCATCTTACCTGAATCAAGGCCATATGAGCCCCAAGTTAAGACCAATTGGTGGAATGACTCTCATCATTGTGAATACTATTGTAACAAGGGACATAAAACTAATGAATGCATGAAATTGAAATACCTTGTCCAAGATTTAATCGATGATGGAACCATAAAATTTGAAGGACCCCAAAATAATGAGGATCATACGGCCTTCAAAAACCCTTTCCTAAAACATAAAAAGGGTGAATCATCAAATATCAATTCTAACAACAAAAGAGGTAACGAGAAAGTCAACTTTGATCATACTTATGATAGTACCATTAATACTCTAAGTGGTGATGAAAACACGATAAATGTGATTGTGGTGATAGAGAAGCCAAGGGAAGCAACATCTAATGTTGTAACTCGGGGGCAAGCATCAAATATTACTTTACTAGGAAGTGCCCCAAGGATTTTCCTACCAAATCAAACCTCATCTTCATCTTCAAAACAATATAATTTGGTAGACCAATTGCAAAGGACCCCTACTGAAATCTCCATTCTAGAATTGCTTAAGCTTTCACCAACTCATAAGGAGATTCTAGAAAAGTCCTTAGTGGAGAGTAATGTGCCTCTAAATTTAGATGTGGATAAATTTTGAAAAATGGTAGGCCATCTTGTTTCACCTCATTGCCTATCCTTTTCAGAAAAAGATGACATGTCGCTAAACCATCCTCAAAATCTACCTTTACATATAGAGGTATTGATCCACAAGCATAGAGGAAAAAGAGTCCTCATTGATGGAGGAGTAGGCCTAAATATTTGTACCCTCAACTTGGTAAAAGCCTTAGGATTTTCTTAGGAGGCTATTGACCCAAAGAAAAATATAACCATAAAAGCCTACAATAATGAAGAAAGAGCCTCTAAAGGTGTAATAGTCCTTCCCATTCAAGTTTGTCCAATGCAAAAGGATACCATTTTCCAAGTCCCAGACCTAAAAATGACTTAAAATATTCTATTAGGAAGGCCGTGGATCCATGAAATGTAGGCTGTACCTTCAACCTATCATCAATGTCTCAAATTTACCTATCTAGGACAAGAATTCATGGTAAGCAGGGATTCTAACCCCTTTCAATATTGTAACAACATGAAGCCTATTAATGAATCCCTAGTCCCACATAATGTAGAAGGGCCTATAACTCAAAGAATAGAACAAGGAAAAAGTTCAAAAGATCTTCCATCTTTGAAGATAAAATAAAAAGAGGAAAAAGAAATTATTGTTAAAAATAACCAAAGTCCTACTAACCTAACTACATAAACAAAAGGAAAAGAGAAGGTTAGTGAGGATAATGCTCCTAAGAAATGGAAAGAAGATCAAGCTAGATCCATTCAAATCTACACCAAAGATGCCCATTATCAAAAAATGGATCATATGATGAAGAATTTCGAAAAAGAAATGTCAAATCAAACAAAACAATGTAGGTGAATACTCCTTATCCATGATGGATCTACCCTTATCTTGAAAATCATATGGAATACCATCTAATCTACATCATAAGTATAATGATCACTTTGTGAGGGCAAGAACCTCTTCATCCATGGATGAGGAAGATAATAATCAAGTGCACATGAAAAGTGCATTCAAAACACAAGCATTCCTACTCATCAATATGGAAAAGGATTTCAAATAATGCAAAAGATGGGGTACAAAGGACAAGGTCCTTCAGGTATGAGAGATGAAGGATTAATAGAACCTATTAAAATGACATGGAGAGATAGAAAGGAAAAGACTAGATTAGGATACCTAGAAGAAGGGTATACTCAAAACAAGTACCCTAGGGTTTATGATTAAATCATACAACTAGGCTCTCAAAGTGATGAGGATTAAAATAATTGGGAATGGAACTCATTGTCAAGTGAGTCATGCCAAGATAAAGAAGTTGATGTCATCCATACCTACACTCCTAGCAAGGGAAAAGAACAAATCTCAGAATAAAGCTTCAAGTTCTAGTCAGGTGGTCTTAGATAATGTACCAATTCAGGGAATTGAAATAAATCAATGGGTAGGAGAGCCTTATGTCCCAACATGAAGACCTACTATAGAGGAATCTAACCCTAGGTTTAATCCAAGAGATTTTTACCCAACAGAAACCTTAGAGGATTCTAGTGAGGAATATTTTGACCCTAGTTCTCTAGAGAATCTCGAAGAAGCACATATCATAGACTTAAATGATACAATGTTTGAACCTTCAAATGAGGTCATTTCCTTAAACCATACTGAACCAAACCCACCCATGGATCCTTTATCCCTTATCTATCCAAAACTTATTGAATGGGATTTCATTGAACCTAACACCCTTCCCACATTCCTGAGTGATAACTTGGTGTCCCAATACCTTAATACGGTTGAACCTTCTTCTACCAGTGAATATCAAGAAGAAGTGACAAGGGGAAGTCTCCAATCTCTTAGTTTGGTTAAAAATAAAGAAAACAAAAATAAAATAAAATGGAGAGAATCTAATGTTGAAAACCACATTGTGCCAACATTAAATCAAAAAGAAAAAGAAATAAAGAACATTTTCAAAGGTGAAAACCCAACAGAGGCACCTAAGGAAGAGAGATTGGACACTTTGCCTGAGAACTATGAAGAAATATCACCTATCTTAATTGAACCAATAGAGAAAGTAAATATTGGCTCAGAATCAGAATCGAGGATTATACACTTAGCAACATCCCTATCAAATGATGAAAGAGAGAAGTTCTTAAAAATTTTCAAAGAAATTTTTTTTTTTTTGCATGGTCTTATGATGATATGCCAGGATTAGATCCAAATTTAATTATGCATCATTTAAATATCAGAGGAGTCAGACTAGTGAAACAAAAATTGAGGAAGATACATCCGCATATAGCCTTACTTGTGAAAGTGGAGTTAGAAAAATTGTTGAAAGTAGGGTTCATCAGGGCCATTGATTATGCAAAATGGATTTCAAATATTGTGTCGGTTTCCAAAGAAGAAAAATCCATTAGAATTTGCGCAAACTATAGAGATATAAATTTAGCGTGCCCAAAAGAGGACTTCCCTCTACAAAGAATAGATGCCATCGCAGACTTAACAACATGACATTCAATTTTATCACTTATGGATGGGTTTAGTGGCTATAATCAAATAAAGATAGTGTCATGCCCCGCAAGGGAACCAGGGAAGAGAACAAAGATTCTCTTAACAAAAGAAAACCTAAGTAAAAATTTATGAAAAATTTTGAACTTTAAAAAGAATTATGTAATCAAAACTTAAACTTAGATTCCTTCCAAGGTTCCCTTTTCATTTAAATGCATGATTCATTCAAATCCATTAAGTAAACTAACAACAAGATTTAATTCTCAAAGCAAACTGCATCATATCTTAAGAAATACAAAATATTTTCATTTCAACTTTCCATTTAGAAATCATCTATATTCCTAAGTATCCTTTATGAACAATGTAACTTATAAAATTTTTCCAACTCATTTGATACATTAAAATATACTACATTTGGTTTTTCAATAGCTTCACTTAAACAACAATAATGAAAGCATGTTACATAACTTGGAATGTTACAAAATCCTTTTTCTTTCCAACATACATCTTAAACATAAAGTTCACATTTCCCTTTTCCCTTCTTCCTAAGTCTACCCATTCCAATTACATCATTTTGAAATACATTAATGATTACATTGCATTCAACTCCTCATAAGAGGTAACAAGATTATACATCATGAAATATAATCACAAGGCCTTCATTCTTCAAATCTGGTACATAAGCAAGCATGAATCTTCAAGCATGTATCTGCAAAAGATACCTCGATAAAAAAAATGTTTACCACCCAACCACGTGGGTACCTATAAGGGCCACTCCCCCGTGCTAGGAGATAAACACCAAGGTCCACAAAGAAGGAATAGCTAGGCCAAACCTAGGGTTGGGTAATCTTTCCCAAAATAGCAAATGAAAAGAGAGTCAAAGTATAGATCTTTCCCAAAAGGTTCTAAGGCTTGGGTAGAAACTCTAAGCAACAACCTAAGTGAGTGTCATCGCATAGCCCTCACCCCTTGGGTTGTCCTGGTACTAGCCACTCTGGGCCCCGGCCCCCAAGTAGGCACATGCGGGATCGAATGCCTTTCGTACAGACAAGTGCCATTTGATCGTACCTACGCATAGGTACCTTCTCCCACTCCCATCCATAGCCTTTACTAGCACTAATGGCATGGGCGAGGCACATTTAATCTTTTTAGTGTTTTAACCCATTCCCATCAGTTTAATTAAATTTCCACTTGTTAAATAACTCTTCAGCCGGTTATCCTGGTTCTAGCCACTTTAGGGCCCCGGCCCCGCACTGAGAGCCACTCACTAGGTGTCGTTAGGTTTTCTACCCTCAACCCATACATCACAATTACATCATACACATAGTAAAAGCATATTGCAAACACATTTGAGAACTACTACCAAGAATTGAAAATACTAGGATAGTTATGTATGTTTAGAGAAATTAGGTATGTTAAGAATGTTTAGAATGTCTTGACTCTAAACCCTAAACTGCTCCTTACAAACATTCTATCTCAATAAAGACATCTAAATGTACTGAAAATAATCTCCACTAAACAAGGAATGAACAATTTTCAGGTTTAAACAAAATTTCTTTCTAAACCTAAAACCTGGCTAATCCTGAAAATTGACTAAGTCTGATTTAATTAAAAATCTGAAATTTAAAAGTTACAACTTAACTCCTAGGAACCTGAAACCTATTCCAATGGATTTAAAGGGTACCTAATCCCTTTATACAAGTATAACTTAAAGTATAAGAAATTAAATGTTATAATTGTATAAAGTCTGAATCCTATTTTCCTCGGTTAGCACACTACCGACCTAGCTCGGTTAACACACTACCGACCTAGTTCGGTTGACACTCTACCGACCTCACTCAGTTCACACATTACCGACCTTACTCGGTTATCACATTACCGACCTAACTCGGTTCACACATTACCGACCTTACTCGGTAAACACATTACCGACCTAGCTCAGTTAACACTGAGCCGACCTAACTCGGTAAACACATTACCGACCTAACTCGGTTAACGCTGAGCCGACCTAACTCAGTTACCATTGAGCCGACCTAACTCGGTAAACACATTACCGACCTTGCTTGGTTAACACACTGAGCCGACTGGAACTGCAGAGAACGACTGTCAACTTTGTCTTGCGGGTAAAACTGGATGTTATGGGGACTAAGGTTGCCTAATATGAGCACGACCCATTTGAGATATCCCAGTTTCCCTTCAGAAACGGCCCATCAATCCTCCCTACCTATCTAACAAATATATTCCAGATCTGGGAAAAGAAAGGGTGGCACATAAATGGACATGAAATAGTAAGGTTGCAACAAAAGTTCTAAAATCTGGAAGCGTTCATAATACATCCAGTGACAGTAAAATACACTACCCTACCCGATCAAAACCACTTCTACCCTCCCAGGGAGGTTTCACCATAGTGAACATACAAACATTCACAAACACATTTCAAATACATAGAAAATAAAACATATATATATATTTTGCAACCATAGCACAATATACAGAAACTTTTCCAGAAATCTAGATTTACATTCATTCTACAAGATAAATCTACTTCTCAAGATGGATTCCAACCTGGAGTCCTACGAAGACCAGTTGGAGAAGAAGGAAGATCAAACCCTCTCCAATGCTTCCAACACTCCTTTGAATCCCTTTGCTCACAATCTTCCAGCCTCTACCCGTAACAATCCAAATGCCAAACTCACAGGATAAATTTTCTACAATTATCATACTAATCCTCTTCTCGCAACTCCCTTTTACACAGGAAATCTTTCCTGTAAATAGGATGGAGGAGGTGGTTGCACAGGTAATCCAACTAGTGCAACCATCTCAACTATCCATCCGTTAATGAGATGGTTTTGAAAACTCATTCCCGTAAAGGAATAAATAAACTATAATCTAAGTCCTTAAATTTAAGGATATTAAAATAAGTATTATAATCTTAAAACAATTTATTAAATTATTTAACTATGGTAATAGGATGATCCTATTTACCATACCGCTAATTGATCTAATTATTTATTAATATAACAAATGATTACATGGTAATAATTATATATAAATATATGTATGCATATGCATATGTGTGCACCCATATGCCTATGTGTACATATATTATTATTATTATAAATATTATTACAAGCACAATATTATTATCATAAAACATATTATTATTTTTATTGCTATAGACTCTTTGTCATTATTAGTATCATAAAATAATACCATAAATAAGGTACATTATTATTAGAATAACATTATTATAAACTATATTGTTTATTCATACCTTAATCCCCATTCTAAAATATATATGCATATATTAAGTAGCCACTAACATAGGTTAGAATTTTACCACTATTATTATTTAAAACCTCTTATTATTAATATTTCCTTAGACATTAAAATACCATAAAATTAATCCTTATCATGGGTATTAAAACCACATGATTTAATTGCACTCAAACTCGCTCCTAATGAGATACACTACTAAATCATACCCTCAAAGAACAATAATCTACATCCATGATCTACTAACAGAATTGAACATATCATGAAGGCAAGAACTAGCTACAAGATCCACAATTCCATCAATTACAAAACCACATAAGACATTCACACAAGGAACTGACTCGACACTTCCCACCTAAGGATAAAAGGATCAAAGGTGAAGTTTCTTCCTGTGGACCTGGTGATACCTCCGTAACAACAACAACGATCGAGGATTTTGAGGGATCGCTCAGACCTGTGAAGCCAGGTGGAGACGACACCCGGTACCTGTAATCCTGCATCACCAAGAAGAGATACATATATATACATATGGAGATACAAATCAGATATATGCAAGCAGATGACCAGGATCGATACATCGTGTGGACCTCAACTAAGTGAGTAACTACGACTTCGTCCTGGAGTCATGAAAAACACATCAGACACCTCCATGAAACATAAAACATCATGATAGTGGTTAGATTCAAATAATTGGGTTAGATCCATATAAAAATAGATAATTTTCTAATCTCATAATCATGTAATTACTAACCATAAATGAGCATATTCATCATGTCATCATCCACAAAACATAAATGTAAATGTATAGTCTTGACCATAATAATAATAAAATGTCCAAATCAGAAAAGTCTAAGTATCACCATAGGAGAGGTATTACAGATAGCACCCAAAGATTAAGAAAAGAAAACATTCACATGCACATGGGGGACATTCTACTGGAATGTTATGCCCTTTGGTCTCAAAAATGCCGGAGCGACCTATCAAAGGGCCATGATGACCATATTTCATGATATGATGCACAATTTCATGGAGGATTATGTTGATATACTTTCTAAATCCCACTCAAGGGAAGAAAATCTACCCATCTTAGAGAAAATATTTGTAAGATTGGAGCAATTCAAAGTAAGGTCAAATCCAAAAAAGTGGGCATTCGGTGTTCAATCAGGAAAGCTACTAGGATACATAGTTTCTAACAAAGGAATAGAGGTAGACCCAGCCAAAGTAAAAGAAATCATGGAAATGGGGGAACCTAAAAATATAAGTCAAATGAGATCACTTCAGGGTAGAATTTAATCCATCAGGAGGTTTATCTCCCAATTAGCAGAAAAGTGCCACAATTTCACTCAACTCCTTCACAAGGACACAATTTTCAAATGGGATGAGAAATGTGAAGAAGCCTTCACTTTGTTGAAAAAATATCTAATGAACCCTCCAACTCTGATGTCACCAATAAGAGGCAAGACCTTAATTCTATACATCTCAGCTACAAAACATTCATTAGGGGCACTTTTGGCTTAAGAGGATGAAGCTAGAAAGGAAAATGCCATATACCACATAAGAACATTGGTGAAGTATGAGTTGAATTACACTTTCATTAAACAAGCATGTTTGGCTATAGTCTTTTCTTCCCAAAATTTATGCCACTATATGTTATCTCACAAGATTTGACTCATTGCAAAAATTGATCCCTTAAAATATCTTCTTAGCAAAACAACGTAGAATGGAAGATTGGCCAAATGGGTCATGGTGTTGAGTGAATTTGAAAAAGAATATGTGGACCAAAAATCTATCAATGGCCAAGTCACTTTTGATCAATTAGCAAAGTCACCTTTACAAGATGAGCATCAAATCCAAGTGGAATTTCCAGATTCTGAAATCATAAATGTTGAAGAAAAAACATGGCAATTATATTTTGATGGTTCCTATACACAACATGGTTCAGGAGCCAGAATGCTTTTGATCACTCCTCAAGGGTCTACAATTCTAAAATCATATAAATCGCTATTCCCATGCACAAATAATATAGCTGGATATGAATCATTGGTTATTGGCATAAAGTTGGCATTAGAATGGAAAGTAACAGAGCTACAAATCTATGGAGATTCCCAACTGGTTATTAATTAGATTAATGACGAATATCAAACAAAAGATGACAAGCTAATACCTTACAAGAACATGATTTATAATCTCAAGAAATACTTCACTCTCATCACATTTGAGCAAGTACCAAGGGATAAAAATAAGGTGGCTGATGCAATGGTTACTTTATTATCACTTCTCCAAATACCAGATCAGAGTACCAGATATGAATTCTTGGTAGAAGTGGGGCAACCCGCATTTGACCCTACCCATCCTCATACTATTTGTTTACTAACCAGACATGAATGGCCTTGGTATGGAGCCATTTACACCTACTTGAAAGATCAAATCCTACCTATAGACCAAACCAGGAATCAAATGAAAAAATTTATCCGACAAGCCTCTCATTATACATTAATATCCGACACATTGTATTGAAAGAGTCTAGATGGAATGCTTCTAAGATGTCTAGAGAAGGAGGAATCAAATGTAGCCTTACGAGAAATCCACAAAGGAATTTGTGGGTCAGATTTGTATGCACCCTAAAATGGTGGCCTAGACTTTGGGCCCCATTCTTCAATTTATCAAATGATGGAACTAATTTATCAATTTCCTGAATCAATGCCTTGCAATATTTTCAATTCAAATCAATTTCCTTGATCAAATTGTAATTAATTCAATTATTTGAATATTTCCTAAGGTTTGATCATTTCATCAATAATTTTATTTAATTAAAAGAAGCATTCCCTTTTAAATAAATAAAATAAGCTTATTTAATTAAAATAAAATATCTTAAATGAAATAATCTTATTTAATTAAAATATCTCTTTTAATTGAATGATTTTATCTTATTTAATTAATATTTCTCTTTTAATTAAATAATCTTATCTTATTTAATTAAAAGAAAATTCCTCTTTTAAATAAATAAAACCCCCACTTAAAGCTCTCTTTATGATGAAAAATGAAATAAATGAAATAAAAAAAAATAAAAATAAAATAAAGATTCCTTTTTCTTCCACGCTTTCCTAAGTGGTGGGTCATTTTCCTCTTAATCATTACTTTTGATTTTGCCTTTTGAAAAAGTGAGCACATGGATCAACCAAGATTTAATCTCCACCATTGCTCATTTCTTTTTGCCTCTTAATCTTGACCGTCCATTTATTAATTTCTAAATCATATATAAGGAATCCTCTCCTTCTCATTTTTGATAGGAAGCATATAGAGATTGTTATTGTTACGCAGGTTTGGAGAGCAATTTTGGAGGAGAATTTGAGCACTTGAGCTTGGATATTGCAACTTCTCTCTTCTTGTCTTCTTCTCTCATGCCTCCATGGTAATCCATTTAGATTAATTTTGCACTTGCATGTTAGATTAGATTCATATTTCCTTCCATAGAATAATCTTTCATAAGCATTTCCTTTCATAGATTAGGTTGCTTTCATATAGATTAGCTTCCATTTTCATTTGCATGCATCTTTGAATCTCTCATTTTATGTTGTACTTGCATGGGCACAAACTAGGTCAATTTGAGGGCCTCCATTACAAACCCTTGCACTCCCTGAATATAGAGCTATGAGTCACCATTTGAGACCTCATTCTTGAGAAATCTTGGATTTAATGATTCATAGAAGTGTGACAACATTTTAGCACACATCTTTGGCACCCACCGTGGAGAAACCCACCTTTACATGCTTGTTTTGGTTATTTTTGGAACTAACCCCCTTGTGCAGATTTGCTTGGAGATTAAAACCCTAGATTTTCAAAGGTTTGATCATATCTCCCAAACAGCTTGGTGTTTTGGACTGAAATGTTTTTTGCAGGTTGGCGACATATTAGAGAAGCTTCAATAAAAAATTTAGAATTTTTCGAGGTATTTTTGATGTTTTATAATTTTTTCTTGATTTTTCATAAAAAATTAATTTTTGGCGCAAATTAGCATATTTTTTAGAAATTTTTACATTTTGGGAAAGAACTTTAAATTCTACAAGGGGTCCATTATTTGTGTTTTGAATTTGGATGCAATATCTGTAATGACCCTTGATTAATCATACTACTAATTACACAAGTACAATGAAATAAACTATTTTGTGATGTATCATGAGTACTTAATATTTTGTATCAACATGAAGTCTTCATTACACAATTAAATAATAAATATTGAATATATATATTAAATATGTATTATATAAAATATAATATATATTAATGTATCTCCATTACAAATTATAAATAAATGTTAAAACATTACAAACATATATTAATATGTATTAAATATTAAATACTAAACATATATTACGATATATAATAAATATAATTAAATATTTAACATATATTATAATATATAATAAATACTAACATATATTATAATATATAATAAATACTAACATATATTATAAATTATAAGATATACTAACATATATTATAATATATAACAAATAAAATTAAAAGTTAAAACATATAAAAAAAGTAGTAAGCGGCTGTAGCAGCAGCCTTTAAGAGCTGCGACTACAGTCGCAACTATTAGAACAATCACCACCCGGGGAGGGGCGTGACTGCCCTCCCCAACCCTATTAATAGGGAGATGTGGGGGGTGGTTAAGACATAAAGGAAAGAGAGTAAAAACAGACTTAAAAACAACGAAACACGGGAGTAAGGAAGAATAAATAAGAAGAATTTCCACAACACTATAATCACTTTGTAAGTATCGTATGTGTGTGTGTGTGTGTGTGTATATATAGTTAGTGTTTATTTATTTTTGTTATTTTAGATTGTTTTATTATTTAATAATTTGGGTATATATATATATATATATATATATATATATATATATATATATATATATATATATATATATATATATATATATATATATATATATATATATATATATATATATATATGCCCAAGTTAATAATGTTCAATAGAGGATGATTTCATAAATAATGTTATTTCAAGTTTGTAAATGTTAATTCATTAATTGACAATATAATTTCTTATCAAAGTAATAATAAATAATAAAAGAGAGCTCTCAAGGGGGATTAAGACCTCCACTAAGCCAGTGTACACCCACATATGCATATGTACTAAGCCTTGGATAGAGGAAAGCTCTTCCAAGAAGAGGAATGGACCTATGGTCAGCCTATAAGCCCCGAGTGATGCGCTCCAGAGGATGACGACAAGATTTAATCAAGGACAAAAGGGTTGTTATAAAGGTTAATGCATCCGACCTGGTAGACTTTGCTCGAGAAGTCCCTAAGGATGTGCTCCAAAGGATGAAGGCAAGATTTAATCAAGGACAAAAGGGTCCTTATAAAGGTTAATGCATCCGACCTAGTAGACTTTCTTTTGGAGGGGTTAATTAGTTGGGGTAGATAATTAATTATTTAGCTTTCTATTCATATTCATGTTCCATATCATTGTTACTAACATCTTTCTTGCAGGTTGATTCTTAGAAAGATATTCCAATAATACTAGGGACATTACAGTGGTATCAGAGCATAATCCTGCCATCCTGTGGGAAATAGTTTATGTTAACGTATAAGAGAAAAAAGGGCAAGAAGGCTATGGCTAAACAATTGTCAAATGAATTAAGGAGTTTCATGGAACGAACTAGTCAAAATAACCAAGCGCTCTTACAAGCACTACAAAATTTAGGGAACTCAATCAAGGATAAACATACCCAAGGGAAGGATACAAGTACTCATCACTCAGAAAATAACGAGTCATCTTCATCAGGAGTACCCAAGCCAACCTTCTTACCTAGGGAAGAAGAAATGGACCAACCCATAAATTGTGCCGTGGAAAATGCTAGAGCTTACGCAAATCTCGAACTTGAGATTAGGGAACTTATAACATTCGGAGAATTTTGTGACAGTCAAAAAAATGATGTCCCTAGAAGAAATGGAAGGTTCCCAAACAAGGAACTCAAGCACAAAGTGAATAGAATGATGATCCCAAATTTTTATGGACAAGGAAAAACCACGGCTCGAGCGTGGTTACAAAAACTAAACACTTACTTCAACCTTAGTCCTATGATAGAAGAGGATGCATTACAATTTTCCATACTCCACTTAGAAGGATCAGCTCCTGAGTGGTGGCACAATGGATTTATCTCATTAGGTCACCAAAATATAATCTCCTACCAAGAATTCTCAAGTAAACTTATCAACCGATTCGACCAAAAAGATCCAGAGTGGTATTTTCAAGAACTAACTCACCTAAAACAAACAGGAACTATTGAAGAATATGCAAGCCAATTTCAAAAACTATCCATCATGGTCCCTGACCTAACCCAAAGGAGGATAGTATACATGCTCATCGAGGGACTTAAAGATCACATCAAAACTATGGTTAAGCCCTTTGAGCCACAAACCCTTGATAAAGCTATTAACAAGGCAAAAAAGACCGAACCTAACACATATAAAGATAGGACCATGGGTCCCACATATAAAACCTTCCATAAGAATGAAGAACCTAAGAAGGACAATCATGGAAAACCTTGTTACTTTTGCAAAGAACCATGGAATAAAGAACACCAATGTCAAGAGAGAAGAGAAATAATGAAGAAAAAGTTGTGCTTCAAGTGTAAGGCACCATGGGAACACGATCATCAATGTAAGAGGGGACAGGCCAACCAAATAAGAGAGACAAGTGAAGAAGAACACCCTAACAAAAGAATAAAAATAGATAATCAAGAGTGTGCATCTCTAGCAGTCATTTCTCAAGCGAATGAGAATAGGCCCTTTCGTATCAAAGGAACACTTAAGGGGCAAAGAGTCATCGCTTTGGTGGACACAGGAGCTTCACATGATTTCATCAACAAGAATATAGTAGCAAAGATAAAATTAAAGACTCAAAAGTTTAAAGGATTTGATGTAGCCTTGGCCAATGGGTCCTTGGATCAATGTACAAAATTCATGCCCCAACTTGAAATTAACGTGGGGGGACACATCATCAAAATGAATTTTTATGTTGTTGACTTGGATAATGATATTATCCTAGGTATGCCTTGGATAAATTCTTTAGGGAGATTCATAATGGATAGTCCGAACTTAGAAATTTGTTTCAAGAAAGAGGGTCAAGAAATAACACTAAGGGGGCTTCCGGATGGCTCTCCTAAGTTAGTATCTTGTAAGAAAATAGAGATAATTATGAGACATGACCAAGGAGAATGGATAGCACAATGCATGATTCTGAATAAACCTGCACCACAAGATCAGAATATACGAGAGGAGATCCAACCCATTTTAGAAAAATATAAAAATGTATTCGAAGACATTCCCCTGGGTCTTCCCCTTAAAAGAGGGTTTGAACACTCTATAGAGCTAGAAGAAGGAGCAAGGCCTGTAATAACCACCCCCTATAGACACCCTCAGAAATTCAAAGAAGAGATTGAGAAAACCATCATAGAATTATTAGAGATGGGTCACATCCAACCAAGTAGTAGTCCATTTGCCTCCTCAGTGGTATTGGTCAAGAAGAAGGATGGGACAATGAGAATGTGCATTGATTATATAGCCCTTAATAAAAAAACTATAAAAAATAGATACCCCATCCCTAGGATTGATGAATTAATGGATGAGTTGCATGGGGCTAAATACTTTTCAAAAATTGACTTGAGATCAAGGTACCACCAAATCAGAATGAGGAAAGAAGACATACCAAAAACAACATTTCAGTGTCATTACAACCATTTTGAATTCCTAGTCCTTCCGTTCGGGCTTACTAATGCACCAACCACATTCCAATCATGCATGAACCATATCTTTAGGCAGAAATTGAGGAAATTTTTGCTCATATTTTTTGATGACATACTCATCTATAGTAAAACATGGGAAGAACATCTCCAGCATATTGAAGAAGTTTTGAATATACTTGAGACCGAGTCACTCTATGCTAAAATCTCTAAGTGTGAAATTGGACTAGAAGAGATTATATATTTGGGCCACAAAATTAGTGCCAAAGGACTAAGTGTGGATGAAGAAAAGATCAAAGCAATTAAAGAATGGCCTAGACCCAAAACCCTGACCCAGCTAAGGGGATTTGTAGGCCTATGTAGCTACTATAGGCATTTTGTACAAGGATTCTCAAAGATCGCAGCAGCACTCATAGATTTAACCAAAAAGGGGGCTTTTACATGGAATGAATGAGCCCAACAAGCCTTCGAACAACTCAAAGAAACCATGAGTTCGTGTCCAGCATTAGCTATACCCGATTTTTCTATACCTTTTGAATTACAGTGTGATGCATCAGGAGAAGTATCAGGGTAGTACTCATGCAGCGGAAACATCCTATAGCTTTTGAAAGCCACAAGCTCACAAAAGCAGAGAAGCAATACTCCATCTATGATAAAGAAATGCTAGCCATAATTCATGCCCTTGCAAAATTTAGACAATATCTAGTCTGTGGAAGATTTATTGTAAAGACTGATCATAATAGTCTACGTTTCTTCTTAAATCAAAAGGACCTTAATGATAGACAACAAAAATGGGTAATCAGAATTTAGGCCTATGATTTTGATATTGAATATCTCAAGGGAATTAATAAAGGGGTTGTAGATGCTCTCTCTAGAAGAGCCCACATAAACTCTATCACTAGCATCTCAAAAGATTGGAAGGAAACGATTATCGCCTAATATGCAAAGGATCCTCAAACAAGTGAAATAATGGAAGGTAACCTACCTAATGAAAAATTTAAGATTTGGGATGAAATCATCTTCTACAAAGGAAGAATTTTTTTAACACCTCAATCAAAGGTAAAAAATAGAATTCTTAAAGAATATCATGACAATCGCTTGGCAGGGCATCCTGGATACTACAAAACATATAAGCGTATTAGAGAGAAATATTCATGGAAGGGTTGAAGAAGGATGTGCAAAAGTATGTACAAGAATGTATGACTTGTTAGTGTAATAAAAAAAAGCTATCATACCCGGGGGGATTACTTCAACCCTTACCAATTCCCCATCAAAAGTGGGAAAGCATATCTATGGATTTCATTACAGGATTACTAAAAACTCAAGGTAAAGATAGTATCTTTGTGATAGTAGACAGACTTACCAAATTTTCTCATTTCCTTCTAGTTTCCATAGAATATAAAGCATATCAGATTGCAAAATTATTATTTAAAGAAATTTTTTGACTCCATGGGCTACCATAGAATATTATCAGCGATAGAGATAGCAAGTTCATCAGTCAATTCTGGTAAGAATTATTTCAATTGGAAGGGACAAATTTAACCCCCAGCACAAGTTATCATCCTCAAACTGATGGACAAATAGAAATAGTGAACAAATGGGTAGAGGGTTACCTAAGGAACTATGTTACCGGCCAACAGACTGCGTGGATAAAATGGTTACACTTGGGCGAACATTGCTACAACACCACTCACCATATGTCAATAGGAATGTCCCCTTTTCAAGCATTATACGGGTATGAGGCCACATCTTTCGGGAGTTTGATTACTCAGGAGAGTAAGGTACCTAGTGTGCAGGACTTCCTCCAACAGAGCTTGGATATCATAAAAACATTAAAAGAAAATCTTCAACAAGCACAAAATCAGCAGAAGATATATGCAGATCAGAAATGCATAGAAAGATCATTTGAGGTGGGAGACTTAGTATTCCTACGATTGCAACCATACAAACAATCTTCTATAAAAAGGAATGGAGCTGAGAAATTGAAGCCCCGATTCTATGGACCATATAAGATTATTCAGAAAATGGGGGAGGTAGCCTACGAATTACAATTGCCAGAGAATAGTAAGATCCACAATGTGTTCCACATATCCCAACTCAAGAAGGCACTCAAAAATCATATCACACCTTGCATCAAGCTACCCCCCCTAAATGAAGAAGGGAAACTCTTCCTAAGACCAGAAATTATCTTAGACACTATAGAAAGGAAGCTCAGGAACCGAACCATCACGAAATTACTAATCAAGTGGAAAAACTTACCAGAAGAAGATGCCACCTGGAAACAAGAAGAGGTTCTTAGGATGCTTGAGGAAAAGAAAATTTGAGACGGAGGGACTGTAATGACTTTCGATTAATCATACTAGTAATTACACAAGTACAATCAAATAAACTATTTTGTGATGTATCATGAGTACTTAATATTTTGTATCAACATGAAATCTTCATTACACAATTAAATAATAAATATTGAATATATATATTAAATATGTATTATATAAAATATAATATATATTAATGTATCTCCATTACAAATTATAAATAAATGTTAAAACATTACATACATATGTTAATATGTATTAAATATTAAATACTAAACATATATTACAATATATAATAAATATAATTAAATATTTAACCTATATTATAATATATAATAAATAATAACATATTATAATATATAATAAATACTAACATATATTATAAATTATAAGATATACTAACATATATTATAATATATAACAAATAAAATTAAAAGTTAAAACATATAAAAAAAGTAGTAAGCGGCTGTAGCCGCAGCCTTTAAGAGCTACGACTACAGTCACAACTATTAGAACAGTCACCACCCGGGGAGGGGCGTGACTACCCTCCCCAACCCTATTAATAGGGAGATGTGCGGGGTGGTTAAGACAGAAAGGAAAGAGAGTAAAAATAGACTTAAAAATAGCGAAACACCGGAGTAAGGAAGAATAAATAAGAAGAATTTCCACAACACTATAATCACTTTGTAAGTATCGTATATATATATATATATATATATATATATATATATATATATATATATATATATATATATATATATATATATATATATATATATATATATATATATATATATATATATATATATATAGTTAGTGTTTATTTATTTCTGTTATTTTAGATTCTTTTATTATTTAATAATTTGGGTATATATATATATATCAGATTCTCTTAAGGTTGATTCAGGTTTAATATATATGAGTAATATAATTTGGATTTTAATATAATATATATATATATATATATATATATATATATATATATATATATATATATATATATATATATATATGTATGTATGTATGTATATGTATATATATGACCAAGTTAATAATGTTCAATAGAGGATGATTTCATAAATAATGTTATTTCAAGTTTGTAAATGTTAATTCATTAATTGACAATATAATTTCTTATCAAAGTAATAATAAATAATAAAAAAGAGCTCTCAAGAGGGATTAAGACCTCCACTAAGCCAGTGTACACTGATGACCCACATATGCATATGTACTAAGCATTGGATAGAGGGAAGCTCTTCCAAGAAGAGGAATGGACCTATGGTCAGCCTATAAGCCCCGAGTGATGCGCTCCAGAGGATGATGACAAGATTTAATCAAGGACAAAAGGGTCCTTATAAAGGTTAATGCATCTGACCTGGTAGACTTTGCTTGGGAAGTCCCTAAGGATGCGCTCCAGAGGATGACGACAAGATTTAATCAAGGACAAAAGGGTCCTTATAAAGGTTAATGCATCCGACCTGGTAGAATTTCTTTTGGAGGGGTTAATTAGTTGGGGTAGATAATTAATTATTTAGCTTTCTGTTCATATTCATGTTCCATATCATTGTTACTAACATCTTTCTTGTAGGTTGATTCTTAGAAAGATATTCCAATAATACTAGGGACATTACAATATCATAGCTGAAAAAATTGATTTACAAAAACTGGTATGTTTTGGTAAAATGGGTCTCTAGGGCACAAATGAAGAGATTTTTCTAAAATTTTTACATTTTTGGAAAGCTCTCTATTTTTTAGCAGGGGTCTCTGTTTTTCATTTCTATTTTTGTGGCCGAAATCATATAAAAAAAATCAGATCTTGTTGACTAGGTCAAATGCAAAAAAATAAATTTTTGTAATGAATATGCACTTATTTGTCATGGTTCAATGCATGATATGAGTTGTCATTTGGATTATTTTTTGGCTATTATTTCTGATAACAATTGATTTTCAGATCTAACCTTAGGGTTTGCATAAGTTGGATATACATTGCATATCTTGTTTGCTTGTTGGAGAGTTCGTGGCTTGCTTGCACAAAAAAAGCTCAACAAAAATCTACTAAGCGCGTTGCATTGGACTTGAGGTATTTTTTTGAATCTCTACAACATTTGAATTTTGTAAATTAAAATTAATCTCTCATGTGCCTAGCTTTAGTGTTTATTTCTTTCATAGATCACACTTCAATTTTGGGCTCTAAAAAGAACATAGATTCACTTTCTTGCATATATGTTTCACATAGTAAATAGGCCCTATGAACACTATTTCTGACATTCTTGAGAGAGTGGGCTTCTTATGAAGTTCTTCTTGATGATATAACCCCTTGTAAGTAGGGAGGATATTGTCACTATCTCATGGTCTTACTTGGTTTAGTCCTCAACTTTGATCGGTAAGTTCTCTCTTGGACCCACTTAGAGAGCTCGATAGACATTGTTGTTGACATCATAAACCTTGGTGAGGTGGTTTCAATCTTAGCATGTCAATGAATCTATTTTCTATGTTTGGGTGAAGTGAAGAGGCTAGAGGATTATGCTCTACTCCCTTTTTGGGTAGTACCAGAAACTCAAATCCTTGAATCTAAACCAAGTCCCCATGTGGTCCTTTTTGTGAGTCACCTTTTTAGAGAGGGTTAACCAAAGTGGACACTCTCTTTATTGGGTAAACCATGTGGATAGAACCTCAAGTGGTAATAGCCATTTTTGCTATGGTAGCAACAACCGCTATACAAATGTCCTTGTGGAAGAAATCTCCATGAGTGTAGTTTCTTGTTGGGCTGTCAAATCTCCTTAGCATCTCCAATTGGTTAAATTCTCAGAATGTTTTAAAACCCTGGTGCGCCTAGATTGGAGTTCACCCTCTTGAGATTGCAAAGTTGCAGAGTCAAACCATTACTAAGAACCATAGTACAACCAAATTTTTATTTGCTAGGACTATGTGCGTGATTGGAAAAACATTTTGAGAACATACACAAGTAGAATCTTTAAGGAGTAGCATACTAAGTCACTATTCTTGTTTATGTGCAAGGTTGCTTTGTCCCTTGCTCATTGTTTGAAGACATTTGTTTGCTTGAACTCCTTGATTGTTGTCTTATGTGCTTGATCAATGATAAAAATTGGTTCATGTGTTTACTTGATCTTTTAAAATGAACAAAAAATGAGTTCCTGAGTCGAAACACCAACTTTTTACAGCTTGCCTGATTTGCTATCCTACCTTTCCTAGTTTTCCTCGGTCGATCCAGGTCTGATCAGGTTGCTTACCTTGCTGTTGGAAGCATGTTTTCACCTTGGTTTCCTATGTTTTGACCTCTTGAATTAGTAATCTTTGATTTCACAAGTGACCTTGTTTAGAATCGATTAGATAGAAATTGTTCTTGTTGAGAAAGTAAACCTTTAGATTCTTTGATAACACACTTGGAGAGTCTTAGTAATCTCTTGTCCAATTCACTTCCATCCAAAATAAATTTCAATCAAATATAATTTGGGTAAATCATCCTCCTAATCCATATGTGTTAGGATACTTATCCATTTATTGGGCACCTCTATGGTAGTTTTGGTTTATACCTTTTAGCAAAAATTCTATCTTATCGTCTCTCTTTGGACAATTGAGTGCTTTTACTATCCTAGTTTGATACCAATGTTTCTTAGGGTCATCTTATCACCTAGGATCTTTTCTTTCATGTCGGTTACGACAAGATATCAAGTAAATCAAGGAAAATGACCTCAAGTAGTCTTTGACCAACTACCTTTAGTTCAAACTCGCCAAAAATGTAAGGGAAAAGAGCCCGTCTTTGATCAATCCCCTAGGAATACCTTAGAAGTCTAGTTTAATCCCAAAATAAGTCTTAGTGAGTTGAGCACACCCTTAGCACCTTCTCATTTAGAAATGGATATGAGTTACACAATGTCTCAAAAGGAGAGGGAAGAAAGGTATAGGAATCTTGGCAACATGTTTGAAAGGCATAGGGACACCATTCTGTTTGGCAGTTCCTCTAATGAAAATCAACCAATCTCATCTCTTATTTCTACTAGATATCTGGATGCACACCAAAGAGCTGAGAGAAATGAGAGGCAAGTCTCTCAAGAAGAGAAATCACAACATGACAGTCAAGATGATGAAACTTACAATACTCATGTGAATGCAGCATATACCAATGACTTGTTTAAACATTCAAGACCGAGTTCACCACTCCAAACAACTTCAAGATATACAAGTAAAAGACTCAAAAGAATTGAGCATGAAAAGAAAGCCTTCCTAGATGAACAAGCTGTAAAGGAAGAGAAACTCAGACTCCTAGAGTCAGAAAGACAAGCCTTATTGGATATAGAAAGGAGAGCCGCACAAGAAGAGAAAGATAGGCTTTTGGTGCAACAACTTAATGATCAATACAACAACATGTGTGTTGGTGGTGGAAACAACTCTCCTCCACCCACTCCTCCTAAGACTCCATGAAGTGGAAGGTATTCAAGATCCCCTTCACGATCTCCTATCCCTAGAGGAGGAAGGGTTCCACAATATGATCATTATAGGAGACAAACACCTCCTAGGAACTCAAGACAACCTTGTCAACATGCTCACCATGGTTCAAAATATAGGGGTGGTAGTTCAAGTTTTGACCCTGACTCTCAAGATTTCATGAAAATGCAACAAGAACCACTCTTCCAATAGTATGTGGAGCAAAACAAAGATAAGTTCCTAGAGAGTCTAATCAACAAAGGTTCTAGAGTCCCTTACAATTTTGATGTGAATAGAAAGATCAAGAAGCAAGGTCCATCCCAGGAAGAAATGATCCAACAACTATAGAATAGGATGGACAAAATGTCGGTACCCAAGAGTTCATTCAATCTTGACTCTATTTGTCCCAACCCTTTTGACAAGAGTGTGAGTATGAAAGATTTTCCTAGAAAGGTTGAAATCCCTCAATATGAAAAGTATGATGGTAATGGAGATCCACATGATCATGTGCGTTGGTTCTATATTATGAGTTTTGAGTTCCGTCAAGATGACTCCTACCTTATGAGATTGTTCCCAAGGAGTCTTAAGGGTCAAGCGATGGAATGGTTCACCAACATAACTCCCCCCATCAAGACTTTCAAAGAGCTTTTCCATAGATTTATCCAACACTTTGCATACAACCTTTCAAGATCTGTCACCATGTTGGACTTATGCAGCTTAAAGAAACATCAAGGGGAATCCTTTGTCACATTTTTACAAAGGTGGAGATGAGAATGCTCTTGCTACTCTAGGACCATTCCTGAAAATGAGAAGATTGACATCCTTATTAGCAACTTGGTTCCTGAAATTCGGTATGAAGTTAGGAAGATGGTCTTTGATTCCTTTGACACCATGGTTGAAACGACATGTAGAATTGAGGATGTTTTGAAAGAACAAGGAATTTTGGCCAACAACAAAAACAACAAAAGTGGTCAAAATAACAACAACTCTAATAAAGATAAAGGGAAAAACTCACATTGGAACAGGAATAGACAAGTAGTCAATGATGGAGTTGTGGACTCTTCTCAATCCAAGGATCAAGCTGTTCTTCACTTGTCTAGTGTTGTTCAAGCCATGAAGCTCAAATCATCTAACCAATAAGAGTACAATCCAAGATACCAAGATAAGCCTAAGAAAGAGAGGCGTCAATTTTCAAAACTTGGTGATTCATATGAGGATGTATTCAAAACACTCATTGCCAACAACCTTGTGCATCCTCAAGATCCAACAAAATATCATATACCTGATGTTAAGCCACATTGGTGGGATGAGAAAGCATTCTGCATATTTCATAATGGCATTGGACATAATATTGAAAACTATTGGAAACTTAGGCATATCATCCAAGATCTCATTGAGAGTGGAAAAGTTGGGATAGATGGATTGAACACCAACGCTGATAATAAGGCATTCAAAGAACCTTTGCCCAAGTATAAGAAGGGGAAAACCTCTAAACCTAAGAATGGCAAGGTTGAGATCAACTACACTTACACAGCTATAGAGAATGTTGTCAACATGCTTGAAGTTGTGGAAGAAAATGTCAACATGATGAGAAATAAATATCCCTATGGTTATGATCTAGACATGGACTCTCCTTCTATCTTTGATAAAGAACCAGTTGTGGTGCTAAGGGGTCCCAACTCTAGAATGTCATCCCAAGCTTCCAATGTTGTCAAGTCCTTGAGGATGCTTTGCGCACAATGAATGTTCCTAATAACTTAGATGTCGATCAATTCTAGACCATGGTTAACCATATTGCCAACCCTCATTACCTTACTTTTTTAGAGGATGATGATAAACCTTTGAACCACCCACACAAGCTGTCCCTTCATATTGAAGTCATGATCCACAAAATCCATGTAAGGCATGTGTTGATAGATGGGGGTGCTGGGCTTAATATTTGTTCCTTGAGTCTTTTAAAGACATTAGGTTATTCTAAAAAAGTCATAGATACGAGAAAGATCACTATCAAAGCCTATGATGAGGTAGAAAGAAGTTCCAAGGGGTTGGTCATCCTTCCTGTTAGGATTGGCCTTGTTGAGAAGGATATTTTATTTCAAATTGTTGATGTTGGTCCCCTTGCGTACAATATCTTACTTGGTAGACCATGGATTCATGATATGCAAGCAGTGTCATCTACCTACCATCAGTGTGTTAAGTTCCCCTACAATGGAGTAGAAATTTGTATACCTGGGGATAGCACTTTATCTATCAACTCAATTTCAGAAAGTTCTCATGTTCCCCTCAATAGAGAAGAAGAAGACTTCAATGCGGTCCTAGCAGAATGAAAAGACAAGTTCAAGTCAATAGACCTTAGTGTAGGGTGGTATCAACTTAACTCCTTTACAAAGCTGCTAATTTCACCTAGGTCTTATGGAAAACCCTCACAAGAAACAAGACCTTCCTCTTCAGCTATGAGTTTATTTGAAACATTTGTAGAGTCCTCAGTGCCTATTCAAAATGAGAAAGAAGAGGTGGCTATTAAAGACTAGATTTATAGAGAAGATAAATACATGCACAATGAGAACTTCTCTCCCTCTCCTAAGGCTTATGGAAGAGGGTATACTTTTTTCAAATAGATGGGCTATTTTGGACATGGTCTTCTTAGTCACAGATTGGATGCTAAAGCTGAACCTCTTAATCATGTTCTTTTTGGACGCAGGTCTAAGAAGATGGTTGGCCTAGGATTTGCAAATCATAACAAGAACACTGCTCCTATCCTTGATAAGTCGGATAGTGAAGATGAACCAGAATATATCCCTAATTTGACAATCAGAAAGATATGTGTGAAGATTGGGTCCCTTCCACCAATCTCCTTTGGGGAGATTCAGATAGTCTAGTTGCTCATATGACAGTTGCAAACTTAGAACAAGAAGGTCCAGATGTAGAGGATCCTATCAAGGAACGTCAACAAAAGAACATTGTTCATTTGATGGAGAGAGATGTTACCCTTGATGACATTAGAGCTTCCACATCAAGATGTCCCAAACCTTCATGGTGTAAACATCCTAGTCGGGATTCAGAAATAGATTCACATGAGTATGAATGGGACTCTCTCTCTGATTCTTTTGTAGTTGACATGAATGTTGATGGCATTCATACTTATAGTTCTCAACCTGAAGTAGCTGAGGAGTCATGGGTAGGATTAGAGGATTTGAACACACATGTTTCCTTAGTGGATGATTCTTCACTTGTTAGGATGAATCCTGATTTGGGTAACTTAGAAGGATACTTGACAGACTCTGACTCTTTGGTTACTAGAGATGATATCATTCACATTCACAACCTTGAACCAGCCATTGACCTACCTCTTGTTCTTCCTAACCTCATTGATTGGTCCCAATGCTATCAAGAACCTGAGCTCTTAATGTTCCAAAATGACTATGAGATAACTTGTTACTTAAATGCCATTGAACCCATAGTCTCTTCCACCAGTGAACCAACTACCAGCATGACAGAGCCAGAAATCAAGTACCTTAGTCACAAAATAAAAAGAAAAGAAAATAAAAAGAATAAGAGTTCTGATGGCAAAAACTAATGTGTGGAGGTGTCGGAACCAAAAAAATAAAAAATAAAAGACATATCCAAGGGTGAAAACCTCTCTTAGGCACCTAAGGATGAGGTACTTGATAATCTCCCTAGCTACTTTCAAGATAGATCTTCAGTGCTCGTCGAGCCAACACAACCAGTCAATTTGGGTACAGATGAGGCTCCACGGATAGTACATTTGGCTCAGTCCTTATCACCAAAAGAAAAAGTATCCTACACTAAGTTCTTATAGAAAAAGAAGATCAATTTTGCATGGCCTTATTTAGATATGCTAGGGTTGGACACTAATCTTATTATGTATCACTTGTCCATAGCTCCAGGTGTAAAACTAGTCAAACAAAAATTGAGAAAGATGCATCCTCACATAGCTCTTCTAGTCAAAGAAGAATTATAAAAACTCCTTGGTGTGGGATTTATAAGAGCTATTGACTATGTTGAATGGATATCAAACATTGTACCAGTCTCCAAAGGATGATTTTCCACTCCCCAATATAGACATGATAGTGGACATGATTGCGGGTTATGAGATTTATTCCTTGATGGATGGTTTTTCTAGATATAATTAGATTAAGATAGCTCCTGAAGATCAAGAAAATACTGCATTCACTTGTGCATGGGGTACCTATTGTTGTAACGTTATGCCTTTTGGATTAAAAAATGCAGGAGCCACCTATCAACAAGCTATGACAACCATTTTTCATGACATAATGCATAAAAACATGGAAGATTATGTGGATGACATTTTGGCCAAGTCTAAGAAAAGAGACACACACTTAGATGATTTAGAAGTCATTCTAGATCACATGGAACAATTTCAATTAAGGTTAAATCCTAAGAAGTGTGCGTTTGATGTCACCTCTGGAAAACTTCTAGGATTTATCATTTCAGCAAAAGGAATAGAGGTAGACCCTGAAAATGTCCAAGTAATCATAGATATGCCACCTCCTAAAGACATTAGTCAAATGGGGAGTCTTCAAGGATGCCTTCAATCTATAAGGAGGTTCATTTCACAGTTGGCAGATAGAGCTCAACCCTTCAACAAGAACTTACACAAGGGAGTCAAATGTGTCTGAAATGAGGATTGTCAAAAGAGCATAGATCAAATCAAGGAATACTTGGAAAATCCTTTGATTTTAATGCCTCCTATCCTAGGGAAACCACTTATTTTATACATTTCAGCAACAAAATCTTCCTTGGGGGCATTACTAGCTCAACTTGATGAACATGGGAAAGAAAGAGCAATATACTACATTAGTCATACTCTTGTTTCATATGAGGTTAACTACACCAACATTGAGAAAGCTTGCCTTGTAGTGGTGTTTGCTTCCCAAAAGTTGTGACATTACATGCTTGTGAACACAATACACCTCATAGAAAAAATAGATCCACTCAAGTATTTATTAGGTAAGGCTGCCCTCACAGGTAGACTTGCTAAATGGATTACGATCCTTTCAAAGTTTGACATAGAGTACATTGAGCGTAAAGCAATCAAAGGACAAGCCATAGCAGATCAATTGACTGATTTCCCAATTCAAGATAGTGCACCTATTCAAGTTGACTTTCTAGATGAGCACCTCATGTATCTAACTGCAAGAACATGGAAGATGTTATTTGATGGATCTTTTATGCAAAATGGTTCAAGAGTAGGTGTGTTGTTTGTTTCTCCTCATGGGTACATGATTCCTAAGTCTTAAAAGCTATTGTTCCCATGTACAAACAACATTGTTGAGTATGAAGCTTTAACAAGTGGACTTAAAATGGCCATAGAATGGAGAATCACAGAGTCACATATTTATGGGGATTCACAGCTAATAATCAATGAAGTCAATGAAGAATATCAAACAAAAGATGGAAAACTAGTACCTTACAAGAAAATGGTTGATTCCTTGAAATGATACTTCACATTTGTCACATTTCAACAAATCCCCAGAGAAGAAAACAAAGCAGCTGATGCTATGGCTACACTTGCTTCACTCCTTCAGTTAGAGCAACATGAATCTAGATTTGAATTCCTTGTCGAAGAGTTACATAACCCTATCCATGACTCCCAAGAAAGCCATGTTATCTATACCCTTGTTGGTCGAGAGTCATCCCATTGTGGTTCCATTTACTCATACCTTCGCGATGGCATTATCCTTGAAACCTTTAACTGATCTGAATGAAGAAACCTTACCCGAAATGCCTCTCACCATACCCTTATCTCTGGTGATTTGTATAGGAGGGGTCTAGATGGAACACTTCTTAGATGCTTAGAAAAGGATGAATTCGATCAAGTGTTAGTTGACATTCACGAGGGCATCTATGGGGGACATTCCAATGGTCTTTCCATGGCCCGAAGGTTGCTTAGGGTGGGGTACTATTAGCCTACGATGTAGATTGATGCAGTAGCTTTTGAAAAGTCATGTGAAAAGTGTCAAAAACATGGTAACCTGATACATGCTCCAAGTAGGGAGCTCATTCCTTCTATATCTCATTGGCCATTTCAGCACTCAGCCTTTGACCTTGTTGGGCAGATTCATCCCAACTCATCAGGTGGACACAAGTTTATTATCACTGCTATTGATTACTTCACTAAATGGGTAGAAGTTGTCCCACTTTTTGTTGCCTTGGGAAAGATAGTCTCTCTATTCATTCTGAACCATATCATCTATCGATATGGAGTGCCTTCTGAGATTATCACTGATAATGGAGGTTAGTTCAAAACTAAGGACCTTAAGCAACTCTGCAAAAAATTCAAGATTAAACAACATTGGTCCTCCATTTACTTACCCCAAGGAAATGGTCAAGCAGAGGCATCAAACAAAACCATTCTTAAAATCCTACATCAAATAGTTCATAAGAATGGTAGAGATTGACATTTACAGATAAATCCAACTTTATGGGCCTCTAGAACGAGTATTCGTACTCCTACTAGGGCTACTCATTTTGTCCTTACATATGGTGCTGAAGCAGTGTTACCTTTAGAGGTTGAGATTCTTTCACTTAGAGTTTCCCTCAAAGGTCTAGTTATAGATGAAGACTACCACGCCATGAGACTTCAAGAGTTAGAACTCTTGGATGGGAAACGTCAAGCATCATTTAACCATATGAGGGTTTATCAAAAGCGCATGTCCAAAGCCTTCAACAAAAAGGTTCACCCTAGAGAGTTCCAAGTGGGAGATCTTGTCCTATGTGAAAATCCTAAGAACCAACATTATAGAGATCTATTGGGATTCAAAATTGCATGCTCATTTTGAGTCACAAGTTGAGGAAATTGTAAAATTTTAGCTCCTAAATGCTTTTCATGCATATGTACCCGACTATCATTTTGAAGCCTATGAGGTGTTCCAAGTGTTTAAAACACTCCATTCAGTATGTGCATGCATTTTGTGATGTTATTTCATCATCTCAAATCATTCTGTGTAGTCCCATTTTGAGCAAGGTGTCAATTGCACAATTCTACCTAAGTGTCAAACAGAGTACAGTAGCCCAGTTTGCCTCTAAATATCTTGTGTCCAAAAATGTTTCATGACCTGCCACTTTGAGGATGTTTAGTATGTGTATCAAAGAACCTATGTTCCAATTTTCAAGTCATTTCGGATCCGTTTGATTAGGTTTCGAACCCTTCAAAGTTGGTTGTTTGTTGTTGTCATGCATTTGTGTAATTGTTCAGATTTCTGGAAGGGCCTATTTGATCAGTCATATCTTTGACCCAATTGACCCAATTGAGAAAATTCCTTTTGCATCATACTCCAAGGGTCAATTAATTCCTATCTTTCAATTTTGGGGTCAAGATGAATCCGTTTGCTCAGTTTGCAAATGCAACTTCTGTTGTTTTACAAGTTGTGAAATGAGCAGATTGATTTGTACCCTTGTTTGTGATGTTATAACTTTTGATCCATGATTGATGAGCCTGAACTGGTTGTACCACTATGTTTTAATCTGAAAATACTATAAGTATGCCAAGTTAGAAGTCTTGATGAATCTTTTAGCATACTTTCCCAAGGTCATTCCGTATGCACAAATCATTGTTTTACTATGTTTCCTAGTTTGCAATTTTGAGAGCCTATCTTTGTTTGATTGCCAAATGCACCCTGTTATTCGTCATGAGCCTTAATTGTGGATTCATACTCCCTCTATGAGGGTTAATCAGTGCCTATGATTTTGGTTCCTGAAAGTTTTAGTAGGTCAGTTTTCAAGGCCGGTTCCAGCGACAACTTGTGTGATTTGGGTCGTGCGAATTGAATCAGTTGTTCAAGTAACCATGTTTGATCGTGAATATCTCTTGGCTCGGGGCTCTTCATGAGTTTTCCTTTGACCAGGGTATTTTCATGATGAGGGTGAATGGGCATTCTCAGTGGTGTGAACCTGTGATAGCTTTTGGTTAGTTTTAAAAGCTAGTTCTGGGTGCCAACTAGTGTTGTTTGGCAATCTTTGCAAAGGTTATGAAAATTAAACGGTGTGATTATAATTTTCTCTATAGTGGAGCATGGTAGAAAGTGGTGGGCTAACAAAAAAGATGGTCAAAGATAGAATATTAGTGCTTTGTTTCATTGATGTCATTCACAGGTATGAATTTGGATCATCTCATGTTCTTGACTATTCTTCAAGCATGCGACATCATGTTTGAGTTTGGATTTTGGGAAACAAGTACGTGGACGTTGTTCTTTTAAGAAAGGTTATGGTTTCAAATCAGATGGCGGTACTGCAACCCTACTTGTTGGTATGATTACAAAATGCAATCATAAAGAGGATGCTTTGCATAAAAGTGTGAATAGTGGCACATTTTTGCATTGTGCTAGCATTTAGGGTGTGTGATCAAACAAGCGAGGCTTCACGCGTTTGCAGAGTAGGTTGATCTTCAGGATAAAGAAGCTACAGAAAAAGTTTTTTCATTGGAAAAGTTTGATCTTGTTATTCATTTTTCTAGATTAAAAGCTATGGGAGAAAGTGTGGCCAAGATGTTATTTTACTATCAGAACAACATAGTTGGCACCTTAAATCTATTGGAAAATTATGTTGCTCTGATATTTCAATCTTGTTGGAGTTCATCCCAGTGGAACCATCGGTGAAGGTCCTCATGGAATTCCAAACAATCTTATGCCATTTGTTCAACAAGCTGCAGTTGGAAGGCGACTTGAGTTGGTTGTATTTGGAGCAGGAATGACACAGTGGTCAAGGATTATATACATATCACGGATTTGTCAGATGGCCGTATTGCTGCGTTCCGCAAGCTATTTGAGACTAAAGATATAGGTTGTGAAGTCTATAATTTGGGAAATGGACAAGGCACATTTGTTTTTGAAAAGGCCATATACTGAACTCGAAGCCTTGTGTTCAGTCCATTCAAGTTGTGACTGTAGTCTTACTGGTGTCAGTAGTGATTTTATTTATTCTCTTGATTTTGAAGGATGGGGTGACAGGTTTGAAGATTAGAGCACATTGGATTCCTGGTGATTTTTTTGTGCTCAGTGGTTTGACAATCCAATTGCTAAACTTGATTAGTACTTAGGGCCAGCCATTGAACTGGGAGGAGAGAGACGTTTTATTGGTCGAGTTTTGGATGATCCACACCAATCGAGTAATGCTGTGTATTGTTATTGGTTATTTGATGCCTGCAATGGAAAATCCTGGTGCCAAGGAATTTTGGGGTAAGATTACGTCTTTGGCAATAACTGTATATCTTCATGTAATATCTGAGCTGTATTTCATTAATCCAAAGTCTGCGGGAGAAATCTTAAAGAGTCTATGGCCCAAACAACGAGGTAGTAGCATTACCCTCTACTATATTTTGGATGGCCTAATGTTGTTCATGCATGGAACTGTATATGCAAGGGATCACTATTGTTCGTATTCACAAAGGGGAATGCTCCCTAAGATCATGTAAGGAAAGGAAATGTGAGGGGTGTGTATGCTAAAATATGGAGGTGTTTACCTATTTTACAAAAGTATACGCACTAAGGCACCTGCTGGAAGCATTTAGTGTTTGCTGGTGTGCATACCAGTCTAGAGGAGGACATGAAGGCAGTATATATGCATCGAGTTATGTGTGAATCTCTACCTGCTAGATGCATGGGATCACAAAATGTAAGACCAGAACCAAATAAAAAGGGGGCCATGCGCATGGTTTTACAATGTGTACATGCCTTTGTTGTGGGCTGTATGCATTGGTCTTAAGGCAACAGCCAGTAGCAAGGTGGGTTTGTGCCTTAATAAGTGCTAGATATATGCCAAGGTAAGCTAAGGAAGTGCTCACAAGCATGGAGGCCTTGCGCAAGTTGGAAGGCATCACATATTTTAAAAGAGACCAATGCATAGGTTAATGAGCTATGTGTGTATGTATTGCTGAGTGGGATGTGCATGCCGACCATTAAAGGAAGCCATCACTTGCGCATTAAGAAGAAAAATGAGTGAATGAAGTCTCTAGGTGAGTGAGCTATGTGAGGTTTGGTATTTGGGATTTATCCCACATACGCTGGGTATAATAATAATAAGACATTTATATACACCACAGCCCCAACATAATGTAAAGAAAGAACCAAGGAGGCTCTTGGTAGGCCCCTTGGCTGGTGGACTTGGTGCAACGGTGGGACCCCCTATTTTGGCATAGGAAATACAATGGAGGCTTTAAAACAAGAAAAAATAATATCCCACATTGACCCTGAAATTGCAGTTTGAAGTGTTTATATGCAACTCAACAAACATATAAGGTAGATCAAATGGAGGAGGCTTTGCTCACATGACAGCCTATGGTGGCACCTCGGTTTTCATGCCCGTGCCTAGGAAGAAGTAATTTTGCAGAGTGATGGAGGTGAGGTGGTAGAGGTGACACATGGCATGAAGTCACGAGTTCGCTGGACCAAGCTGGTGGTTAGAGGATTTTTGTGCGATTCAGAGGTGGCGGTCTGCTAACTGCGGTTGCCAGATTGTCGAATGGTGACAGTTATGGCCAAGTGATTTAGAGATTTGGAGATAGCTAGTCATAGATTCTCCAAATAAGGTGATGATTTAGGCAAGCATCCCGCGATCAGGAGAATAAGCCAGTCACCAGTTCTCTAAGTCCAAGTGGTTAGTTAAGATGCATTCAGAGAATTGGAGAATGGGTTCAGTTGCCCATTCTCTAGATGTTAATCCTGGTCAAGAATTTATCTAGAGAATTGGAGAATGGAGCTTTCACCGAATCGCCAGTGTTAACCGCAGTTAGTGAATTGATTAAGAGACTTGGAGATATATGCATTTGCCAGGTCCCCAGATGATGGGGTTAACCTGAGGTCAGGTCCAAGCATTCAATTAGATGATGACACTTGGTAGATCTTGGTGCATTCTGTGGAAAAATGTGAAAATGATATAAAATTGTAGTTTGAAAAGGAATTTAAATGATGATATAGTTGAAACTATAGGGCATAAATTCAAAAATTTAAATGACATGTCTGTGCATAGAAAAATGTCCTGGGAATTCATTTTTTATCGAAACATGCAAGTGTTATATGTTTCTAGAAATTGCAAAGGACGAGGAATTTGATGGAGGAGTTTATTTTCAGTTTCAGTGAAGTGGATGAGAGTAGTTCAGGTTCAAATTCCAAGGACAAGAATCAGAATCAGATTGGTTAGAGAAATGATTGGAGAATGTGGTTCAGTTTGGAGAATCAGTTGCAGGGCAGATGAGAGGAATGTTGAAGATATTTTGTGCTAAGATAGACAGCTGTTAGTTGGTTTTTTAACTGACTCAATTATGCTATATCTCTGGTTTTTCTCTCATTTGTAAGGAGATGGTGAAATTAATGCTGTAAGGTAGCTTTCTGGATCTAGGGTCATTTTTTCTAAGTTTCTTTTGTCATTCTAGATGTATTGAAGCAGAGAGATCTTAATAAAACATAGTGCATTTCCTGTTCAAGATTATTGTTGTCTCTTTTTATTTTGCTGATACACTTGTATGTTTAAGTCTGTAAGGCATTCTGAATATACTAGTTACAAGGTAACTATGCAAGTACCTATGAGTTTCCTTCAAGGAAGGAGTCAATCTCATGAGTAATTTCAGAGGGATAAGCATTTGTATGAGGATTTGATATAGTAATTTGGGAATGATAAGATAGTCTGTAAGGCATTCTATCTGAACTGCATCTAGATTGTAAGACATTATGTTTATGTTCTTATTAAGTGACTTCCATTGATGTACATTTGTATGACTATGTTGCCCATTAGATATGGCACTGGTCTTTGCTTATCCTCCAGTTTCATCATCAAACCATTAATTGAAATCATTTTACATTTTTTGTTTGAATGCATGAATGTTCAGAATCTATATTGAATAGTATAGACATTGTTGGTGATTCCTTGTAGAAGTGAATCAAATAGGTTAGCCTGCCTGAGCCTCTGGGTTCGAAGAGAAGAAGGATGAATATCCTTATCACAATCCACTGATTTTCATGTCTGCATAAAGGGTTTAGTGAGAGAGTGTTTTATGTATGCAGACTTTGTATGTTTTAGGTACACCCACCTGGGTTTGTGGAGCCTGAAGTGTAGAAAGAGTTTCTCCTTATCATTTAGTCTTTTCTTGCTTGGAATCAGGAGTCTAGGAATCAGAGAATTCTATTTAAACACTCAGAGCTGTGTCTTAGGATTCAGCAAGAAAATGCACTAACAAGATCAAAAGGGTAAATTTGAACCTAATTGGCTTGGACCTTACATCATTACAATAGCTTTTGAGATAGGTGCTTATTTATTATCTACTAAAGAGGGAGAGCAACTCCTTGATCCTATCAACGTCTTGCACCTAAAGAAGTTCTATCCACGATGCCCATTTTGTTTGGGGGAATCCTTTGTACATACTTATTGATCTTGAAAAAATCCAAAAAAATGATATATTGTTAAAAATTCTACAAATTGGAAAATGTCCTAAAAAAATGATCATCTTAGTGAAAACCTAGCAATAGGCGCTTTGATGTATCTCAAAAAAATTATATATTCCAAAAATACAAAAAATTCAAAAAGTCAAAAAAAGAAAAAGAAAAAAAAAAGGAAATGTGCCTTGGTGAAAACCTAGAAACAGGCGCCTTGGTAGCAAAAATACAAAAAAATTATAAAAAGTCTTGAAATTTAAAAAATAAAAATAAAAATAAAAATAAAAATTAAAAAAAGGGAAAAAATTTGCAATAAAATCCAAGTGGTGAAAACCTGGAAACGGGCACTACTTGAGGCCTTTGCACCCTTGTTTCTTAGCACGTGTCCTCGACACTTATCCTTTCTCCATCATGCCTTGTCCTTGTTGCCTTGGTTTGGAATTGGTCTTATTCTTTATCTAGGGGGCATAACTGTGATAGCTTTGGTCTCTTGGATGCATTAGTCTTTAGGACACCTCACAAATGATGTTTTTCAACACAACCCCTGATGTCGAGAGTTTCTCAACACTTCTTGGTTTGGTCTTACCCAATTTTGTCATGTGATCTTACCTGCTTGCAAGCATTCAATCCTTATCCTTGGAACTCAATATCAGTTAACACACTTAAATTTTAAACACAACACTTAATGCTTGAGCTATGTCATGATCTTTTCTTTGTGTGCTGATTGTTATTGATTTTCGTTAGGTGTCCTTGTCTAATAAGTCTCTCCGGGATGCATAGCTAGAGGACTTGGGGCATGGGGCATGTTTTTATTTTCTTTCTGCTTGTGGGTGTGGTCTTGAACCTCTTGAGTATCTCTTGTTGTTCCCTTGAAACACTTAGGAGATTTGAGGAATCATCTTTGACTATTTTTTTTGCACAACCATTCTTATAGTCATCCTGGGATCTATGCCTTGATGCAAGCATGGTCATCTTGACCTTTATGTCTTTGATGCTTATGTTAGAATCTTTCCACATTCCAATCTGATATAAATCACATTCATATCTTCATAGTTGCACTTGTGACTAGTGATGATTGTGTGATTTTTTGATGTTTGTTAATAATGGCTCAATGATGAAAATAAGTTCCTTAACATTCTCTAATGAATGATGAACACAAGATCCTATGTTACAGTTTCTCTATTGCAAGTACACCTTTGCATTTTCATGTAGCTTACATTGTTAGACTTCATGTTAATTTGCATTTTTAGGCTGCATTATGAGTTTGAGAGGATTTTCCTTCATCTTTCTTTTTGGACTTTTAATCAGCTATGGTCATGTTTTGATCTTCATTTCCTTATCTTCTTTCGTGATCTCAATCAAATTTTTTTTATCTTAAATAGTTGATTGATTTTGGGGCATTCTCCTTCTTAAGGAAAATTCTCTTTCTTCTCTTCATTTCTTTTCACCTCTTCCAAACTTCTATCTTCCATTCTCTTTTACCCCACTTCTTTTCTTCTGATTCAACCTTTGGGCATAATCTTTCTTGCTTGATCTACCTTGGTTTTGTGATCCTTATATCTTTCATCTTACATCGAGAACCTTATTTTTAGTTTGATTTGATCAAATTTATCAATTTGCTATTTCTCCTCTATCTCATTTCGATTTCGATCACGAAGGGGTAGTACCTATCAAATTTCAATCCTTGATTCAGCTTTATCAATCCTATCAATTAAACCTTATCCGAGACTTGACAATTACCTATTTACAGGGGTGTTGGCCTTATCTTTTTCAATCAACTTATCTTTGTCTTGATGTGTTTCCATCCGTCGAACACACGTCTGTGTTGTTTTGTGATCCCAAATTGATCTCACATTTCAACTTCATTCTTTGACTACATGTGTTCCCATGAAGATCACACATTAGTCAAAGAGGGGCAAATGTATGCACCCTAAAATGGTCCCCTAGACTTTGGGCCCCATTCTTCAATTTATCAAATGATGGAACCAATTTATCAATTTCCTGAATCAATACCTCGCAATATTTTTAATTCAAATCAATTTTCTTAATCAAATCATAATTAATTCAATTATTTCAATATTTCCTAAGGTTTGATCATTTCATCAATAATTTTATTTAATTAAAATAAGCATTCCCTTTTAAATAAATAAAATAAGCTTATTTAATTAAAAGAAAATATCTTAAATGAAATAATCTTATTTAATTAAAATATCTCTTTTAATTGAATGATTTTATCTTATTTAATTAATATTCCTCTTTTAATTAAATAATCTTATCTTATTTAATTAAAAGAAAATTCCTCTTTTAAATAAATAAAACCCCCACTTAAAGCTCTCTTTATGATGAAAAAAGAAATAAATTAAATAAAAAAGAAATAAAGATTCATTTTTCTTCCACACTTTCCTAAGTGTTGGGTCTTTTTCCTCTTAATCATTACCTTTGATTTTGCCTTTTGAAAAAGTGAGCACATGGATCAACCAAGATTTAATCTCCACCATTGCTCATTTCTTTTTGCCTCTTAATCTTGATTGTCCATTTATTTCTAAATCATATATAAGGAATCCTCTCCTTTTCATTTTTGATAGGAAGCATATAGAGATTGTTATTGTTATGCAGGTTTGGAGAGCAATTTTGGAGGAGAATTTGAGCACTTGAGCTTGGATATTGCAACTTCTCTCTTCTTGTCTTCTTCTCTCATACCTCCATGGCAATCTATTTAGATTAATTTTGCACTTGCATGTTAGATTAGATTCATATTTCCTTCCATAAAATAATCTTGCATAAGCATTTCTTTTCATAGGTTAGGTTTCTTTCATATAGATTAGCTTCCATTTTCATTTGCATGCATCTTTGAATCTCTCATTTTATGGTGTACTTGCATGGGCACAAACTAGGTCAATCTGAGGGCCTCCATTACAAACCCTTGCACTCCATGAATAGAGAGCTATGAGTCACATTTGAGACCTCATTCTTGAGCAATCTTGGATTTAATGACTCATAGAAGTGTGACAACATTTTAGCACACAATATTCAAATTGTTTAACCCTAGCTAAGAAACTTCTTAGGATAGGATATTTTTTTCCTTATATGGAGAAAGATGCTTGTCACTTTGCTAATACTTGTCACAAATGTCAGTATCATGGGAACTTGATCCACGTTCCAGCACAAGAGCTTCATCCTATGACTACACCTTGGCCATTTCATCAATGGGGTTTGGATTTGATAGGTATGATTTATCCACCATCTTCAAATGGTCATAAATTCATCATTACTACAATAGAATACTTTACCAAATGGGTGGAAGTTGTACCCTTATCAACTGTCATAGGAAAGAAAATATCCTTGTTTATATTAAACCACATAATTTTTAGATATACTTTACCTCATGCCATCATAACGGATAATGAAAAAAATTTCAAGAACAAGGGCTTGAAAGAACTATGTACTAATTTCCACATAATACATCACTCATCTTCAATATATTACCCCCAAGGTAATGGACAAGCAGAAGCAACAAACAAGAACATCTTAAAGATATTGAAGAGGATAGTGGATAGTTCATGTAGAGATTGACACATTCAAATAAACCCAACTCTATAGGCTTATAGGAAAAGTATCAGAACACCAACAAGAGCTACACCATTTTCCTTAGTTTTTGGAGCAGAGGTAGTTTTACCTTTAGAGGTATAAATTCAATCTTTAAGAGTATCCTTACATGGTTTGATAAGAAAGGAAGACTATAGGGTTGCTAGGTTACATGAACTAGATCTGCTAGATGAAAAACAACAACAAGCCTTCAATCATTTGAAAGTGTATCAGAATCGAATGTTGAGGACCTATAACAAGCATATCAAATCAAGGACATTCTAAATAGGTGACTTAGTTTTGAGGGAAAATCCCAAGAATCAAGCTGAAAGGGAAAAGAAATGAAAATGGAAAGCAAATTGGTTAGGACCTTTTGTGATCACTTCATCTTTTTGGACAGGCACCTATAAACTAGATTTTTTTGATGGAGAAGAATTACAAGAGCCTATCAATAGTATTCACCTAAAGAGGTTCTACACATGAGACAGATGAAAGGGTATAAGGAAAAAGAGTATCATAAAACTAGATGGAGAGCATTCTATTTATTCTACATAGTCATAAGAGATCTTGAAAATACCAAAAACATTGAAAAAATAGAAAAGAGCAAACAAATCAGAAATGTAGAAAAAATAAAAAATAGTGGAAAATTGAGCATGAAGAAAGTAAAAAACATTTAGAAATGATCCTTAAAACGATGTTGTCTTGGTGAAAACCTAGAAAATAGGCACCTTAATGATATGAAAAAAGAGAAAATACAAAAAAATCAAGAAAAAAGAAAAAAGTACCTTGGTGAAAACCTAGCAAATAGGCACCTTGGTAGCAAAAAAAGGAATAAAGCTTTAAAAAGAGAAAAAAGCGAAAATCCATTCAATTGGTGAAAATTTGGTAAACAGGTGCCATTGAAAGTCCAAGTTAGTCTCATACCTAGTGGTCATCCTTGTAAATATTGCATTCACTAGCATTTGTATATATTACATAATAAAACCCCACAGTTGCATTTGTGAATACCTAAAGATTTTGGTCACTTAATCTACAAATTGTTCCAAGTCCAACAAAGATATCACATCAAATTGGGGGAAATCTACTCTAAAGGAGGAAGGATTAATCAAAAGCAAACTTCAATTAGACACTAAATCAATTCATCAAAGCATAAACTTGAAACACTTCATCAAATCCAAATCCTAATCCAAATCTGTATCAAATGCAAAATTTGATCCAAAATCTCACAAACACCTTATCTTTATCAAGACTAAAAATATGAAATGGATGGAACTATACTTGAAATATGGATTTAAAAAATAGTGCAATTTTTTTTTCTAAAGTGTTGACTTGATTGATGAAATCATGTCTTTCTAGCGAATCAATGAAAGCTTTTAAATTAGACTAGCTATGATGAAAGCATGATATTTTATTGATTTTTGAATGATTGTCTTAAGATAAAGATTTTGAAGTATGTATTATTTGTCTAAGGACATGATCATCAAATAATCATCGAGGACATGTACATATAGAGAAACTAAGATCCTTGTTTGTTTACGCAAAAGTATACCTTGGATATTTTGATGTTCAATATCATAATACCAAAACCCACTTGCAACATAGAATTTGATGAAAATGATAGTCGTACTCCATGATTGACTCCAATCAATGATAGTCATACCAAAGGATGGGAAAGAAATGTAAGAGGTGAAAAGGGTATTCATATCATCATGGTTGAACTAGTGATGGTTGTACTAATTTTGGATTTCAAAAACTGCTTGATGATGAATATAAGCTCTAAATTTTTGAATAGTGATAGTTAGTTGCATACATCCTAGATTAAATGCATTTAAAGTATTTTCATTTCTTAGCTCCAAAAATAAATTTGTACGAGAAAAATAGAAAGGGGGTTGAGTTAAATAAAAAATCAAACAAACGTCAAAAACTATATGTGATCGAAGTGTGTTGGAAATAAAAAATAAAAAATAAGGGTGCATTGCATTAGTTCACTTGCATTTTTAAAAATCATCTTATCTTGTATTCATTTAGGACTTTACCCTAAGTTCATTTAAATTCATTAAATTAGTTTGCATTCACTTTAATCTAAGTTCATTTCATTACTTCACATCATTTTCACTAAAGTTCATTTAAAAGTTGCATTGCATTAGTTTGCATTCAGTTTAATTTCGTCTCATTTAAATGCATTCATTTTAAAATAATTCATAATCATTCCTATTAAACCATTAAGTTCATTTACGATTACATTACATTAGGTGGAATTCATGGCAACCATCAAATCATCGAATTAAGTAGCACTAATTTCATCATTAAGATATTTTAGTTTCATTCCATTAAGTTCATTCAAAAACATCACATTGTATTATCCATTTAGGTGAAGTCATTAAAGATTCCTTGCATTTACACATTGAATTATATTCAAGTATAAGTGTATTAGGTCATTGCATTTACATATACATATTCATCATATCAATACATTATATATCATTTCATTTGCATCATCAACATCATTAATCCATATAACATTTATATATCATTCATCATGACATTAATAATTAATCATTAAACATCAAAATTCATTCATGACATCATTTAGGTGCATCACATTTTTTTATCACATTTGAATACCATAAATCCATTACATTTAATATGCATTACATACATCGATATAATCAAATAGATGCATTCATAAATACCATCATGTCACATTAATCATTGAATCATTACATCATCATATAAACATGTATCATATGCATCCATAAAGCATCATGTATCATATCATTAATCATTATAAAAGATCATTAAATCCATATCACATATGTGTTAAGAATGGGAACACTTAGAGGGGGGGGGGGTGAATCAGTGTTCTATAATTAGTATTTTTCTTCTTCTTAAAGCTTAGCTCAATTATTTTAATACTGAAATGAATAGTAAAGAAAATAACACAATCAACCATAACACATAACACAAGATACATTTACAGGGAAACCTTGGCCAAAGGAAAACCTTGGTTGGAATTAGTACCCACGAATAATTGCACTAGTCTTATGAACTTGTTAGAGTTCCTTTTCCCTGTTAGGAGCAGTCATTACAATGCTGAGTACAATGAATCTGTTAGGAGTCTTGAAGAACAAACCCTGTTAGGGGTGGATGACATCCTGCTGGAGCACATTGCTCAATGAAGAAGGCTACAACCTCCTGATAATCAGATACACACTATATCTGGAAGGGTGAACTATTGATTTGACACTACTATCTGATTAGTTCCTTTTGTGTGTTGTTTCTTTAACCTCTTGTAAAGCTTTATTCCATACTAACTGAATTATTCTACTCTTATATATACTTTTCATGCTTCTACTATGTTATCTACTTCTTCATATTTTAAATACAAAAGCGTATGTCATATATATACATGCTGAATAGGTGCAACCAAAACTTTATTGTCAGCCTAAAACCTAACACACACAAAACTTCCAAAATAATTGGCTTAAGCATGTTTACATACAATGATAATAACATGTTTACATCACTATTACAATAGGTGCATATCCATTACAAAATGAAATGATATATGCTATACAAAATTTTTTCTGTCGGCTCCATGCTCTATTTTGTTCTATCGCTGAACTGCTAGTGTCACTTAGACTTACTGTAACTTCTCAATACTATCACATTTGATCATGCGTTCTTAGAATTATCATAATAACATATTCAAAAGATTATATCCAAGGGAAAATACCATAACTCTATCATTCACACGTGCGCTGATGCTCTGATCATCAGGTACATTATTGTCTACACTGTCTACTATAATTAGCTGAAATATGAACTACAATACTTGTGCGCTAACTATCAACACTCCATATGAATTGGTTGCCATAATGAAAACACAAAACTAGTCATATAACCTCAGTAAAGTCAACTTGCCAACAATCTCCCCCTTTTTCATTAATGGTAACAAAGGAATATGGCAAAGTTGCTAAACTTTGACTTTACACAAAAACAATTATCATATAATTTATACTTCTCTGCATACTGTACACCATATACTATTCTATCTTATTTATACACTATACAGTACTCCCCCTTTGACATTAATGATAAAGGTTCTCAAAAAAGGAAATTTCTAAGTGCTTATATGGAGTATACATCTGGGTATACAATCGGAAGGTTTTTTATTTCTTGCTGCCAAAATACCTTGAGTGCATCAATAGTTTGATGATGGGCGCATACTGAATATGTGAGCTTCCCCATATTTTCTAGATCCATGCATGGGCCTTGATCATATGTGACAATTGTAGCATCTATATGCTTCATGTTTTGATTTAGTACATCTAGTGAGGGTGCTAGTGCATTTCTCAGTTGTGCTTGTTTAGCCCTTATCTTTGCAATATCTTTTTCTATTTTCTCTATTTTGTCTATCTTCCCTTGATAAAAATTATTGCAAAAATTTATGTTTGAGAAGGGTCTTCAATTGATTTACTTACTACTATCATCAGAGACTCTGCTTCTTGAATCTTCTTCAAGTGTTCTGATGTGATTTTGTCTTTTTTCATGCAATCAACTATCTGCTTTCTTCCTTTTGATGCTATCTCTTTCAGCATTGCTTGACCAATCTTTAGAGAGTTTAGGTCAAGTGAGAAATTTTTTATCAAATCATTCAATACTTTCTTTTTGTATTTCTCTTCATCAATTTTTGTCACTAAGTCTTCTAGACTTGAAAAGTTTTCTTTGAAACTCGACAAAATACTGCTAACATCATCCACTGAGTGAGCATTAATCAATTTATTTTCTGTAGGCAGTAGATTATTTAGTATGCTGACTGATTCTACAAACACAGGTTTCTCATTACTTTCTTTTCTTTTTCTTTCTCCATAGCCATCACACTTATCTTTATTAGATCCTCTTCTCCCCATGAAATTAAACTTGTAGTATCAGGAGTCAATCTTGACAGCAATGATATTGAGGACTTAGGAGTAGGAATTAAGTCTTCTCTTTGACTTATATCCATATTTCAATCTCCATCTTTATTGGGGTCTCAACAGAGGTTTTTCCTTTAGGTTCATCCTCTTTTTCATCTTCATGTCCTGTTATATCTTCAACTAGGAATTCTTTCTCCAAAGGTGCTTCTTCACCACATAGGATCTTAGCTTCTTTGGTGCTTACAAAGGCTTCTTCAAACTTATCCGCATCATTATCTATAGCCTCCATGGTTATTTCAACATTATTGATCATAATAGTTTCATCTCTTATTTACACTGCTTCAGTGGGTGCTGTAACCTTGGGCGTAGAATCTCCTGGACCTGTCATAGGTGCATTTAGTATCTCTGATTCTTTTGCTTGCTCAGAGGGAACTAGAGTAACTTGGGGTGTAGGCGTAGAAGGAGGGTACATGTGTATGTCTAGAAACACTTTCTCAAATGATTTCTCTATCTCCTTCGTAGTCAAGTCATAATCTTTATTCATTATATGAAAAGTCCTAATCTTTGATCTTAGATGAGGCTTTACCAAATCTAACAACAATATCTTTTCTTCTAGTGAACAAATTAGAAGGTTATCATCCAATGTCTTTCTCTAATTCTCATATCTTCCTCTATAGGTTGAATTTTCAACGAATCTAGTATATTCCATACATTGTCAGGCATAATTGTCTTAAGTTCCAAAAATGACTTTTTGAACTTAATCATATGCTTGATAATTATAGAGTGAATCTTTGATTTATCAATTTATCCATATTTATCATAGAATTTTCCAATTTTATCTATCCTCCATTCATTAACAACTCTAGTGCTCAAAACTTTCAAACTCAGTCTGAATCCTACCTCAGGAGGTGCTTGAGTGTACTTTAATTTGCTTCTGGTTGTCCTTGATGATGGGTGGCTTGTGTTAGTTTCTTTCTTTCTTCTAGACACCTTGCTTGGCTCAGAAGGTGGAGAGGACTCTAGATCAGTAGTAGTTAAGGGTGTAGAGGTGTTATCATCTATCTTATTCTTCTTCTCCTTTGGATTATCATCATATTTTTCATCCTTAAATTTTTTAGATGAGGGTGCACTCTCAAGTTGCATAGAAATATTGGCTTCCTTTGCTTTATCTAGGTCTTCTTGGGTGACACCATGAATTTTAAAAATTTAGAGGTAATCTTATATGCTTTCCTCTTAGTTGCTGCACTGTACAAGAAAAAATCAACTTGTTTTCTGACATCTTTTCCTATTAGAAGAAGGGCGCCAACCTTAGAAAGCCTTGTCATCTCATGAATAAGATCACCAGTAATTCAGACAGGGACTTCACCAATCCAAAAAAAATCATCATGAATTCTGCTGAGTGAAATCTTAATCCATTCTAACTCATAAAATTCATACGCAATTGCATACTCAATAATGGTGCTATCTGTAAGGTGTGAGAATTAATCCTTGAAGGTAAAGTCGGGTTTAACCATAGTTTCCATGTGCGACCTTATCTTGTCAATTCCTGTGAATATATTTGATATGCATGACTCCTATTAGAGTCTTGGAAAATTCTCCTTCTAAATCATCTAATACTAATTTGAATGGGTGCTTCTTAAACACATATCTCTTCCTTTTAGTAACATCAAAGATTACTAGATTTTCCATTACTTACTTGCTTCAATGCTGAAATAGGGTTTCAAAATAGTTTTTGAAATGACACGTTTGAGCTAGGGTTTCAACAATAATCTTAACTCTTATTGCTGATGAAATGACTGCAATCCTTCAACTCTTGATGCTTTAATCTCATGTGCTCTTCAAGGGCTTGATATTGAATGCAATAGTGAAGATAATAGATCTTCGATGACTTATAAATCAAAATTCTACAATTAATGCTCACCACCATAGCATGGGTTACAACAGTGAATTCAAGACTAAGTTTTTGATGTCATCCAAACTGTGAGCTCTTCCATACTGCATCAACTAGAAACCAAACATATAGAACCATAGGTGCATACTTTGATGGTGAGTATACTAGCTGTGCAGGGGTCTAGAGCTTATTTATCTCCCCCTATGACCATGAGGGTCATTTATCCAGAAGTAGAAGGTGTGTCCATTGTGGATGCATCTACCACTTTTTTAGTAGCATTGTCTTTCTTTACTTCCATCCAAATCTTGCTTGCATCTTCTATAGCTTGCACAAACTTGACTTCTCTAGATTCATTAAGTATTGATCCTTAAGACTTATTAGGTCTTTCTTGTCTTTGCGCTTGCGATCTGCAAAAACTTTGAGATGTGTCCAACCTTGTTACAAGAGTAAAAAATGACTAGAGGCCTTGTATTCCTAGGCACATTCATGTGAGTTACCGTATTGCATTCTTTAGCTGTGTGTCCATTGAAATTACATATCTGACTTATAATGTTCAGAGGACTTCTAAAACTTTGTTGTGGTTGATTTCTCTGATTGTTTTGTATCTGACTTCTTTGATTTGATTTGCAATGTATAGCTCTATGATCAAATTTATTGCATGAATAACAATAACCATTGAAAGGTCTTACCTCTTTACAATCTCTTGCTATATGTCCATGCTTGTTACATGCATAAATTTTTTTGTTTACTAGCTTGCATTCATCTTTAGGTGGTTCTGCTTTAGCTTCAACTTGTTTTTCAGTCTTCTTAGCTTCTGTAGATTCTTCTGGTGCTTTAATTCTTTCTTGCATTTCATTAATTTAAATTTGTACTTCATTGTATCCAATACCACTAGAATCACCTTTTATCTTCTGTGCATAAATGAGTGAATCTAATAGATCAACACTTGTGTGTAATTTTTCAATATGATTCTTGGCTTCTGTCAACTCAGATTCCATCTTTTTCTTGATGTTCTCTAACTCCAAGATTTTCAGGTTTTCTTGCATAAGTTCTTCATCCAACTGTTTGTTTTCTTTGATCTCTTCCTCAAGGGCTGAATTTTTATCAGTTAATTGTTCATTAAAATCTTCAATCTGATCCTTCAGAGACATATTTTCTTCATTCAACTTTTTGACCATTTTTCACAAATAATTCATTGGACAATCTTTCAAGTCTTTTCTTAGTTTCTTGATGAATACTTTTGAGCCATTGAGCTTCATTTTCAGTTATTCAATTTATTTTTCAGATCTATCAAGATCTTCAAGAGATACTTCAAGATTTTTCTTCAGATGTTTTTCTTCTTCTAAATCCATGATCTCCTCAAGTGGTTAAACTTCTCTTAGAGGATCAAAGCTCTAATACCAATTGTTAAGAATGGGAACACTGAGAGGGGGGGGGGGGGGGGTGAATTAGTGTTCTACAATTAATGTTTTTCTACTTCTTAAAGCTTAGCTCAATTAAATTAATACTGAAATAAATAGTAAAGAAAATAACACAATCAAGCATAACACATAACATAAGATATGTTTACGGGGAAACCTTGGCCAGAGGAAAACCCCGGTGGGAATTAGTACCCATGAATAATTGCACTACTCTTATGAACTTGTTAGAATTCCTTTGCCCTGTTAGGAGCAGTCATTACAATGTTGAGTACAATGACTCTGTTAGGAGTCTTGAAAAAAAAACCCTGGATAGGGGTGGATGGAACACTGCTGGAGCACACTACTCAATAAAGAAGGCTACAGCCTCCCAATAATCAAATACACACTATATCTAGAAGGGTGAATTGATGTTTTGACACTATCGTCTGATCAGTTCTTTTTGTGCATTTTTGCTTTAACCTCTTGTAAAGATTTATTCCATATTGACTGGATTATTTTTCTATTCTATATACTTCTCATGCTTCTGCTCTGTTATCTACTTCTTCATATTTCAAATACAAAAGTGTATGTTGTATATATACATGCTGATTATGTGCAACCAAAACTTAATACTCCATCAGCCTAAAACCTAACACACACAAAACTTTCAAAATAATTGGCTCAAGTGTGTTTACATACAATGATAATAACATGTTTACATCACTATTACAATAGGCACATATCCATTACAAAATGAAATGATATATGCTATACAAAAACTTTCCTATTAGCTCCATGCTCTGTTCTATTATGTCACTGAACTGCTAGTGTCACTTAGACTTGCTATAACTTCTCAATACTATCACATCTAATCATGTGTTCTTGTACATTGTTGTCTGCACTGTCTACCATACTCAGCCAAAATATGAACTACAATACTTGTGCACTAACTATTAAAACTCCATATGACTTTGTTGCCATAATGACAACACAAAACTAGTCATATAACCTCAGTAAAGTCAACTTGCCAACAATACGTTCATCTATTCTATGTCATACATAAGACAACCATTTAAGCATATATAGAACATGTGCAGTCATATCATAAACTGCATCTAAAAACACATAAAACCAAAGCATGTAGGAGATAGAATCATATAGATTTGCATATCATATCCAAACACCTAAAAATAAAGTCCAACACATAATGATGTCATATAAATTAAATATGTCAAAGTCCATGGTATCATCATCAACACAATAACATCTGGGAATCAAAGTCCATTAGAGTATCAACAAGAATCAAAACACGAGGACCCTCAACTAATCAAAGAATAAATTGAGTCCAATGTCTCGAGATAAAAAATGAATCATCATATATAACACTAAATGAATGAAATATGTCATCTCAACACAACTCAACTAATAGAACCATCAGCACCATCAGGACCACGATCAACATTTGGAGCTCTACTCAAGCTAGCCTGTAAACCATGCTGACTCATAGTGCTAGGGTGGTCCCACAATAGTGTGTCCCACTTTTTGGCCAACTTTGACATAAAGATCAATATTATGAGAAAAAAATCACTTTCGAACACCTATTGCCACAAAAGTATTAGGAATTTGAAGATGTAAACTAGAGTCTTTTAGAATTTTCTTTCTAGCTTCTAAATATAGTTTTCTAAAAAAAATCAAAATTCATTTTTCCTTCTCCTTTGAAAAGTGGTTTGTGTGAAAAACTTTGTTTTTAAGGAGTTATTGTCACTTGGATCAACATAACTTTTTTTTAAATATGATAACGAAGTAATTCTTTTGAGATTATATTTGTTACTTCTATATCTAAAGGATGAAATTGGTTTTATTTATTTTGGGACAATATTTCATAGTGTATTAAGTTCTAAAGTGATAGTAACTATAATTTAGACATAAGGTCACTTGGATCACTCTAACTTGATCTGTGTATATTGAAATTCATTTATTCTTTTTTTTATAGAAAGGTAGCACAAATACTCTTTTCCTACATATTTTTCATAATTTTTTTTTTGTAATTTACTATTTTCCCCAAAGTCTTCAAGAGACAGGTTGTTGAATGACCAAACAACCTATGTGTAGTTAAAGTATTATTTAAAAGTGACAATGAACTCAATATGTATTAAAATTATATTCATTAGAAAGCTTGTTCCGAATATCATCATACTAAATAGATAGGTTTTTCAAATGGATTCATTTGATCTACCAAAACATAAAGTCGAAGTGAATTTTTGTCAACATTTTAATAGGTGAGAAGGAGACTTCATTGTAGGTATGAATGAGGAGTATAGATGTTATATCAATATTTTTTTAATCTAAGAGGCTTTGATCTAACCATTTTTAATTAATTCTTTCAAATGGAACCTCTCAAGGCTTAAATTATCACATTTTATTAAAAATGTGTTATTTCAGCAAAAATTAGCATGCCTAGAAAAGTGGGACACACTATTGTGGAGCCACCTAGCAGCCATGAAGGTCTACATCATCGCACTAAGCTGAGTGACCTATTGTCGCATCTCTGAAATCTTTGACTATAGGGATCTCACATCTAAGGCCAAGGCTGGGGTAGGCAAAGTCTGTGCTAGAACCTGTGTGGGTGGAGCCTATGGAAGAGCCTGGACAGGTGGAGCCTATGGAGGAGCCATGGAAGAAGATGGAATGGACAAAGATGGAATGAAAGAAGAAGAAGATGGAAGAATTGTAGAAGGTGGCATAGAAGAAGAAGCAGGAGCCTAAATTGGAGGAGCCTATGGAGGTGCTGGTGGACCCTGTGCCTGATCTAACAATATCTGGGTAGCCTAAGCATCCATGTTAGCCACTACTTGAGCACCCACCTTCCTGAATACTCTCAACCCGTGTTGGCCTCATTTGGCCAATTTTTCCACACCAACCTGATGTAGAGCTCTTTCCACACCACCTCCTTAGACTCTTACCTGACCAACCCTCATTTGTACCCAACCACCCCTAGGAGGAATCATTGTAGCAAAAATCACAAGGATAATAATCTTTCCTCTAACTAATCTTCGACCCTGTCATCCCTGATGACCTCATCTCTGACTCCCCCCATCTCCATCCTTTCCATCATCATCATACTCCTCCTCTATACTAGGTACAGGCTTCGTGGGATCTGTAAATCTCAGAAATGGGTTCCAAGTGAACCAATCAACATAGTCAACTATCATGCCAACATCTACAACATCATCCCTCATATCCCAAGGAAGGTGGGCCAACTCCAACACCTCCTGAAAAGCCATCTAGTAATCAATATGTGGCCCCCAAAGTGACCTCTGTACTTGTACCTAAGAATACAAAGCCAATCCCTGTGGCATGCCTTATGTCCAACCATACTGCTGTAAAACTCTCAAGAAGTAAAACTGATCAATAATCAATGTTGTACATCCTATCATCCATCATGGCACACATGAAAAGTAGCTTGGCCACATCCTCAGGCCATGCCTCACAACTGATGTAGGGTCACCATGCAACCTAATCTATGTCATCAATAACTCATCTCTAGTAATCTAGCTTTCCCAAATGGGCCTGCACTACCATCCCCTCGTACATCCAAGCAAAGGGCTAGCCTAGATCACAGTGCCAAATAGAAATAGTTCTAGTAATAGGGATATGCTCCCAGGTCCACAACTACAATAGGATCACACTTGCAAAAAGATTCACCCCGCGGTGATATACAACTGAATGCAACTCACGATATAACTATGCAAGTACATAGGTCCCCCAATCAAATCATCATGACTGTGCGATTATATCCTCAAGGATATGGCCCCAACCAACTAAAAATCCTTGTCCTTGCCAATCTAGAATGAGGAAACCACCACTAGTGCTCCTAGAATAGAAAGATGAGGAGGGAAGGAAGGAAACTGGGCCCACTGGATGGAATCATTGGCAATCGTAGGATCACCAAAGACTCACCTACAGGCGGTCCCATCATAAACCTGGTCATAGTAGATCAACTCTCCATGAGTGGGGATGCGAAGGATACAGTACACATCCTCGGGAGTAATGATCATCTCTGTAATACCCCAAAAATGGGCTATAAGTTCATTAACCTCCTACATCGACAAATCGAACGAAATTGACATCAAAGTCCTAATCTAAGGCACATCTAAACATCATCAAATCCTAATTGATTATCTTAAATTCTGCATCAGGGAATATTCCTAGTAATATTCCTAATTATCTTAATTATCTTTAATTTAATGATTATTTGGCGATAAATCACATTTATCCTAAAGTTTGATTAATTGAATATTTTCATATTTAATTAATTAGATTTAATATTTGCCATTTAATTGTGTAATTAAATTTAATTCTATCTATTATTAATTGTATTATTTAATTTTGACAATAAATCTAATATCATATGAATAATTGATTAAATTCTTATTTAATTAATTAAAGCAAGTTGTCATTATTTAATAATATAGTTTTTAATAAAAGTTTGATTAAATAATTGATTAACCCATAAATCAATTGTTTTATTTTTAAAAGCAGTTAAGTTGGAAATAAATCACTTTATTATTAAATTAATTCATAAATAAAACATGCACAATCATAAAAGCAGACAACTATCAATTATCAATTAAAGCTAAACTCTATTTTGAGTTAAAGCTTAGCTTTTGCATGTTTTTGTGACTTAATTATCTGTTATTATCAGATAACTCAAAAATCAAGCTGAGTTAATCTGAGTGATTTATGGCTTTTATCCATGCACCTCCAAAGCCCTGGATTTCTATAAATTAAGGCTTCAGCTCATCTCTCATTCATCTATCAAATTTGCATCCAAGCATCTCATAATTGTGCAAACTTATAATGGAGAATTGGAATTGAAGAATCAAAGCTCTTGCGAATTGACATCTTTGTGAGATCAATCTTATTTTTGCATTCATATTGCATATCATTCTTAGATAGTTTCATATCAAGTTTTTCATATTAGCATAGATTCATATAAGTTTTTATCATTCTTATTGCATAGAAAATCCAAAAAAATAGCTTAATTGCATTCAATCTCATATCTAGATCAATTGCATTCAAATCCTTCATTTAGGTGTCATCTAGGTCATTGATCTCGATTACAATCTGAGAACATTAATCTCGCACCTACTAGAAGGCAGTAAATCACTTGGTTAAATTAGATTTCAATTTTGCATGATTTTGATTTTTACTAACCTCTAATGTTCTACTGAGTGTTGTGTCTACAAGATCAGGTACAATTTTCACACACATTTTTGGCGCCCACCGTGGGGCCCTGAAATGGGTTTCCCTTCATTTCTATCAATTTTCTATCTTTTGAGGCTAAGGGTTTCAAGGGTCCTGGTATACTCTGTAGGACGTTATTTTTTGTTTCTTTTTTGCCTGCAAATTTTTTTTTTTTTTTTTTGGCACTTTTTCTATCAAAACTATCCGTACACTATGATTTTTATCATTTTGTCCATACTTTCATACATCTCTATATGAATTATTGCGTGAGATTTCACACTGTGTCACGCGAGATTTCTTTCTGTGTCATGTGAAATTTCACTGGTGTCATTATTTTTTTTGTGTGCAAAAAAATCACTTTCTCACGCGAGACTGTACTTCCTCACGCGGGACCGCATCCTGACTCGCGTGAGATTTCATCCTTTGTCACGCGAAATAGTGTTTCCTCGCGTGGGACTACATCTTGACTCACGTGAGATGTCATCCTTTCTTGCGCGAAATAGTGTTTCCTCGTGATTTTGCATGATTTTGATTTTTACTAACCTCTAATATTTTACTGAGTGTTGTGTCTACAAGATTAGGTACAATTTTCACACACACATTTTTGGCACCCACCGTGGGGCCCTGAAACGGGTTTCCCTTCATTTCTATCAATTTTCTATCTTTTGAGGCTAAGGGTTTCAAGGGTCCTGGTATACTCTGTAGGACGTTATTTTTTGTTTCTTTTTTGCCTGCAAAATTTTTTTTTTTTTTTTTTGGCACTTTTTCTATCAAAACTGTCTGTACACTATGATTTTTATCATTTTTTCTGTACTTCCGTACATCTCTGTATGAATTATCATGTGATATTTCACACTGTGTTGCGCGAGATTTCTTTCTATGTCGCGCGAAATTTCACTAGTGTCATTATTTTTTTTGTGTGCAAAAAAATCACTTTCTCACGCGAGACTGTACTTCCTCACGCGGGACCGCATCCTGACTCGTGTGAGATTTCATCCTTTGTTGTGTGAAATAGTATTTCCTTGCATGGGACCGCATCCTGACTCGCGCGAGATTTCATCCTTTCTTGCGCGAAATAGTGTTTCCTCGTGCGGGACCGCATCCTGATTCGCGTGAGATTTCATCCTTTTTCGTGTGAAATAGTGTTTCCTTATGCGGGATTGCATCCTACCTCATGTGAGATTTTTCTACAGAGGCACAAAATTTGCATATTTGTACTTTCAGATTATTGATTTCTAACGCTTACAGTTTGCTGTTGATTTATTTTGGTTTTGTACTTTCAGACATGTGCTAAATTTTGGATTATAGAGCGTTGGACCTAAGGTATTCTTCTTAAGCTAATAATATTTCAATTTGGATCCTAAAACAAATCTCTTATGTGTCTGGCTTGTGTGCATCTTTTCATGCTTTGATCTATTTCTACACACTTGCATAATTGATACTAGGTTGTGACCCCCTAAGGATTCATTAAGTAGTCTTAGAATACTTGTGATTGATCTTGATTTCTATCTTGGGTTATTGGACTCGCTAATCCGCCGGCCCCTCATTTCCACCCCGTGGTTGCAATCTCAGCGCCATAAAGGGGAGGGGTCAAAAGGACAGAAGTGTTAAGTGTTCCACTTGGCAACCCTTTTGTGCATTTAGGAACTCACTTGTTTTCTAAGTTGTGGACTTATTTTCAGCTTGTGTGAGGTGTTAAGTGTTCCACCTTGTGGACTCATCTCATATTTTCTTTAAGCGTTAAGTGTTCCTCTTTCTACTTTTTGGATGCTTTTGGTAGATTTGCTTTTGGGAATATATCTGTGCTCACATAGTAATTAGGCCCTATGAACACTATTCGTGATTCTTGAGAGATTGGATTCCTAGAGAAATTTTTCTTGATGACAGAATCCTTGTAGGTAGGGAGGATACTTAGTGTGTTTCACATTCAACTTGGTTAGTGAGTCTTCTCTTATTGATCAACACATTCTCTCTCTGGAGAGGTTGATAGATCACGTGGGGTTGATATCACGAGCTTTGGTGAATCAAAATTGGTTAGTGCATCTTCTCTTATTGATTGATACATTCTCTCCCCAGAGAGGTTGATAAATCATGTGGAGTTGACATCACAGACCTTGGTGGAATAAAACTTTGTCTTAGCGTGTCAGATTAATCTGCTTGCTTTGTTTGGGTTAAAAGTGAAAAGGTGTCAAAAACCTTGGATCTAGAGCCAAGTCCCCTTGTGGTATAAATCTATGAGTCACCTTTAGAGAGGGTTAACCATAGCGGATAATCCCTTCACAGGGCAAACTACATTGATGAAACCTCAAGCGGTAATAGCCATTTTCACCATGGTAGTGACAGCCGCTATATAAATGTCCTTGTGGAAGAAATCTCCATGGGTATGGTTCATTGTTGGGTTGTCAGATCTCCCTAGCAGCTCTTGAAGATTAAGTTCTCGGACTGTGTCAAAATCCTGGTGTGCCGGGATTGGAGTTCACCCCTTTGAATCATAAAAGTTGCAGAGTCAAACCATTACTAAAAACCCTAGAGAGGCCAATTTTTCATTCTCAGGTATATGTGTGTTATTGCAAAACTTTTTAGAACATACACAATTAGTACTCTTAGGAATTAGCACAATTTGGTCACTTGATTATTCATGCGCAAGGTTTCTTTTGCCCTTGTTCATTATTTTCAGATGTGCTTGAAATCACTTGCTTGCTATTCTGCATGCTTGTTTATCTACTTGGCTATTAAAAATGATCAAATCTGGTATAACCTTCAAAATCTAGATAGTACAATTTGCAAACAATCCAAAACTGAAGACCTTAAATTTTGCAAAAATTGACGTACAATCTTTTCTGGAGCCAAAAGTCATTTTAGGAAGTCAAATGTCGTACGAGTTTTGTCAATTGTCATTTTAGTATTACCCATCTATCGTATGATTGAGAACACAGTGTCGTACGAGTTTTCAAACCAGCAAATTCAAGAAAGTCAAAACCTTGTTAGCAACTGTCATATGAGTTTTGTCAACTGTCGTTTCATTGCTACCCAACTATCGTACGAGTTTAGCAACTGTTGTTTCATAGACTACCCAGTGTCATACGAGTCTACAGAGTGTTGTTTGGAAAAATTTGAGAGAGTTGTCAGAAATTGTCAAATTGCAAGATATCCAATGTTTCCAGCCTAGTTCCAAAATCTGTCAAAAATATCATTGTGTCAGGAACAGAGCAGTAGCTATTGAGCATTCTACCATTTTCTGAGATAGATCTTTTGAATCTGATCTAGCCTTCTGTTTGATCAATTTGAGTCCTTTTTATCTCATGTCAAAACCTTGTCATAACTATCAATCTTCAATCAATCTTCAAAAATAGACTAAGTGTTGAGAACTCGTGTCCACTATCTTTTGGGCGATCTATCCCATACATCCAGGGAAAAGTATCCTTCACCCACATCTCATCAGATCTTCAAAACTATCATAATCTTGACAAGGTTGCGTCATCCAATTTTCTCGAATCAAATCAATCTTCAGTTGTCTTGATCCTTTTCTTCTGTTTCATTCAAAGTTAATGGTGGAGACCAGAGCTTCTTCACACAAGAAATCAGAAGAAACATCTCAGAACTTAATTTTACTCAATACCCCGTGTCCAACTCTTGAACAACTCATTAAGTCCGGTATCTACAAAGATGATGGTCTCTAACTTTCGATTAAAAACTAGTTACTTACCTCCTCTATCAACTCATAGAGGTAATCAACAAACTCCTCAATCTATTCCAGAGAGTCCAAAAACTCCTATCATGTCTCAAGCAGGGACAAACCACAGTTCTCTAGGAGGAGGATCCCAAGGACCCCATTCTCAACATAATGCCGACCAAGAACCTACACCCTCTGAAATCCATCGCTGTCAGAATGACGATGAATTCAAGAGAATGATGAGGCATTTCTTGAAAGTGGATAGAGAGGCATACTTTTTGCAATTAGCCCAGGAAGGAGGTAAACTTCCTCCTCACTTCAATGTCGAAGATATCATCACACATGAGGAAGAAACTCCAATGATGGCCATAATGAACCACCTGCACGCTATGTAGGTCAAAATGAATAAAATTGAGAAAGAGAAGGAACGTAAGGAATTCTCCATGGAGGCCCTTTGTCCTTTCCCTTTTGACAAAGACTTGTATATGCCTCCATTCCCAAAAAAAGTGGAGATGCCAAAGTATGACAAATATGATGGACACTCTGATCCTTGAGATCATGTCAGAGAGTTCTGTACACAATCCATGGAATTCATGCATGAACTGACCTATCTGATGCATCTTTTTCCTAGATCCTTGGGAGGAGCATCCATTCAATGGTTTTCGAGATTACCTTCTACAATCAAAACTTTTGAGGAATTGATTAAATTATTTATCAACAATATTCCTACAATATTCAACATCCGATTACAATATTCAACATCCGATTACAATGACTTTTACCCCTATATATAGCCCATTTTGACCTAAAAAGGGCATCTTTGACCAAAAAATGACTAGGTACCCAAATTTAACACCCATTCTGCCAAATCAAGGGTATTTTTCATCAAACAATCACAAATACACTATCGGAAATGAAATCAAAATTCATTACCAATTGACCTAATTCATGCAAACTTGTCCTAAAATGCCATATTTTTCAACAACAATCAAATTTCATTTCATTTTGGAGGGGGCATACACTCGGATAATCAAGACCGACATCATAATCAACAAATCAAGGGCACGACCATCAAATCAGAGCATAATCTTTTAACAACAAAAAAATTCATTTATCACTCGAAAGGGGCATCAAACATCAAAAAATATCGAATCAAGTATCATTTTGGGCAACCTACTATCGAATTGACCATCGAGGACCTAAAATCATTCAAAATCACAACAATTCGATCATCAGAATCTACATCTTCTATCACATCAAATCAGACATCAGTTGATCAGGACTTCACATCAGAAATGACTAGGGCATTCTTTGAATCGATATGCTTCGCATGTTGACTCAAAGAGGGGCATTTGTAATCACTTGAAATTGGACAAGATCAATCAAGTGAGCATCTAAGGAAAAAATCAGAGCAATTAAATCAAATCAAGCTTTTATCAAAGAAAAATTGCATTCAAGCCATAAATCAAATTTAATTAAAAATTGAAAGTTATAAATTCAATTTAAATCAAATAACTGATGATAAATCAATTAATTGTGTAATTAATCTAATTAATTACATAGTTCATTTAAATCAAATCAACCCATTCAAGTGGTACACATGGCTAAAGATATTAATCAAATTCAATTAATAAATCCTTATTTCCCTCAACCACCAAATGGGATAAAATATATCAACCAATAGGATTGAAGGATAAAGCTCACATGGATCAAGCTTAAATCGAATCTCCATCACCCATAAGGAGAGAGCATCTTGTCCACCCATTTTGTCCTCTTGTCCCAAACTTTGAGGATAAAATATTTAAATGGTCTCCAAAGGTGGAACCATGGACTCAACCCTCATCAAATCATGATTAAATCAACGACACCCCCTACCCTTACCAAAATCTATAAAAGAAAGGCTAAAATTAGGCATTTATCATCCACAAATTTTATGAAGCATCAAACCTCTTGCAAATTTGAGTTAGAAAAGGCAAATCTAGAGCTAATTAGTATTTCTTTTGGGAATTAACTTTTTTAGCTTACTTATCATTTGATTTCTCATATTAGGAATGCCACTAATGAGAGCTTGCTGAGAGCTCATCATTAGCATCCCTAATTAAAGAGCCATAGAGTGCTCAATAATCTTTAAATTTGCTTAGTTAGATTGCTTTTTGTCACTTTTTACTTCTTATTTTGATTTATTGATGATACTAACCCTATGAAAGTGCTTTCCTTAGCACACAAAATGGCGCTCACCATGGGGCAATAGGCCTTATTAATTTATAAATTCAGAGAAGTAATTTTTTTCTTTTAAATTCTTTTATTTCTCTCTATTTTGCAGGTTTTTCAGTGTGTTTGACAAATTCTCCCATGTGTACAACACATTTTCCAGTGCATACAAGGCCTAAAACAGCACGTCTACGACAAAATTATGCGTATTTACAAAGATTTTTGGTGTATTTGACCTTTCTATTTTCTTGTCTTCATTCTTTCAGCACATGTGCCTTGACTCTCTAGTGCATACAATATATCCTCCAGCATGTTTAATGCTTCCTTTTAATGTATTTTCTCATTTGATTAGTGCACTTAAATTATGTTCCTATGCATTCAATCTTTTTCTGCAATGCATTTACAAGTTTTAACAATGCTTTCAATCATTTTAACAACGCATTTAACAGCTTCTATTGCGCATTTAATTTAAATGAAAATTTATAGAATCTAACTTACAAAAAATGATTTCTCTATGTGACCCAAAGCTCTCCCCTATCTAGGTAGCTCGGTAAATGGTGAGACGTTTGGTGTTACTCTGAACCCAAAGTAGGCATAGGAGAGTTCTCTACACCTTTAGAAGATCCTATAACAATTACAACACCACTATCCTCACTAGAGGATCCAGTGTCTTCAACCGACTTGTACTCCCTCAGGCTCTATTGATGCTCGGTTGATAATCGGTCGACAGTCGTCGGTGCTCGGTGCCTATGTTAATCGAGTGGGCTCAGAAGGTTTACCGAGTAATTTCTTGGCGCTCGCTAATGCTTACTGCAAAGTACCTTACTGATTTTTCTTTCAAATGGGAACCTACAAATTTGGTAAGGGAATGGAAAGGTTCCATACAAAATTAAAATGTCTACTATTGGAGTGATTTCCACACACACTACCGGATCTAGATGACACGTTCAAAATTTACTAGTTGGTTGTTCAAGGTTAATTATCAATTTCAATGGTGTTGGGAATCCCAAAGAGACCACAATCTTCCTTCAGATTGTTTTTATCCACCCCTGAAGTGCATCTGTCACCTCACTTCTTCATTTCCTGAACCAAGCACATAGAGATGCTTGGTCTAGAATCTACAAATAGACTTCTCCAAATAATTCCCCTTCTTCTATGATCTTAAGGAACTAAAGTACATTTCCCCTACTTGAATTTCCCAACTTCACATGGGATTCCCACAAAGGAAACACAAGTTAGGGCATCTTTGACCAAAACCTTGGTCTAGGAGGGTTTCCTGGAAATTCGGGAAACTTAATTCCTCTAACTTTCGACTCCGATCTTCAAAATAATTCAAACTAAAAGAAATGGAGTCCTAATTGATGATATGTGTTGAATAAATAAATGTTATCCTTCACACTTTCATACAAATCCGTACACGCGTAGTTTCTAATCCAGAACTTAGAGAAAAATAGGGATCTTTTATTGATTGAATGCAAAAATTACATAGAGTTTCCTCGCTGTTCAACACCCATCTCTTCCACCCACCTAAAAGGGTTATATGAAGACGTTCCTCAATGGATCCAACCATTTTTCAAAGGTTGTGACCGTTGGGTTGTTGTTTCATAGGTCGGTAGCAATTTTTAAAAGAAGTTGCCGACAACATTTCTGTTAGGAATAAGGTGTCTCAACCTTGGATAATTCCTATTCTTATTATTTGTTTTGTAAAATGTATTTCTTGAAAATAATGTAATTAAGTGTGAGTGTACGTGTCTAGTTGGCATGTTGATGTGTCACTCCACTTGATGTGTCAGCATCTTGAATTGTGTGTAAGGAGATCATGGCTGAAACGGTTATGACGGATTCCTCTGACACGTAAGAGCTATGTTTGGAAGATTTAATGATAGGTGAAGACATGTGGCAATTGATAAAATTGAGTACTATACACTCTTCCCCAATCATGGGGTTCCTATTTTCTTAGAGAATGGTAAAACCCTAATATGGCTATCTTTGAAAGTTGCCCTAAAAAAGGAAGCACATGATATAAGCATTTTTAGGGTTGCAAAGATAGGAGAAGGTAGTGTATTGTTGAAACATTTTATGCTGCTGCAATTTGTCTTCAAGAGTTGGAAAAATCTTCTGAAAGAACTTGCATTGCAAGTGTATTGTAAACTGTAATAGTTTTGATTAATACACTATGCAGGTTTTGGAGTGTTGGGGTTTTTACCGAAAGGTTTCCCCAGGGTAAATCATTGTGTCATTCTCTATTTTTTGTATGCATGGTATATGGCTGCAATATCATTGTTAAAGTAGTTAATGAATCTAAAATTGTAAGGATTTAAAAGAATTTGCACAATACTTTCCTTTAGAGTTTAGTGTAGGAATTTGTTTCCACATCTGAGTTTACTTACAATTTCTTGTATTTTGTAACTTTTACAAAATGTTGCATTCTTGCTCCTAATGAGCTTATAGGCCTAAGCCTTGTTATTTAAACAACTTAAAAAGACATCTAGGAAACCTAACATCCTAAATGTGCCTTTGGACCATAGTAAAAAACCCATGGTTTATAACCACACCGAGGGTGACTAGGTCTTACAAGCTGGCTTATTAAAACTTAACCTATCAATCTAAAAGTTGTGAAGAGTGGGGAGTGCTCCTTGGGTGGTCCTGCACCACTATGTCTGCAGGATAAATGGTCATAGAAAAATTAAAAAAACTAGAGACCAAATTTAATAGTGAGGGAAAGGCCTTGGCCAAAAATATTGAGGAGAATATTGTGCATATCAAGCTGGTCTTGGAGAATTTGCAACAAGAAAGTGAGGTATACAAATAGTATTTGCTAGTTGTAGAAGCTTACAAATTAAAATTCATCTCATTAAATTGGATTTACTTGCAGCCTTAATTGATTTGTGTCAAATTTGATAAATAAGGTTTAGATTCCAATTTGTTCTTTTTTTCCTTCACATTGTTTGGTTGTGTTGACTAACTTGTTGGAGGAGAAGCTAAAGGGAAGGAACGATCGCCACTAGGTGAGCATAAATAATGAAAGATTCATAAAAAATTCCCCTAGCCTTTTCTAGCATTGACTGAAGGTAAGCCTCAACTTGGTCAATTTTTGTTTAAATTGTGGCCTTTTGATTTTCGTTATCATCTAGTAATTAAAATAGCATCAAGGAATAAATCAAACACTAAATTTGAACAACCCCTTGTTTGTGGAAAAGAGTAGAAATACTCGATTCCCATTAGTTAGTAGGTTTGGAAATTGAACCTTGTTAAAAGTGTTTGGGAATCAAGAAATAGATACAGATATGCTCTTCACCTTTTGGTGAATCAAACTCCCAAAACTTATCTCTGCATTCCATTTTATTGCTTTCAATATGAACATGCTATATCTTTAGTGGGCTCACCTCCCGAGATTTTCCTTAAAAGGGCCGATGAGAGTGATAGCCCAAAGTGGGATACAATTTCCTTTGCCACAATAGTCTGACCCACTATAAAATAAAATACATGAATCCTATTAGGCCATTTTCCTATCATAGATAAAATCCAATGAAAATAGTCTATTCATGTGCAAACCCTTGAAAATTGTCATGCCCTACCTGCAAACTTGTTTTGATCAACGAAGATGTATCAGGTTTCATAGCTTGCAAGCTCAGCCATGGATAGTCCAAGATGTATACAAGCCCCATTTAAGATCACATGTGCTCAAGTGTAAAAACCAGAGAGATATGGTTGTTTGAAGGTATGAGAAATAGGGTTTATTCCATGTCCTAGGGCTTCATGAAAATTGTTCAAGTCCAAAAACCCTAGCCAAAGTCTATTTCTTCATTACCTTTTCCTAGCCACTTAAGTCCCCATTCTGTACGTCTTATTTTTTAGCCCAGGCTATTATGTTTCTATTCAGTGATTTGGTGACTGTGGTGTTCGTCAGTTCTCCAAGATTCTAAGTGGTTAGTCATTTCATCTAGCGATCTAGCAACTGAATGTTCGTGTGTTCTCCTGATCTTGGCAGTTAAGTTCTTAACATCTAGTGACCTAGCAAGCGGTAAATTTTTCCTTCAGTTGTTGATTCTCTAGATGAAATGGCCAAGGCTCTTAGCATTCAAAGATTAAGCAAGGACCGTTGATGTTGATCTTGATGAATGGCTAGCGCATGTTCTCAAGATGGAATCAGAGTTAAGAAAGGCATCCAATGATCTAGAAAACACTGCATTCACATGTTCTTGGAATATAACCCTAGTCAAGATAAATATTGAGAGATAAGTTTTTAGATAGTTCCTCATCACTCTTTGCAAGATTCGTAAACTCTTTCATCAAGCAGCTACTCACGCTAGCAGGGACATGGCTAGCAAAATGCACTATAGCTATAGGTTCTTTTTTATCAATATTAGGTTTGAGGAATCTATACCTAATGATGAAGGGGGAACCGCCCATCAAAATAGAAGTGGAGCAGATTGGGGAACCACCTGTCGAACCAGTGATGGAGCAGATTGGCCCCTTTCTCACTAATGCCCATTTGACAGTAAACAACCCAAATACCCCAGAGCCGAATAGCCCCTACTTGTAAGATAACGAAAGGGTGATGTAGTAGCAAAATGATGTAATGGAAGATCTAAGGGAACTAGATTCCTTACTCACAAATAATCAGCTCCAATTACATAGGCTGGAGCTGCGCGAATAGGTGGAAGAAACTGGTCAGCAATTGCATGCTATGATTCAAAATAGTGAATGACACATAGAACTTCTTGAAGGGTGGGAAGGGGTCATTAGGTTTTTTAGTAATAATAATCTTGAACACACACAAGCAAGCGAACCAACCACCCCTTCACATGTTAGCCCTTACCTAAATGGAATGAAGGTAAGGATGAGATTTGGAGAGCTCTAGAAGAGTGATGGCATGAAATCTATGGTGGTGACCCTACCGACTTGTAGGACCAAATAAGTGTTGGCATTATGGAGGTGGAAAATGGAGATTCTTGACCCATAGAGGCCCATCCTCAGGTTCACTTTCCCTCTACCAGTTGGGCTCACAACTTTACTTGATGAATTGGGAGCTCTTGAAGGGAACAACAGTAGTGTTCCTGGGGGTTCCAATTCTGATATTGTAGTCTGGGGTAACCGCTCTTAGGAACTACCCTAGGTACCTCCTTTGTATTTCCTAGTAGGGCCCTACAATTATATGGCCCCTACTATTCTAATGGGCCCCATGCTGATGTGAGAGGGTTAGGTACCTCCTTTGTATTGCTCGATAGGGTGAATGCTAGTTGAGTTCCCTGGTTATTTTTTAGGTGACCCCCATAAAAATCCATTGGCTCTTTAGAAATGTGCCCCCCCCATACATGAAATTCTACCCTAATGAATGCCTCTATCTTTATAGTGGGGGCCTTCTTTAAGTGATATAATTATTTTCTGAATGAATAGTTGGGGCCTTCTTTAATTGATAGAATTTACCTTTTTAGATCATCCACTAACCCTATTCATCCCACCCTACAAGAATCTAAAGGGGACCTGCCTATGGGTAGGCATGTTACGTATATATTCTATTCAAAGAATTTTCCCTGGCACAGCGGCCCTACGACTTCTAAGGCTAAGGGCCCACCCTTTTTTGATAGAATTCAAGATCGATCTCATCACTTGGATTGGAAACATCGATCTCTAGGTTAGCCCTTACCTGAATGGAATAAAGGCAAGACATAAATTAATGTGATAGGAATCCCCATAGAATATTAGGGACACTCTACTCTCAAATAGTTGTTCTAGAATCACCCATAGCCCTACGGGGACCTTTGTAGGCAGGCATCTCGATTCTATACGTAACATGAAGAATAGAATAATAGGGCTTGCTGATGAACACAGGCTATTCTATTGGCCCCCTTTCAAATTCTTGTAGGGGTAGGGGGATAAAATAGTAGGGGCCCCAAAAATGATTATTGTAGGGAGCCCTATTATTCTATTATTGTTTAGTTGTGATAGCCTGCCACAGATATTTGATGAAAATCTAGCAGATATTGATGAAATAGTTAATTACTTTGGTTGTCAATACTACAGGCCCAAGCTAAGACAAAAAAAATGGCTTTGGCCATAATCCTAGAGAGGAAGATAAAGAGGAAAGGTAAAGGCATCCATTCTGATGATGTTGATTTGGCACCGAAGAACAAAATTGAGCTATCAAATACTAAGGTACCTGATACCACTGATGCCCTCTAGTACATAAATGTAATAAAGGATGCACCCAAGTAGGTAACAATAAAAAGAATCAATGATGATTCAAATTATGTACTCATTGAGGACATCACAAATGGTAATCTGAACGACATCAAGGATGATGACCTGATATCAAAATTGTTGGAGCTCAACAAGAATAGAAAGCCCCCATCGAGCCACTAGTAAGTATCATATCAGGTGACCTTCCAATACTAGTTCAAGCAGTTGAAATAATTACACAAAAGGAATCCGAAGGCTCACTCCCCGAGCAACCAATGGATACAACAGGGGAAAAAGGAACAAGTACTAAAAATACTGTTGAGACAAATACACCTAAGGAAAAAGAGACTAATACACAAGCATAGGATGACCTTAAGCCTATGGAGACTACACAAACCAACACTACATTAGAGGCTCCATCTCAATTGACTGAGACCTATGTCACCAAGGAGCAGAAGAAAGAAGAAACAATGTCTACCGAGAAAGACAAGCCAAATGTTGAGGTAAAGTCAATAGTTCCATTTGTTGAATCATCCCCTCAAGAGTCCAAGAAGAAGAAGAAGAAACATGGAAAAGGGCCAGTCACTCTTGATGAAGTCATTGAAATTCTTGACTATGACCTGAGAACATTGGACACCGAGGAATTGAGGAAGTATGGGGAATTGTGCACCAGAAAAGAAGCATAAGAAAAGCTGGGGAAAGAAAGTAAGAGTAAGTAGATTCTTGAGGATGTGAGAGACATTCTGTAGAAAGTTGTACCTGATGCCCAAATCAATGAGGAAACACCCATTTTGGACTAACTTGTAACTCTTTTGAATCAAATCAATGCCCTAGACATAGATGTAGAGAAGAGAATTAAAGAAAGGAAAGAGGATAAAATATAGAATAAAATAGTAGAGAAATTAGATAAGAAGTGGCAATCAACAAGGTCAAGCTTTATAAGGTAATAACCGAGTTACAATCCATTACTCAAAAAATAATTCAAATTTTGTTCAAGTTATGCACTGTGGAGACTTTCACTACCGAGGTCAGTGAAAAGATAAAGAAGTTGGATGCAGATATCCTAGCCAGGGCTAATGCATCTCTAAAAGTTCAAGAATTAAGGTGGTTGAGAGCTGATTTGAGGAAGCAGGAAGATAATATAAGTGACCAAGTCACCAAGTTGCAAGTCAAGCTGCTTCCACACCTCAAGATTATAGAAAGACAGATCATGAAGGAAAAATTCTTAGTTTCTAGACCTGAGATATCAATGTTAGAGAACATATTTGATATGCATGCACAAGTTGGACTTGAACACATTTCTCTCACCAACTTGAAAGAGGAATGGGAAGACCTCTTAGATTCTCTTATGAAAACCCACAAGAACATTTTTGATAAGATGTAAGTACAATATTTTGTTTTTGGCATTAATCTCAAAAAGGAGGAAATATAATGTATATGCCAAATGTACTTCTATATGCCAAGTGTACTACACTACATATCGGGAGAATGCGCCAAGGGGGAGTTTTGTAGAAAAGTTAGTTTATGTATATGTATATATGGAGAGTTAGAACATTTTTTAGAAATTCGGCTTATATACATTACAATTTTGATACTAATACCAAAGGGGGAGATTGTTATCTCTATTTGAGCTTTAGATGTTGTCATTAGTATGAAATTGAATCAGTCGGTAATCTAAGCTGATCAGTCGGTAAAGGATGAAATAAGAAGCTATAGAATCTAGTCGGTTGAATAAACAAAGCCTTCATACCAAATAGTCACAAGGAAAAATTGAAAGCTAAAAGGATATAGGTTTAAATGAGTACCAGAGTATGTTTACTGAGCATCCAAGTATACCGAGCACCGAGTCAGTAAACATCGAGCAGTCTACACACTGAGCACCAGTGTATTCATCGAGCATAGAAGGTTGTGTTTACCGAGTTGTATACAAAATGACATAGTAATCAAGAATGACACATTTATCTATGAAAATGGTTGACACGGATCCATAAAATGTTTTACCAAGATCGAGGCATATTTATTATGGATGTAATCAATAATTGTAGTGATGATTCCTATGTAATTGTTAGATCTAGGTTAATTTTGTACACCGTGGATCTTAGGTTTTCTAAGATGTTGTAAACCTAATTAGGTCATAGAAGTTTTCTATATAATTGTAATTGATGTCATTTTGACATGGATAGAATATACATGACAAGGAGATCATGAAGTAGTAGCCGCCTATCAGGACATCAGAATTCAGACAAGGTTTGCATGAATGAGTTGTTATCAGAAATAGCAATCAGTTTATCAGAAACACTCAAGGCTACCGAGCATAACATAGAATAGTTTACTACACATCAAGGTGATATTTATTCAGTATATCATAGATCTGATTCAGACAAAGAAAAGTTATCATTTATAGATATTTTCTATTATTCTCTAATCATTATAGAAAAGTTATAAATCTCCTAATAGAGTAGACTTAATAGTATGATTGTAAATATCTTACCCGATGCACACTTAATTGGTGTTGCTAAAATCCTCTCACAAGGTAGATCTAATTGATCTTAATTGCTTAGATAGACACTACTATTGCATATTGTTTATTCAGTAAAGTTTTTTAGGGTACTGATTCACCCCTCCCCTCTCAGTACCTTATCTTTCCTATCCCAACAAGAATGTACCTCAGACAAGGTATAGATCAATGATTTGAGGTCTTCATTATCTAACAAATACTAGACCTGATATAGCCAATGCTATTGGAATTGCTGCAAGATTTCAAGAAGATCCAAAAGAATCTCACCTTATGGTAGTGTAGACACCGAAAAATCCTTCAGAAAATAAATTATTTTTATTTTTTGAAAATCCTTGATGACATCATCATTTATTAATTAATTAATTATTTAATTAATTAATTTATTTTTATGGCATTAAATCCCTTTCTCTTAATTAAAAATCTTTAATTAAGGAATCTAGCCTAAAAATGTCATTTGGACATTATCCCTAATTTATTAATTATTTTAATTAATAAATTGCCCAAAAACTTCAAAAATAAATTAATTTATTTTTAATTTATTTTTTATCCCAAAGTTGGCCAAAATTCTAAAGAGCACTAAACTCTTCTAGAAAGTCCTAAACCTTCCTCTAAATGGGTCAAATCCCTAATCTAGTCCCTTCAAACCCTAAGCCTAGATATTTAATATTTATTAAATTTACCTTTAATAAATATCTAAATCTCACCAAAAGCCACTTGCCCATCCCTTTCTCCTAATCCTAATCCTAAACCCCTTTCTAATCTTGTCACATTCCATTAGCAAAAGGTTTACCAAAATTTATGCTAACCTCCTCTTAGTCATCCTCCTTAGTCAACAAGGATGGCCACCTCTTGCAAATGCATTTAAGGATACATTTAAGCCTTCCTTATCTTTCTTACATGCATTCATTATGCATTTAAGACCTTCTTATCCCTTCCTTGCCACCTCTTGGCCTTGGGCACATTTACCAAATTGTGCACATGCCCTCAAACTTTCAACTCAATCCTCCCTTGACACTTGTCAGGACACTTGTCCTTGACTCAACCCTAACCTTAGCCCTAACTCTGACTCATCCTTTTAACCCAAGACCTTCCCTTTTCCTATAAATAGCCTCACTTCTTTGAGCAAACAATCCTCTCTCATCTTTCAACTCTCAAACTCAATAGCAAAGTTATAATGCCATTTTCATTCTAGCATAAGCATAAACTCTTCATTTTAGATCATTTTCAAGCTTAAATCACATCTAAATTAGCTTAAATGGATTAACATAGATTCATTTCTTGTTTTAATCTTAGTTCATCTTTTAGCTTTGCATATTTGTGTGTTCTTGAGGCCTTTGAGGCAAAATAGGTTCCTCATACCTATTTTGTCTCATTTTGGGTCTTCTTGATCCTCAAATCATCATTTATCTTGCATGCTCCAAGTGCTTGAGTTTGCACACCCACATCCATCTATATCCAAGCATATCAAATGGTGCATGGGCGCATTCGTTTTAAGCTTAAACTAAGGTGGCTTTGATTTTAGTTTGTTTACCATTAAATTTGATTTGATTATATGCTATGACGTTTGTTTGTCTTTGGCCTTCAAAACAGGTTTAGGTGCACACTCAAATCCTTGTCTACAGGTAGTAAAAGGGATATTCAAATATCTTAAGGGTACAATTGAGTTTGGTCTATGGTATGATAGATCACAGGAGTTTACATTTCATGCCTTCACTGATGCTGATTGGGCAGGGAATGTAGATGACATAAAGAGTACTAGTAGAGGAGCATTCTTCCTTAGTAAAAGATTAGTTTCTTGGCTTAGCAAGAATCAGGATTTCATTGCTCAGTCTATAGTAGAATCAAAATATGTTGCAGAAAAAATCAATTATACACAGATCATATGGATGAAGCAAATTTTGAAGGACATTGGACTATGTCTAGAAGATTCAGTCACTATCCATTGTAAAAATACTAGCATGGTAAATATGTCAAAGAACCCCGTTATGCATTCAAAGATAAAACATATAGAAATAAAGTATCATTTCCTGAGAGACAAAGTAGCAGAGAAGGAAGTAAAGTTAGAATATGTGAGTACAAAGGAACAAATAGCAGACATTTTCACAAAACCTCTTCCTAAGGATACATTTGATTATCTAACATGTATGCTAGGGGTCTTGTCCTAACCTACCCTTGAGTAATTAATGCAAGAATTTCATTAGTCCAAAAATATCAGAGCACTATTTCATTCTCTAGACTATATCCTTGATGCTTCTCCTATGGGGGAGTATATGTATTAAGATGAGTTACTGAGAAATCTTGGAGAACCCTTTGAAATTTATGTGAATGGGGGAGAGAATGAAACATGAAAAATAGTATGAAAGGATCATCCTTTGGAGGATTTGATTATTGATGAAGAGGATTTGAAAAGATGTTGATGTAGATATAGTACATATATGTTTTTGTATTTATGGAACTTAGATGTTTTTTTATCTATGTTTCCATCAATGCCAAAGGGGGATATTGTTAGCATGAATGCTAATGGTATTCATATGGGGGAGTATCATAGTAATGATAGAGGCATGATACATTGGTTATGTTTTGCATTCATGACAAATATTAATGGCAATATATGCTATTGACTGGTTGATCAAGAAGCTTGCATACAGGTTCCAAAGAATTGTATGGACACTGTACAAAGAATTAGCACATGGGAGCTTAGATGAAGACTCATAATGATGTCCTAAGTCACCATCTGTGATCGTAGACTCTTATGAGCTGATTGGAAAGAGTTATGACTAGTTATCTAGTAGTTGTTTCTCAGGAGATAGAAATTGTGTTTTCACAAAGTTGATTACAGAATTTTGTGGATAGCACTCATGGTTGTTTGAGTTATGATGTGAAAAAATAGGTTCATGTTGGACATTGGCTTGAGAGCTTATTGTGATCCTATGGAGTCATGATCATACGGGCGGTATCAACTATGGCGTATGCATTGGCAAAGACCTATTTGAAGGCCAACTTGAAACATGTTTCAATAATGTGATGCACGAGCTTAATCAATGGATCTAAATGATTAATCAATGTAATAATAATGTTGTAGCATTGTAAGAGGTTTCATGTTCATCTTCCCATGGGTCCATTTGAATTTTGTAAATAGGATTTATCCTATGAAGGCCGACCCATATTTAATTATTGTAAATTATATATAAGGATTGAAACCCTTGGATATTAGGTGTGGAATTGCATGTGCAAGATGCAGAGGTGAATGCAAGACTAGGGATGCATTGGATACTATTTGAAGAATAGTAGTTGTGCACTTGGGAACAAGGTGGAGCTTTCTCGGCAGTAGTTGAAGACTGGAAGTAGTTTCAGAGTAGAATTATTTCACACTTGAAGTTTCAAGGTCTAGAGAACCTTAGAGTGGCTTTAAATCTCAAATCTCTTGATAAAGTTGATGTATTGTACACCCCTAACAAGTTAATTGCCTTTAACAGGGTTGGTGGTGCAGGTGCACCTAAGCATAGGAGCACATTCGGGAGGTCAATGTGTAATGAAAATATTTGATGTCAAACAAATCATTGTTGATCTTTTTGTAATATTTTGTGGTAATTGTAACCATGCCATGAAAGGGCATAAATGTTTGTAAAAGGTAATTTAAGGGTCATTTGATATTTTTGTAAGGTTTTTTGTCAATTTTTATGGTCATTATGTGAAAAAGTCACAAAAGTTGTGAAGAAGATGAAAAGTTGCAAAAATGCAATGAAGTGAAAATGCATTAAAAGTTGTAAAAGGGAAGTCTAATGATCATGAGAGGTAGTTATATGGTCTCCACTACCAAGGAGTCTATAAAAACCAATGTAAATTCAAATCAAGGCATACTAAAAAGGAAGTGAACATTTGAAAACTTTTGGAGCACTTTGTCCTTGTTGTTTTGATTGATTTTCAAGTTTCATGTGTTAGTTCTAGGCATTCTATAGACATGTACAACCTTGTATAGACATGTAAGGCATTTAAAACCTATAAATTTTTAATGATTAGATACTATGATGAATAAGATTTTTTTTTTTTGGAGTGATTTAATTCAGTTTTGTGAAAGTTATGGAAGTTTTGGTGAAAGTGGTTGTTTGCAGATTTGAGACTACCTGAGAATAGTCATTTTAAAATGTGTGGTATGAATGCATATGGAAGAGATAAAACCTATAAGTGGATTTATTGTAAATATATATGAATAATCTTTCTTTTCCTTTTGTTTTGAGTCATTTTTATGAAGATTTGTGAAAGTTATGACATTTTTAGTGAAGACTGGTTTTAAACCCTCTTCAATGGAGTTGCATGCAATTATTTGTGCTTATATAATGATTTAATGCTTGAAAATTTTGATGGATCACATATTATGATGGTATATACATAAGGTGTTCATGGTAAATTGGTTTGGTATCATTTGATATTTTTGTGAATTTATATGATTCTCTAGGCAGATTTGGAAAATGAACCTTCTATTTTATGACAGTAAAATGGGTCTCGGGACAGAGATCACATCATTTGATCCAACCATTTGATTTTATTTAGTTTTGGATATGTTGTTTTTATTTTATGTTTCTATGTCTCCACTGGAGGGATTGGTCAAATATTAGATATAAAAAAATTACATACCTCTGAGTGCTGATTGCAAAAATTGCTAAGTGAAGGATTGATGATTGTGAAGATGTTTTGCCTCTCTTGAATGTTCATTATATGATGAAATGTTGGATGGATCAGATGGATTCTTGAAGGTTGATTTTTTATTCAAGATGATATGCACCATATTGGTATTAGATCCCATCAAAAGTTTGAGTTGGTAAATGTGTTTTATGTTTTGGGTTGCTAAGAAGTTTGGTTGCAGGTGCTTGTCCATCAAGCTACAGGTTGGAGTAAGTTTTGTGTGGGAAGACATGTGAGGTCTTCCATGACCATTATCCAATGGGGATGAGGCTAGGTAGAAGGTGCATGGAACAAATAAGATGAGGCATCTTCCATAATCCACTATTGGGTGAGATGGATGGTCCAAGGTTTGCCAAGAGACTAGGGTGAGAGGCAAAGAGGAGAACTCATAGGTGAGACATGCAACATGTTAGAAGTTTTCCTTTTAAATAAATCCCCAATCCTACATGAGAAGGAGGGCATTATTAGTTTGTTTTATTCTATAATTTTTGCTTTATATACATCTCTGTACTCAGTTATTCAATCAATGAGAAAATGAAGTATTAAGATTTAACTTTGCGTAATTGTGTGTTTGCAATAATCATCCAAGGGGGGCCACTTGGTGAGAAATACATAGTTAGTTAAATTCATTCTAGTTAAACTCATTTTCCTGCATTTCCATTATTTTAGTATTAAGTGTTAAACTATTCCTACAGTCAAAACCACAGGCTAGCTAACGCTTCTTGTAGCCAAAGAGACATAGTAGTTGAAGCATTATAGCTTAGTTTGCAAGAGTCTTCATGTTTTGTTAGCACCTTCACTTCTGCAATTTTCATTCTAGTACTTGCTTTTATGCAGCTATAGTTTTACTTCCATTCCAGTATTTGCTTTCTACAATCATAAGATAGTTTCCTTCCAACATTTATTTCTTGAAACAACTGTAGAATGTGTGGGTGAGTGGTACTTGGTGCATATATCTTTCTAGCCCATTTCAAGTAACACGTCCCTAGGTTGACATATTAAATTAATTTTTGGTCAGATGTCCAATCCCTAAGTTCCAGATTATGCCTAGTTTTTGAGCCTTTATAAAAAGTGATCATTTTTGGCACCATTGTCAGGGACAGTGCTTAACCTAGTTCTCACTAAGATATTCCTAGGATTTGCTTTCATTTATGCTTTCATTTCCCACTTTGAGTATAATAAATTTCACCTTGAGAAACATGACAATTTGCATCACTTTATACTAGCTACATGCATAATAGAAGAAGAGACACTCAAGGAAGGTACTTGCCAAATTAATCCAATCATCCATTCAAAGAAGAAGGCCCATTTGTTGATGCTACTATTAGACTTCCCAAACCACATCATCATCCTCATCTTCTAAATAATAACTCCTTGTTTCCTTCAAGGATCAACTTGAAATCAATCTATGTGCTGAGGCCTTCGCTAATCTAAGATCCTATTTTCCTAAAAATATCATCGAACAAGAAAACCCTTCACAAATGGTCATCTATCACCCTCATCATCCACCTCTACCTCATCCTATAAATCCACCAGGGATAGAAAATCCCACCACGTTTCCTTTTCCCATCACCAACCAAAATGAAAATAAAAACCTCAAGAACATACCTTCTTCTGCCCTTCCAAAATTCTATGGTCTTGTGACAGAAGACCCATATACCTTTCTCTTTGAGTTTGATATCCTTTGTAGGAGCTATGACTACACCACTAATACCCAGAGGCTTAAAATATTTCATGCAACTCTTAAGGAGTCTGCATTACGTTGGTTCATGGGCTTAGAGCAGGATGTTGTTCACAATCGAGATGAAATGAAGGTTGCTTTCTTGCTGAAATATAAAGAGTATTGTAGAGGAAATGATATGCAAGGGGATGAGATATTTAAGATGAAATAAAAAGAGGATGCGAGTCTTGAAGATTATGTCACACGGTTCATGTTCACCTTACAAAAGAATACACACCATGTGCTTAATGAGGAATCCCAAAAGTTATTATTTTGTGAGGCATACATTATGGATGCACAAAAGCACTGGACTTGATGGCTAGAGGTGATATCACCCAAGCTACATGGGATGGTATTAGGAAGACATGACTTAAGTACTCCAGAGCTTCTGAAAATAAAGGAAGGGGATATATGTCCACTTTGGGAAAGTCAAATGGTGCAAGCACTTTCAGGATAGAGATAACATGTCTCTCGTATGACTTCAAGAAAGACATAATTAACAACATGACCAAACAACTAGATACCATGCAAGCTAAGAAGAAGCACGACAAAGAAGAGGCCATGCTAGCTAAATTATGTCCCCACTGTAAATAGAAGAAGAGAGACTGCATGTAGAAACTAGTTGCTAACATAGAGACTACACAAATGCCAACTGATTACAAACCAATTAAACCAGCGGATGAGAAGTTTTTCATCATCGCTCAGTGATGACCATGGCTGCAAAGACAAGGTATACCTTAGGATCCACTTACATTCAGTAATCCATTTTATAATAATCAATGACAACCCCCCATGAATTATCAAACTCATCCCAGGAATAATTTCTAGAATAAGTGGTAGAATTACCCTAGTCCATAGTGGCAAAACCCTCAAGGGAATTGGCAACAACCCCAAGGGGCATAGAAGCCACTGCAATGTAACTGGAAGTAGAATCCGTAGTGGCAAGGTGGTCAGCAATGGCCAAATCAACCATAAGGATTTTTGCTACCACCTCCTCAGCCTCCACAACAGCAAGCACTTTTTCCACCTCCATCAGCCAATAATTCACCTCCCAAGCCTACAAAACTATCTATACTTCTACAGTCAAACCCAAACAATAGACCTCCTACACATCAACAAAGTGTATATGCTACTGACCCAATGCAGTACCCCATGCAAAGTGTATACTTATGCCATCACTCTTGATGATATTCACCTATGGTTTGGTACTACTATATCTGCTCGTAAACCTCCAATTATCATTGAATTATCCTCTAAAGAATATAAACATGCCAAAAAATATTCTCCTCCAATAGTCCCTAAGCCAACAGTTGAGAACAACTGGCATACTAGACCTCCTTTTCCATAAAGACTACAACATACCAATCCAAAGACTAATGAAGAAGCGCCCTTCAACATCCTTGATCAACTAAAGAACATTAATATTCAAATACCTATTTTTCAATAAATCAAGGATGTCCCCACATATGGAAAAGCCATCAAAGAAGCTTGTTTCAAGAAACCTGGCCGCAAGTAAAAGGATCCCCAGACTGTCCACATTTTGGGTAAACTAGGCGACATCATGGTAGGAAATCTTACCATCCCAAAATATTCTAACCCTGGGAGACTTGTTGTCAAGGTTATTATCAATAGGAAAGCTATTAAAAATGCTTTGATAGATCTTGGAGCTGCTATAAACATTATGACTAGGGATATAATGCAACAACTTGGTATCACCAACCTGAGAAGTACACCGACTCTCCTGCAGCTTGCAAACTGTTCCACTGTGAAGCCTAATGGGATGGTTGAAGACATATTTATTGACCTTAAATCTTGATCATACCCTACTAATTTCATGATCCTATCACCCAAAGCTACACTAGGGGATTATCTAATTATTCTTGGCAAGCCTTGGCTAGCAATTGTTGATACTTACATAGGATGTTGTTCAGGGGATATGACCATCTCTGATGGTAAACATACCAAGACTTTAGTGTATCCTCTTGCCCAACCTCAGATAGAATTAGCCTCAATAATATGGCATGATATAGGAGAAGAAGCTGAAGTTATAAACTCAATGTCTCAGTTAATGATGTTAAAAAAAGGTCCTTTCCTATAGCTCCAAGAAGAAGACAAAGTAATCACCAACATCCTGCATAATTAGTATGGATCGAACTCAGATTCCCTAGATTGTTCCTCCAATAACTGCTCCCTACAGGCTTTAAACCCTGATTATCAATGGGCTTCTCCTATAGCCAAATAGCTCTACCACCAGTTGCTTCCTCATGATATACAAGTTCCCTCATTTATGGATGCATCTATGATAAAAATGACTAAGTAAATAGAGATATATCTTGACCACTGCTTGAATATTAATAGCCAGCTAACTTTTCAGCAGCAAACATCGCTGACTAAAATATTGAAAGACCATGCTATAGCATTTGCATGGGATTATGCCGACATGAAGGGCCTGGACCCAAAGATGTGTACCCATAGGATATATCTCAAAGAAGAAAAACCCCTTGTTAGGTAGTTTCAAAGGTGAGTGAACCCTACATTAAGAGAAATAGTGAAGACTAAACTGTAAAAGCTACTCAATGCTGCATTTATATATCCAATAGCAAATAGCCAGTGGGCTCTCCACTAGTAATAGTTCCCAAAAAATGAGGTAAATGGAGGGTGTGTGTTGACTATAGAGAACTTAAAAATGCCACTAAGAAGGATCACTTCCCCCTTCCATTCATTAACCAGGTCTTAGACTCCTTAGTAGGCAAGAAGTATTTGTCCTTCCTAGATGGGTATAGTGGATACAACCAAATCAGAATTATTCCTGAGGATCAAGAAAATAATACATTAACCTATCCAGGGGGAACCTTTTCCTATTCAAGTTTTCCTTTTGGCCTCTGTAAGGCTCCAGCAACATTCCAAAGGGAAGTTATCAAAATTTTTACTGACATCTCTCATGATTGTATGGAAATCTATATGGATGACTTTACAACATATGGAGAAACTTATGTGGAGGATTTGACAAACCTAGACAAATTTCTTAAAAGGTGTGAAGAACACAACCTATCTCTGAATAGCGAAAAGTACTTCATGATGATGCAAGAGGGGGTAGTACTGGGTCACTATATATCTTCTGTTGGAATCCAAGTGGACCCTGCCAAAATTGAAGTCATTCAAAATCTACCTACACCAACCAAGTTGAAAGACGTTAGAAGTTTCCTTGGACATGATGGCTACTATAGAAGATTCATTAAATACTTTAGAAAAATGGCTAGTCCCCTATATTCTCTGCTCATCAAGGATTCAGAATTTTTATGGACACCAAGCTGTAATAAAGATTTCCTGTAGCTGAAGTCAATCCTTATTCAGGCTCCTGTTCTATGGGGTCCTAATTGAGAAATTTCATTTCACATTCATACAAATGCCTCAGATCATGCAGTAGGATTTATACTTAGACAAAAATAAGGAATGGTAGAACATGCAATATACTTTATTAGCAAAAACCTACCAGGAGCGGAGTTGAATTACAGAGTCACATAGAAGGAACTTCTGGCTATTATTTATGCTTTGAACAAATTTTGCCACTACATCATAGGCTACCAAATATTTTTGCATACTGATCATTTAGCTATTAAATATCTATCTAACAAACCTACTATCACATGAAGGTTGGCCTGATGGCTTTGACTGTTGTAGGAATTTGATATCATAATAGTGGATAAGCTTGGTAAGTCTAACGTGGTCACTGACTTCCTATTAAGATTGTAAAACAAGGATGAACCACAAATAATTGATGACAACTATCCTGATGATCATCTATTCTCCATTTCAGCTAAAACCCCTTGGTATGCCGACATTACTAACTATTTAGTTTCTCAAAAGGTACCTCCATAATTCTCCTCAAAAGAAAAGAGACTCTTAATAGAAAAGACTTTCAACTTTTCATGGATTGTTGATTATCTATTCTACACTAGCCCTGATCAAATATTGAGGAGATGTGTTAGGGAAGATGAGACTAATGACATCCTCCATGCCGATCATGATGAGCCTTGTGGAGGGTATTTTGTAGCCTAAAGAACAGCAATGAAGATACTAAACACTGGATATTACTAGCCAACCTTACATAAAGATGCGGTCAAATACACAAGGAAATGTGATCGATGCCAACAGATGGGGTGACCAACAAAGTCTGATGAAATGTCTCTCTTTCTTCAAGTGGTAGTCACTCCATTTGATAAATGGGGGCTTGATTTTTTCAGACCCATCAGTCCTTCATCCAATGAAAATTCATATGTTCTTGTATGCATAGACTACATGAAAAAGTGGGTGCAGGTGCGAGCCATGAAGCAGGCTCGAGATAACAAGGTAGATGAGTTTCTATATGAGGAAATATTTACATGATATGGTATACCCAGAGAATTGGTCAATGATTAGGGCATGCAATTTATACCAACATTGTGTTGGAAACTGCAATTGAAACAATTGTTTTATTTTCATTGATGTCAAACCTTAACTGGTAAAGATAGTTGCTATCTAAGAAAGTACCATATCTATTGATTGATGAAAAGGATTAGGGTAAGAGAGATAACAAGAGAACCTAAGGGAAGGTTGATTTATTTGATACTTCAATGGTTACTTGATTATTTTGCACATTGATAAGATAATGTATAGTTTATCTAAGTAAGAATAAAGATTGAAGAAGTAGGCTTAACCAAGAAAAAGTAAATAAATATAGTTTAAGCCAAGTGATTTTAGTGTCGACCGAGCATTAGTATATGCTGAGTAAATTTAGTGTTGACTGAACATCATTTTATGTCAAGTGACATGAAATTGTCAAGCGATAATATTAGCTAAGGAAGACAGTTTGAAGAGATGATGGAGTTATATAGTGATGACTGAGGAGATGAACACAGTGTTAACCAAGTGTCAGTAATTTACATTTGGAGGAACAATTCAGATCCCCAACCAACATAGTTGAATTCTTGGGTTATGTAAATCCTTTTGACTTTCTTAATTGATTGTATGGAGAATTTAATGCATAGTAAATCATTTTATTATGGATTCAATGAGGAGATTGAAGATGTATCTAGTGGGAAGGATGAAGAATTTAAATGTTGGAAGGATTTGATGAATTTGACCTAAACCTAAGATCCACATAGGAGATTAACTGGTCAAAGATGGATCTACTTATTGAGGAGGTATAAATGAAAACCTAATTGTGAGGTTACAAAGTATGCTGGAGTTGTTGATGTTATTGACTGATAAGTCTAAGTAGAAGGTTGAAGGTGAAGGATTTGATCAGAGTTGTGATTTCTTGAAGTGAATTTTGAGAAGATCAGTGATGGAGATGGAAATGGAACTTAGTTAGTAAATCATCATATATGTGTGAATTGGATCTGTTATTCACAAAGTAAGTTGTATGTTTTTCAGATTAGAAACTACTACTACTTTCTAACCATTGTATCAGTCTAAATCCTTTAATCAAGGTTGACCTAACAGTCATTGTTTAAATCCTTCAACCAAGGTGACATTCTAATGGAATGTACTTAAATCCTTTAACGAGGTCACTTTTGAAAAAGTATTTAAATCCTTTAATAGGGTCACACCTAGCAGTGTGTTTGTAAACCTTTAACAAGGTTGGCTTTTCATAGAGCTCAGTACTTCAGAAGAGTGAAAATATCAGTAACATGTTACAAAGTGGTTTTTCCCAAATTGGGTTTCCACTATAAATCCTAGTGTTATACTTGTGTGAATGTTTTGATGTGAATGTTTCTATATTATGCAAGTTAATTACTTTTGGACAGTGGACTGCATGTTATATGTTTTTTGATATATACTATAGAGACTGAGTTGTGTTGGTGATTAGATTTGAGATTGTTGAAATGTTTAAAAGTTCAATTGGTACATCTAGACCTGAGAACAACTGATTCACCCCCCCCCCCCTCTCTGTTGTTTTAAATAATATTTATTGGCAAGTGATGTTTTGGGGCACTAGGGATCACTTGAGGGTTTTCATTTATGGAAACACTTATGCTGGAGTGATCACATGATGAGAGATTCAGTACTAGAGTCACAGTCATAAAAATGACTAAGTCTAGAATCAGGGTAACAAGGTACAGTACTACAATTTTGGTTAGCGATGAAGATCTACAAGGTAATATGGCTTGCAAAGTTAACATAAGGTATTTTAGTATATGTATATGCTTTAGTTAAGAGCGCATAAGTTTTGGTGATTAGATAAGTAAGATACAATGTTAGAAAGGTATGTGAAGATAGTAAAATCAATATAATAGGGCATATGAGTAGTTGCAGTGATTTCAATAAGGTTTCTTGGTATGGTAACATGCTAAGTCAGGTGAATGGATTATATTGCTGACTCTTTGGTGATATATGATTGTTGACTTCATACTTACCCTTTACATAGTTAATTATTATGTTTCGTATGGTATTTGTGAAGCCGACTAGATAAGAAGTTTTTTTATAAGTATAGAGTTCTTTTATGAAAGCGGTGTGTGTTGTGATAATAATTAAGAAGAGAAGTTGAAAATCCAAAAGTGGAGATGAGATGAGAGATCAGTAAGAGACAAAGCTTTAACTATAACTATCTAGGCAAGATAAGTTCTTGTATTATTCACATTTTGAAGAACTCTTTGTAACAAGTTTTGATTCTAAGAGTTTTTTGTTCACCACCTTTAACCAGTTGTTTTGTATACCCCTAACAAGGTTTTGTAATCCTTTAACAAGGAAATGCACTATGTGATCATCAGCTCCTAAGAGGGCTAGATTGCCTAACAAGGATACAATATTTTAGTGCATAGTTGTGGGTATCATCCACACTGGGGTTTTTCTCTCAACATGGTTTCCTCAAGAACAAATCATGGTGTCATGAGTTATGTGTTATTCTTATATGTTCTTTTCATTTCAGCATTATTTTGGTTTATTTATAATTGGTTGAAGTTTAAACTAAAGTTTAGTAATACTAATTCACCCCCCATCTTAGTATTACCTAATCCTAACAATTGGTATCAGAGATATTGGCCTTTAGAGAGAAATCCTAATAGCTTAAGGGAGATCAGAATGGATTCAGAAAGTTTTCAAGAGAACTTTGAAGCAGCACTTGAAGAAGTGGACAAAGAAAAGGTTGAGAATGGTATACTGAAATTCAAATTGAGAAGAGTAGAAGATTTCATCGGAAAACTAAAGGAACAACTAGAAGCTTCAGGAAATTAGAAACAAGATCTTATGGACAAGATCCAAGAAGATTTAGGCAATGATACATCAGATCAAGTGAAGAGGCTAGAGCAAGAAAAAGAAGAGATCAATTATTTGATGATAAAATAGGTTTAACATGAAAAAGATGCTAGGAACAAAGTTGAAGAATCACTTAAAGAAGCAAATGAGAAGATAGGATAGATGAAGACTGAACTTGACCAGTACAAAGATAAATATTAGGAACTGGAGAAATATAATTAGATTATTAAAGGTGAACTCCCTCAAGCAAAATTACACATTGAGAAGTTGCACATGAGTAGTGACAAGATTGATGAACAAAGAGCAAGACAAAAGCTAAAAGGAGATATGACTAGAGTTGGATTCAATGAAGAAGAATATTCTAAAACTCAAGAAGAAACAAATGAAGCAAAGACTAAAGAAAGACCTACTCCTGAGGAAAGAACCACTCATGAAGAACCTAAAGAACAGTTCAGACCTATCAGAGGTAGATGTTTTGAATGCAACAAAGTTGGTCACATGAAAAAAAATTGGATAAGTAGAGGTAACTCTAAACCCTTTACCAGATACTATTTTAACTGTTATGAATATGGACACAAGAAAGTAGATTGTATAAAACTAGATCATTCTAGGTATAAACAAGATTATGTTAGAGAAGAAATAGTAGCCAGGATCACATGTCAAAAATGCAAGAACTTTGGGCATACAACAAGGTACTTTAAGTTATAGACTAATCAAGATAGGAGACCTCCTACTTGTTACAAATGTAACAACCTAGGACACATAGAGAAGTTTTGCAGATATAATGGAGAGGACAATAGAAGAGGATCAAGAAGATCTAGTAAACAAAGAGGACCACCTCCTATGGTTATAAGAAAGAATATTGGTGACAATGGTAAGAGTCTTAATGAGTACATGGATGAATTTGGGAATCATTTCAAGAAATCAGAGAGAAAGAAGGATGAGAAGGCATGGCAAGTAAAAGTATTAAATAAAGCAATGGTTCAAGGAGAGATGGTAGATGATACTGTGTCTTCACATGATGAGTTCTTTGAAGCATCGACCTAGAGGGAGGCATGGCCTTAAGGGGAGCATTGGATACAATGAACATAATACATTAAGCCCCTGCATATGTGGATTAAGCTCATGCAATATTAGTTATGGTGTGTATAGACACTGAGGAGTTTGTGGATGAGAGCGCAACACTTGGAAATTTACTTTCGGTGTTCGCGAGTTTTATACTGATTGGACAGAATGTGATGTTGAGCTACCTGTGTTTAATACACATACTCAACTTGTGATGGATAAAAGGAATTGAAAGACTTCATTTCTACACCATTTGTTGATTAGTGTTCAAGGCAAGCAGAGTTGAGAATATTATCAGTCATCTAGCAGAGTGATTACGTGATCACACAAAGAAAGTTCCAGATTCAAACATGTTTAAGGTATTTATACCTAATCTCATAAAGAAGTTATGGATGCACCAGTAGTTTATGATGTTGTGGATAGACCTAGGTATAAATTTAAAAGACATCCCTTCAAATCTTTTGAGGATGATCCTGAGGGAGCATTTTCACAAACCTCCATAGGCATATTACATGTAGAGGATATTAGGGCATACATACACTGCAAGTATGAGATCATTGGGGATGTGAACATGTATAGTGAGTTGGATAAAAAGATAGAAGTAGATGGATCCATGGTTGAAGAGTTCAAACACCTACAAGACCAATCCATTATTAAGCTAACCCTACTCACAAAATTCATAGAAACAGAATGGTTCAAAATAATCCTTAGTAGAATCCATGATCAGTTTGTTTGGATTAGAGATCAACCAGTAAAGATTTGTGCATAGTTGATTCATGACATAATAGGTTTAGACAATGAGGGAGCCCTCCCTCTTGCATAAAAGAACTTAAATAAATAGGTGGAAGCCCTAACACACTCTAAATGGGACAAGAGGGAAATGACATTCAATGACATCTTCCAGTAGGATGTTAGACTGGTGGCAATGTTATTGGGCTATAAATTACATTATAGTAGTAGACCAAACTCTGTATCAGCCGGAGTCATCATGATGGCATACAAAATGGTAAAGGAAAATAAGAAATATAACCTTTGTGAAATACTTGCACAACATATCCTTGAAAATATAAAGGTGATAAAGAAGGATAGGACTAAAGAATTCAGGTTTGGGTCATTATTGGTCCATATCTATATTCATATTATTCATAAGTTTCCTGGCATGCACCCTAGGGCATGGAAGGATATTGTACCCACTGGAATTTAGATTTTAGAGTACTGCCAAAGACAAGATAAGAATTGGGTTGATGGTGAACTATTTTCCATTACAAAGATACTACAAAGGTAGATGAAAGAAAGGTATAGGATATGGGAAAACATAGTTGAAAAGTATCAGGACACCATCTATTTCATGGTTGAAACTGATTGTGTTTTCTTTGAGGCAGTAGAGCCAAGAATGAAATGGTGTTATCCTATGGGATATGAAGTAAGTTCTGAGATTCTAACCATTTAGGTAGAGCATGTACTGGCAGCAGAAATAGACCCTACCCAAGAAATATGGGAAACATATAGAGAGAAGTATGAAAAAGCAAAAGAAGAGCAAGAGAAGGTAATAATGAAAAGGAAAGTCAACAAAATTGTTGAAGATATCACTGTGAAGGTAGGAATCACTAAAAGGTAGTTGATAGACATGAGAAATAAGATGGAGACATCTTCTAGAATTTCTACTGATGCACCTATCCCTTTGGAGGAAAAGAAATTAGTAAGTCCTAGCACTGACATTGTTGACTTGTCAGTTACCCAAGAAGAGGTAGCATAAGAAGTTTTTCCTAAAATCACCGCTAGGAGATCTACAAGATCAAGTAAGAAGGAAAATCCTAAGGAGAAAGAGATAGAAGTGAAGAGAAAGAAGAAAGAGGAAAAGGTAGTTGAAAAAGTTGAAGAAGCAGTGCAGAAGGATCTACAAACCTTGTGGAAACCAAGCCTCAAATCATTGCAAAAAAGAGTAATAAAAGATGGAAATATAAAGATAGTGGATAGATAGTATGAGATTGAAGACATAATAATTGAACACTTGTTGATCTTTAAGAAAAATCTATTTGAAGTTGAAGCAAGTATCCCTAAAGAACTATATAGAAAGTTGGAAATCAGGAAGTTGTTGGCACAATCAGAAGATGAGAACATAAGAAATAAGGCTATAGAAGACATGCTACCTATTGTATCTATACAAGAAAGGGAGAGGATAATAAAATAATTAAAATCCTTACTGAGGACAAAAGCTAGACTAGTGAAAATCATGGCTAGAAAGTATGATGAAGTGATTGGGGACACTCAAAATTCATTGGATCATATCCTAATGAGTGATATGCCAAAGAAGACATCACCTCCTAAGGTCACCAAGTCTACATCTCTCAGAGTAGGAGAAAGTTCTAAGGTAGTAGAAGGAAGTGAGCAAACTAGCATGCAACCAGACTTCTTTGTCTCTGGTGTGCCTGTGACCCTTGACACTTCACATGATGTGAATGATCCATTTTTGGATAACTTGGATAGTGTGATGGAAGTTGAAGTCCAAGGATAGGTAGAGGAAGAGAAAATAGAGAAGAAAGAAGAAGAGAAATCATAGGATAGGAAGGAAGAAGAGACTGAAACAAAGAAAGTAGGTGAGGTTAGAATAGAGAAAAAACTAGAACCTGACACCTCTTCTACTTTATTGTTGGAAAGTATGGCCAAAATGGTAAGTGTTGATGTAGATAGCATGGATGAGGATGAGCTTATGAAGCTACGCTTCATGGCCTTCACCAAATCTAAAGAGAGATCAGTTCAGAAAGGTGAAAAAAGAATAAAGGTAATGGCTAGGGCTGTAGAAACAATAAACAACCTACTTCCCTCATTGATCATCTTTCAGGAAAAGGATGAAGTAGAAAACCTTGGTACAGTATTGGATAGCTTTGATAGTCACTTTGACTCATTGCAAAAAACTACAGAAGACAAGGCTGAGAAGAACTTTTTGGAAAAGAAGTTGAGAGAAGTTTGCCAGTCCATCTCATGGGACTTAGAAATTCTCAAGGCTACTACTCTTAAGGTTAAGATTTGTGTAGCACAAGGCATGAAGATTTATAGCTACTACATAAGTCCTTGTAGGCATGTAAATAACATTAAGGAGATCTTATCCAAGGATAAAGCTACTCTTGATAGTTTGATGGACAGTTGTGTATCATCTTCACTAACTTTGGCTGAATTGAACAAAGAAACATCCAAAATTTTGGACAAGATAAGTGTACTAGAAATGGAGAAATGGAGAGTTATAGACAGATTTGGCTTATTAAGAAGCCTAATGACCCCTAAGCTTACAATGATTAAGACACATCTTTTAGAGATGGAAAATATAGAAGGCTCAATGAATGTGCCTACAGAGCTTAAGGCAGTAGAGACAACATTATTTGCACTAAATGGATTAATCTATGTCAGTGAGCTACTATTAAAATCATGGGTTGAGGAAGTAAAGACCTTGGAAAACTCTTTCCGAGATGTCTTAAATCTGGTAAGTAAGCACTGAATCTTTTTGTGCTTAAGTTTTGAAATTTTGAATGTACCTTTGCCATTGATGTCAAAGAGAGAGGAAGAGAAAGAAAAATGAGGAGAGAAATAAAAGAGTAGTATGTAGAGAAAATTAAAAGAGAGGGAGACAAGGAAAATAATAATAAGAAGAAAAAGATATATAAAACAAAAAGTAGAAAAGAAAAAAGAAAAGAAAAGAAGAGAGTTGTATTGTGACACTTAGTCATTTTTCTAATTGTTTCCATCAATGCCAAAGGGAGAGATTTTTGACAAGTGATGTTTTGGGGCACTAGGGATCACTTGAGGTTTGTCATTTATTGAAAAACTTATGTTGGAGTGATCGTATGATGAGAGATTCAGTACTAGAGTCACAGTCATAAAAATGACTAAGTCCAGAATCAGGGTAATAGGGTACAGTGCTACAATTTTGGTCAGTGATGAAGATCTATAAGGTATTATGGATTGTGAAGTTAACACAATGTATTTTAGTATATTTATATGCTTTATTTTAGAGCTCATAATTTTTTGTGATCAGATAAGTAAGATACAGTGTTCAAAAGGTATGCGAAGATAGTAAAATCAATATAATAGGGCATATGAGCAGTTGTGGTGATTGCAGTAAGGTTACTTGGTATGGTAACGTGCTAAGTTAGATGAATGGAGTATATTGCTGAATCTTTGGTGATATATGATCATCGACTTCATACTTACCCTTTACATAGTTAATTATTATGTTTTGTATGGTATTTGTGAAGCCGACTGGATAACAAGTTTTTGTATAAGTATAGAGTTCTTTTATGAAAGCAGTGTGTGTTATGATAATAATAAAGAAGAGAAGTTGTGAATCTAAAAGTAGAGATCAGATAAGAGATTAGTAAGAGACAGATCTTTAACTGGAACTATCTAGGCAAGATAAGTGCTTGCATTGTTCATATTTTGAAGAACTCTTTATAAAAAGTTTTGATTATAAGAGTTTTTTTCTCACCACCTTTAACCAGGTGTTTTGTATACCCCTAACAGGGTTTTGTAATCCTTTAACAAGGAAATGTACTATGTAATCATCAGCTCCTAACAGGGCTAGATCTCCTAACAGGGATACAATATTTTAGTGCATGGTTGTGGGTATCATCCCCACCGGGGTTTTCCCTTAAAAGGGTTTCCTTGAGAACAAATCATGGTGTCATGAGTTATGTGTTATGCTTATATGTTCTTTTCATTTCAACATTATTTTGGTTTATTTATAATTGGTTGAAGTTTAAACTAAAGTTTAGTAATACTGATTCACCCCCCTCTCATTATTACCTAATCCTAACAATATTAACACATTGATCACTACCTTAATGAATGAATACAATATTCACCATAGAAAATCAAGTCCATATCATCCACGGGAGAATGGTCAGGAAAAAATTACAAACTAGGAGATAGAAGCAATCTTGACAAAAATAGTGCAGATACATAAAAAGGACTAGAGCACAAGATTACAAGAAGCAGTCTGGGCGTATAGGATGCCATGGAAGACAACAAATGGTTTCACTCCTTTTGAATTAGTTTATGGAAAGAACATTGTAATGCCTATAGAATTTGAGCACAAAACCCTACGAACAACATTACAGTTGAATATTGATCTTCCAATAGCGCAACGCACCAGGATCCTGTAGCTCAACCATCTTGATGAAATGAGAAGAGCATCCCTTTAGCAAATTGATATGGTCTAGATATAGTGAAAAAGGTGGCATGATTCACATATCCTCAATAAATGGTTTATTCCTGGTGACTGGGCTCTTTTGTATGACTCCCAATTTTAGGAGACACAAGGTAAGCTTACTACAAGATGGCTTGACCCCAATAAAATTTAACATGTGTATGCTAATGGTGTGGTTTAGTTATCTACAATCAGCCCTGTATGTTTCAAGTTGATAGTAAATGGACACATAATTTGTCTGTGCCATAAGCTAGAAACAAAGGTCAAATTTCTATGATAGTTCAAGATTTCTCATGTCATAACTGAACCCCTTGTAGCCAATAAAGATCCTACAACCTATGAACCTCCTACAACTGATGCACCTCCTACAGCTGAAGACTTTCTTGGAGCTGATGGATCTCCTCCAGCTAAAGACTCTCTTACAACTAATAACTTCCTTTGATCATTTCTTTGACTCTACATGCATGCAATCATAATAAAATTTTCATTTCCCATGAAAATGTCTTTTTCCATAATAAAGCAACCATCACATCACATCCCATCAAATTTATCTTCCATATGCATTCATCCTTCATATCATCATTATGCCATGTATTACTTTTTGTTTGGCCCACATTACTCAATCTTTCTTGATTTGGGTATTTAAAGGTTATTATATTCCAGGTATGCATTCATTAATTATTTCAAATGCTCTTTACTTAATTTGACATTTTTATCACTCACATTGTAATTAATGTAGTAATTTATCCAAGTATAGATGTACTTATGTACCAGGCGTGTGAGGACACCTGCCTCATTTTTCATATGGGGTAGTTAGTTTAGTTTTATGATGTAATAAATATCCTTGCTTAAGTCACCATTATTAATTTACAAGGTTGTATTGCATAGTCATTGATTTAACAAGCCCTGCATATGAAATTCCCTATAGCTTTTTGTTTTAAAATCCAAAATTCCAACTCCATTTTTTCAAAAAAAATTAGAATCCCTCTACCATTCGACTAAACTACCCATTAAACGAGCTAGGATAGTCTTTACTAGTTAATCATAAAGCCTTGGTTCAATAGAATAATGGGTACAATGGAGGGTAGGTAGAATTGTTAGGGAGTCTATTGGAATTAAAGGGATTAAGGTTGTGGAAGCTCTCAATAAGAAGAATGGGTGGACAACCAATACAATATGAGCTGGCTTATCATGCATCCATGTTGCAAGATCAAGCCAACATTCAATTTTTTAACTAGGTAGGCTAGCTCACATATTTTGTAAGGTTAAGTGGTTATGACGAGGCCATAGCATTGGAATTCCTATGGATATACAACAATGAGGTTGCTTATGTAAAAGGATTGAGAGTAGAGGCTTTAGAGGCACAAATTGCAAAAGTTTGTAGACTTCCTATCATAGGAGAAGCCTTTCCACATGGCCATAATACACAAACAACCTGAGATGAATTTTCTTTGCCAACAAGCACTAGACTGGAATGCAGAAAGCAAGGTGCCAGAAGAGCATCTCTTCCTGGTGAGTACCCTCAGCTAAAAGTTCACATCATTTAAGGTACATTACCTATGAGGGGAATTTTTCTTTCTTGCATGCCATTCATTTTAAGATTTTGAGTCATTTATGGCATGGCCACTTGGTAAATGTCCCCAATTTTCTATATTCTCTATTGAATTCTAGTTCTGAAGAAGTTAGGAATGGAAGAGAAAATGTTGTCACCCACCATGGGTTGATAAAACTCTTGGTGGAAAGGTCTCTGTGTGATACCTCTCCCATGACCTGGGATGATTTTATAATAGCACCACATGTTCAATTGCATGGTGAAGGGCTACAACCCAAAAATTAAGAAGAGAACAAAAATATCTCTGATGAGGTCATTCCTAAAAATTTGGAGTCCTCTATTTTAGAAAAGGCTCATGAAAACCCTTCTACTTCAAAAATTGACAAAGAACATGTGGCAACAGATAATCCAAACCCTAACTTGGAGGGCAGTAAAATTGAGGTTTCTACAAATTCTCATAATCCACAGGTAGAATAGAATTCCTAGAATAAAGAAAAGGGCAAAGGAAAAATGGTCGAATATGTTATGGATGACACCCATTTTCTTCATACATCCATGCTCGCTACAAAGAAAAAGACCCCACAAAAATGTCCTGTAGCACCAGTCAACACCCCACTACGACACAATGTTCGTTTGAACACAAAACAAATAGAGAAGGACTCACATGTAATGACTGGTTGTACCCCTAATGTTCCTATTGAGGAACCCATGGATGAACAACCATAATCATGTAATTCATTCACAGGGTGTCATGATATGATGGAGGAAGATCCTGGAGCCACAATTTCAGACAAGGAAATAGAACAAAAAGAAGTAGAGAAAAAAATAATCTCTAATGCATCTTCTTCTCATCCAGGAAACATTCAAGAGAATGATATTTTGGCAGCATTTATGCCAGTTCCACTAGAAAACTAGGAAGAAATAGTACCACAACAAGTTCAACAAGAAAATCAAGAAGAAATAGTAGCAAACCCAGTTCCACCAAGAAACCAGGGAAAGGCAACAGTCCACTCCCTATCTATTGACTACTTTACACAAATGCAATATGAAAAATCAATGTGAGAGTTGGAAAGAGATAAATTGAAAAAGGAAATAGGAATAAAACAATGAGAAATTCAACTTTTACAAGGAAAGTTGGATTTAGTCATAGAGTTAATTCCTAAGTTAATTGTGTAATACCCCAAAATTGGCACCTATTTAATTTCATCAATTTTGGTGCATTATCTCGATTTTACATCACCAAAGTCCTAGTTCCCTAGGCAATTTTCTCTCTCCTACTTGACTTAATTTGACTTGATGTCAATTGCAAAGACCATAAATTGCAATAATCAAACACTAAAATTAATTCCTAAGTCTCTTTGACTTTATTAGCTAAATTATCTCTATGATACATTAATTTAATTTTAAAGTCCTATGTGCTTTCTAATTAAATTAAAAATCTACCCCCTTTAGCTAATTACACATAAAAAGGAATTAATAATTACTTGATATTCGAATGGACACACTTTTTTGAATTGATAATTCAAGATATTCGAAAGGTCACCTGTGTGGAATTTTCCATTCTTTTTATTAAGTAATTCTTTCATTTTTGTCTCAATATGGGAATGAAGGGTCAGGAGTTTCGAATCAAGAAACTCTTCCTCCTCCTCTTGGCTCTTCTATTTATTTGGGCTCTTTTTCTTCATTAGGGAGAGCAATTTTTGAGAGCATCTACACTATAGGCATTTTTTAGTCTCATTGTTTTCAAAGATTTTTATTGCATTTATTAGATTAATATCTCATTATTAGTATAATCTTTGCATCACATTTTAGACTAAATTTGCTTACTTGTTCTTAGTCTAATATCATCTTTATTTCAAAATCAAATAAAAATCTGCATTTCATATTTCTTTCAAAGTTTTCTAGATTAATTGCATTCATTCTTAGCTTAGTTTCATTTTGCTCATATTTTATTCTTGGAAATCCTCCATTGTTGAATTGGTCTCCCAGCTATTGGCTCTCGTTCTGAGAGTATTCAAACACCCCATTCACATAGGAGGCAACAGGTCGCCTCACCATGGAATTTGGATTGAGTTCTTCATACTCTCTCCTAAATTCTATCAAGTGAATAATGACCATGTTGTGTTGTGCCTGATTTAGAGGTCACATTCAGTCACATACATTTTGGCGCCCACCGTGGGGCAGAAAAGATCAATTTCTGGCCTCATTCTTTATTGGTTTTTCAATTTTAATGTTGGTTTCAGGCCTTGTACTGCTATGTAAAGTGTGGAAATCATATAATATAGTAATTTATGGATAGAATTATGAATCTTCTTTCTCATTATTTTTGTTTGGCTCATTTTTATAAAGAAATGAATAATTTATGATCATTTTGGTGAAAGTGGGTATTTGCAGATTTGAGATTCTCTGAATACAGTCAGATTGAAATGTCTGGTACAGATAAATTATGAAGAATCAGGATCTCTAATAATATTCATTGGAAAGATACATGAATTATCTTTCATTTCCTTTTTGTTTGAGTCATTTTCATGCAGATTTGCGAAAGTTATGGGTGTTTGAGTGAAAACTAGTTTTTAACAATCTGTATTGGAGTTGCAGGCAATGATTTGCTCTTAGAAAATGATTTATCAATGGAAAAAATAAATGGCTTACATATTTGGAAACTATATTCATTAATAGTTACTATGAAATTGGTTTGGTTTCATTTTTATTCTTTTTGAGAAAGATATGATATTCCCTAGGCAGGGTTTGGTGTTTTAAATTTGATTTATGACAGAAAAATTGCAGTCTGAAAAGGTTATTGGTTGAGGAACCAAATGAAATCATAAGACCTTGTAACTTTGGGAAATAATAGTTATTGATGTTATATAAAAACTTTATTCTTCCCAAAAATTTTAATATTATGATTTTATGGGTCAAATAAATCAATCTTTAAAGACTGTCTTGAAGACAACAATGTTACATATCTTACGGTTTGCCATTGATTTGTCTTGATTCTATACTTTTGAATGTGTGCTAAATGCTGGATTGCAGATCTTTGGACCTAAGGTGAGTTCTTAAAATCTCTAAAAAATTTGGACTTTGGGATTAAAATTGAACCTCTCATGTGTTTGGCTTGAGTGTTTACATACTTTCATAGAACACATTTTTTGATGCTCTTAATGGGAAATGAATGAACATAGATTTGTTTTTACAAGTTTGTGTTTAAGTGAATGCTTGTGTTTAAACATTAAGTAATTCTTGGTTTCAAATATCAAAACATCTCATTGAGTAATCTAGGGCATGGATTCATTCCTAGTTTACATGAAGAGTTAAATGCACCACTTTGTGGACTCACTTCATGTTTACTTGGAAAGTTAAATATTCCATGATTCAAACCCTCTTGCACTTATGAGTAGTATTGATTAGCAGTCTTAGATTACTTGTGATTGATCTAGATTGCTATCTTGGGTTATTGGACTCGCTAATCCGCTGGCCCCTCATTTCCGCCCTGTGGTTGCAATCTCAACGCCACATTAAAGGGGAGGGGTCTATAGGAAAGAAGCGTTAATTGTTCCACTTGGCAACCCTTTTGTGCTTTTTGGAACTCACTTGTTTTCTAGGGTGTGGAATCACTTTGAGTTTGTGTGAGGAGTTAAATGCACCACTTTGTGGACTCACCTCACATTTACTTGAAGGGTTAAATGCACCACCTTTAGTGCTTTCCAATACTTTTGATAGTGAATTACTTACTTTTTATTTTTTCTAGAAGGCCTGCTTGGGGATTTCATCACCTCAAGGGATGACCTTAACTCCCATGTTTCGGTGGAGTATAAATATCGTGAGGTGAATCCAAAGACACCTCTCTTGGGAATGAGTTAGATTTCACTCTTGGCTAAGCCTCAAAAAAATTTATACCTTTGAGAAGTGAAGGAGGAGATTTGGGTTACCGTCTCCCCCCGGCTGTGTGATTTCTAATTCTTCTCATCTACGGATTTGTGCCTCACGTACCTTGTGTATATCGAGGACTCCCTTTAGAAAAGCCATGTATATCCTTGTAGACAACTTGCTAGGATGTTGTTGTGTTTTAAGTGCCTGCTAAAACATTCTCAAGAACATACACAATTAGAGTCCTTAGGGAGTAGAAATACTAAGTCACTATTCCTGTTCATGCACAAGGTTGCTTTGTCCCTTGCCCATTTCTTGAAGACTGTTTGCTTGAACTCCTTGATTGCTGTCTTATGTGCTTGATCAATGACATAAATCTGATCTGCCTTTTTGTCTGTGATCTATTTTTCTATTTTCTTGTCGTTCACCATCAGAAACTGGTTGTCCTGAGTTAGGAATTGATTGATCTTTGCTTTGACTCGTATTGTCTCTCATTAGTCTACCTTATCTCATTGTGCTCTTGTACCTTGCATTGCGATTGTCTTATCTCGGCTGTTCTAGCCATCTCTTTTTGACAATTCGTACCAGGTTCATCTTGCATCTTGGTTGTTCTAGCCATTTATCTCCTTTTTGCTATCTTAGAGACAGAGTCTAGCTTTATCCCGAATCTTTTCTCATTACATCTTCATTTATGACTGTCACGACTCAAAGTGGCAAGACTTATCCCATTCAAAACGCTGATCAAGATCAAAGTAAACCTCATAATCAAGACATAGATCATTCCAAATCTGTTGCAAAATCTGAACTTCGTGAGGAATCCTCACATTCTTCGTCATTCCAAGAGTATTACAATCCATTGTTTCAGATACAGTCTGACTTACTATTTCAAGAATATTATAACCCATTGTTTGAAGACTAGCAAGACTCTGAAGGGTCACTTTCTAAAATTAAACCTATTGATCCTTTTGAACCTATCAACTCTTTCACGATCTCTCATAATACTACCAATAAGATGGGAGATCCAAAACCTTCAAAGTTGGTTTTCAATCTCAGCTCTAACATGCCAAAACCTTCAAAGTTGGTTTTCAATCTCAGCTCTAACATGCCAAAACCCTCAAAGTTTGTCTTTAATCTTAGCTCCAGCATGCAAACAGTAAATGCCACTGAGAAGGCTACAATAGAAGCTCAACTGCCTTCCAGATTTGCTAGAAACAAACCTTGGATCTCTCACTGTGACATGATCATTGCTCTAGGGAGTGAGGATACTCCTAAACCCAAAACTCCCTTTGTCTTGCGAGGCCCTGCACCTCCCTCTTATAAATCCACACAATCTCTAGCTTGTGCGAACACTATCACTCAATCTCGTGCAAAGATCATGCTCAAAGGTCCTGAACCTTCGACATCCAAACCAAAAATATCTATGGATAAAGACCTCACTGAGAAAAATGTCCCCAAAGATCTTGATCTCAATCAGTTCCAATCTATGGTGGGTCATTTGACCTCGCCTCATTATTTATCATTTTCCAAAGAAGATGATCATTCCTTAAGCCATCCGCATGATGCTCCCCTGCACACTGAAGTTATGATAGGCCCCAAGAGTATACCTCACGTCCTCATTGAAAATAGTGCTAGCCTAAATACTTGCTCTGCTAAGATGCTTACCCAAACAACAGACAGCTTTGTTCCTGCCAATAGAGAGTCCATTGAGTTCTATGATGCCAAGCTAAAAGAAATAGAAAAGACCCTGAAGATCAAAGATATTGGCATGGGGGAATATCAGATTGAGTCCGTCTTGTCATTGACAAATCTCCCTCCATCTCCACATTCCTATGAGGAACCTTCTGAAGATGGATTTGGTATTAGCTATCAAAGCTATGAGCTTGACCAACCTAGCTACAACTTTCACTCATGCAAGGATTCAGATAATGAAGAAACACAGATTCAGCCTATGACACATGAAAGATCTTTGAATGTTCAAAATTATGATTCAAACTACCAGAAAGAGTCTTATCTACCTTCTCAAGTGCTTCAGGAACATGATTTTGGTCCTCACCAGGAGGATTTTATACACTCTACTGAATAGATTTCTACTACTACGGCTACTACTGAATATGTCACTACCTCTAATGGCACACATACTGATTGGGAGCAACTATTGGATGCTTCCCTTATCTTTGGTATGCCCTGGGGTATGCCTACTCTAGATTGTTCCACCACTTATGCTATTGAACAGACTCCTACTATTGCCAACTCCAATGGCACACATACTGATTGGGAGCAACTATTGGAAGCTTCCCTCCTCTTGGGTATGCCTCAAGGTATGCCTATTCCAGATTACTCTGCTGCTTCTACTACTGAACAAGATCCTGCTATTGAAGAAACATTTCCTTTGACAGATGATAGTGATGAAGAAATTCTGCCTCCGACTATGTCTCTAGCTGAATCAGACTCCATATCAGATGCTACTACAGAAATACCAGTTGATGCTATGCACTTATATGCTAGTCTTAACAACTCAGAAAGAGGAGAAAGTTATGATCCTCCAGATCAAGCTATTGATGATGATCCTTTCCACCCTCCTGTGGAGATCATTCCTATGCCTCCTAGGCCATCTGTTCCAAGTTATACTCCTACTACTCCTACAAATCATGGGTATGTAAGACCCCATTCTATTATAGCTTCATGGAATATTGGAAGATCCAGAATTGAAATGGTTCCTATTCGTGCAATCTTACCACCTGAAAGGGGACCTAACTCTTGGAATAGACCATCTTGGTTAGGCTCACATAATATTCGTCCAAACTTATCTGACTCTTCTAAGATGACTCACAATCGACAACACTCTATGGAAGATTACTTTCTTGATCTATCTGATGCATTCATGAATGATGAGGATGATACTGATATATTTGCACTTGAGCCCATTCCATTGACTTCTCTTCCCCCTTCATCTCCTAGAAAAGTGGCCCATCCACTTCCATTTCCACCTCTCCACTTGAACCAGTCATATAAGCCTTTTTCATCCACAATTCCTGAGTCTTTTGGAAGTAACTTGGATGTGCAACATAAAAACAAAAATAATGAGAATCCACTTATATCTCAAGGTCACCATGTCCCATCTAATCGACATGTGACTACGAAGAAAGGAAAGCAAGAGGGCTATTCAAAAGACCGCAAAGGTCCTCAAAAAGAAGAAGACAATCAAAAGCCAGAAAATAAAATAAAAAATGGATCTCGAAATCCATTCTATAGGCATTGTCATCAAAAGCACCTCAAAGTAAAGAAGAAAAAATTCAAAAGCTATGTGGATTCCAAAGAAAGAAAAAATCAAAATTGTCATTCAAGCTTCCAAAATTCGCATGCTTCCCTCCATTCCATCACCCTTGCCTCTCATACTTTACTCTCTTCACTCCATCTTGCCTTTTCCCAAAGTGCGTATCAGTATCTCCTTATTGCTAATGGTATGACTAAGAAAAATCTAGAATGTACTCTTCCTAAGCATTTAGAGCATGGGAAATCTGACAAAGAGTTAAGGTGTGTCCATGAGGATATTTGTGGGTCTCACTTAAGTGATCTTTCCTTGACTATGGATCTCTTGATAGTTGGATACTATTGGTTGGATCTCCTGTTACTGCTACAACATCTGGTTCTGATTCTACAACTTCTCAGCTAGCTACTGCTACAAATGACTGTGTTCTCAGAGATTCCTACTAAAGGAGAGAAACTCAAAGAGCCCATCAACACTCTTCATCTAAGAAGTTCTATGGCTGACATTCTCAGTATGCTCATGTACATATTTATTGATCTTGAAAAAATCCTAAAAATTGATATATTGCAAAAAATCCTAAAAATTACAAAATGTCCTGAAAAAATGATCATCTTAGTGAAAACCTGGCAAACAGGCGCTTTGATGTATCTATTATCCTGGTGAAAACCTGGTAAACAGGTGCCTTGATAATATTCAAAAAAATAGAAAATTTCAAAAATACAAAAAAATGTAAAAAAATACAAAAATACAAAAAAATGAGATATTCAAAAAAATACAAAAAAAAGCAAAAAAAGAGAAAAGTACAAAAAAATTGAAAAAGAGAAAAATGTGCCATTGATTAAAACCTGGTAAACAGGCGTCATGGTAGCAAAAATAGAATCTCTACCAAGATGGTGAAAACCTGGTAAACAAGCGCCTCTTGTTTTCCTGAAGTAACATCTCATCTCAGCGTCGCTTGGCTCTTAGTTTCCTGCTTTAGTTTCCTTCCTTTCCTTCTTTAGTTTGTTTTCCTGCTTTCCTGCTTTAGTTTGTTTTCCTGCTTTCCTGCTTTAGTTTGTTTCCTGCTTTGGTTTGCTCGCTCATGCGCTTGTCTTTGAGTTTTCCTCGACTCTTCATGGATTGGAACTGGTTCACACTTGGGGGCACCTGCCTGGTCTAGGGGGCATTGTCCTATCGCTTTCAGAAACTCTTTTGAGCATTGGTCGCCAGTGGTTCTCACTATGCCTGCCTGCGGATACCTAGCTTTTGTTCGATCTCTCTTCTTCGGGATTTCTCCCTTTTATCAATCACCAGTGATTCTCATTACGTCTTCCTACTGTCATTATCTCATTGAGACTTCGAACGTTATCTTTCTGAATCGACTTCAATCTGCTTGAACATGAACTTGAACTGAAACTAAAACTAAATGTGTGTTCCTTTGAGGCATGTTGAGCTTTGTTTTCTTTGAGTGCTTGTTTGTTTACTTTTTTTTTTTTTTTTTTTTGCTTTCTGTTTGTTGGTTTAGTTCCAATGATCCAAAGAATTCATTTAAGAGGGGTGTCCATTTGTAAGAGCCTCTATCTCGTATTGGATGGCCATGCGTACCTCGACTCCTTTTATATGGATGCTTTGGTGAGGTTGGTTCTTCTCCTTGTTTGTTTTGAGTGACTTCTTTTGCTACATTTAAAATTGTAAATGCTCGTCCTGTTAAGTGAACATAAGGGTCACTGCGAGCAATCTTTGGCAAAAGAATGAACTCCTGCGTGCTTGGTGTGTTTGTTCGCAAGAGACATTCAGGTCATTCTAGCATTTATGCTCTAATGCTTATGTTAACTTGCTAGATTAAAAGGAATAGGTGTTCAGGTCATTCTAGCTTCTTGTGCCTTACTACTTACACCTCATTCTGACAAATTTAAGACTTATGTCATATTCATATTCTCATGTTGGGGAGAATTGTATGGCATCTTACGATTTTCCCATGCTTAAACGAACTCAATTATGATAAAATACGATGAGTCCAACAGCCAAGTCCGGAGGATTGCATTTGTTCATCCTAGGCCTGCATTTAGACTTGCATCTTTCATTCTAGGCTTGCATTTGGAGTGCTTTCTTGTTGCTCTCTTGGTTGCTTTCTTCTAGATCTACTCATCAAAGGTTCTCATCTTTTGTCCCAGTCTCATCTTGGCTGCATCCATTTTCGGGATCGAAATCAAAATCTGACATCTCTAAGTGGCTCAAAATCATGTTTTAAATATTGGACTCCTTCTGGATCGAATGCTTGTGCAGTCAACCTTCTGGCGTCATTTTCTTGCTAGATTTTCATCTTTGCATCATGTTCTTGAGATCTTTGCTTCTTTTCATCAAGTCAACTATGGTCAAACTTGGTCAACAAGACCTCTGCTTTGCTCCGTTTCACTTCCGTAGCTTCGCGAATCTAGTCTAATTGCTTTTGCTCTGCAATCTCTTGTTGTTTATCATCCTTCTAACATGTCATCTTTCAATTTCACTCCCGAGGGGGTAGAATGATTACTTCATTTGAATCTTGTCGAATCTATTCTTGAATTAGTCTGATTTGAATCATCAGTTCTCATCGCTAGGGGCATCTTGGTGCCTCGCATCTTGTTATCTTATCATCCATCTTTTAGGTATCTGAGCAATCTAACTCGGATCCTCAAGGACCAAACTTCATTCTGGAGATGGTTCTTGAAATCTTTTGGGTATTGGGGCAATCTAACCCTAATTCCTGGGAGTCAAGCTTCGTTTTGGAGATGACTCTCGAAATCTCTTTTAGACCGTTATCTGGGCAATCTAACCTGGGTCTCGGAGGACTAAGCTTCGTATTGGGGCAATTTAACCCTGATTCGGAGATAGTCCTAAATCTATATCTTCATCAATTGGTATTGGGGCAATCTAACCCCAATTCTGGTTCTCTTTTAAGATCGTTGTCTTCGCAATCTAACTTAGACTTCAAAAAATTCATGCTTTGATCTGCTTTCATCTGTCACTTCAGACTATTCTTTGAATCAACGCGCTGTTGGCACATCAATTCAAAGAGGGGCAAATGTAATACCCCAAAATTGGCACCTATTTAATTTCATCAATTTTGGTGCATTATCTCAATTTTACATCACCAAAGTCCTAGTTCCCTAGGCAATTTTCTCTCTCCTACCTGACTTAATTTGACTTGATGTCAATTGCAAAGACCATAAATTGCAATAATCAAACACTAAAATTAATTCCTAAGTCTCTTTGATTTTATTAGCTAAATTATCTCTATGATACATTAATTTAATTTTAAAGTCCTATGTGCTTTCTAATTAAATTAAAAATCTACCCCCTTTAGCTAATTACACATAAAAAGGAATTAATAATTACTTGATATTCGAATGGACACACTTTTTTGAATTGATAATTCAAGATATTCGAAAGGTCACTTGTGTGGCATTTTCCATTCTTTTTATTAAGTAATTCTTGCATTTTTGTCTCAATATGGGAATGAAGGGTCAGGAGTTTCGAATCAAGAAACTCTTCCTCCTCCTCTTGGCTCTTCTATTTATTTGGGCTCTTTTTCTTCATTAGGGAGAGCAATTTTTGAGAGCATCTACACTATAGGCATTTTTTAGTCTCATTGTTTTCAAAGCTTTTTATTGCATTTATTAGATTAATATCTCATTATTAGTATAATCTTTGCATCACATTTTAGACTAAATTTGCTTACTTTTTCTTAGTCTAATATCATCTTTATTTCAAAATCAAATAAAAATCTGCATTTCATATTTCTTTCAAAGTTTTCTAGATTAATTGCATTCATTCTTAGCTTAGTTTTATTTTGCTCATATTTGATTCTTGGAAATCCTCCATTGTTGAATTGGTCTCTCGGCTGTTGGCTCTCGTTCTGAGAGTATTCAAACACCCCATTCACATAGGAGGCAACAGGTCGCCTCACCATGGAATTTGGATTGAGTTCTTCATACTCTCTCCTGAATTCTATCAAGTGAATAATGACCATGTTGTGTTGTGCCTGATTTAGAGGTCACATTCAATCACATACAAATTGAATGTAGGCCACCTCCTAGGGTTTATGCCCTATGTTTAAAGGATAAATTTTTAATGTTCAAACTAATGAGGGTTCTTAGAGATTTGAATACAAACATAAACTCTCCTCAATAATTTGTGGCTACATATGAAGCATCACCATATTTTATTAGGAATCTTCTGTGTGAACTTTACTTGCATAATCATGTCATTCCCTTAGATATTGACTAAAACCCTTTGCTATTTGTTGGTGATATTCACATATCTTCTCTGCTCTGTTGGGTAAAGAATGAGATTAACTATGGGGAGTAGTTGAACAAATATAGGGAAATTGAATGATCAATCACACTTCCCCTACATCCAGAAATTGGTTCACCCCAAAGGTTATATTGTAATTAGCTAGAAATAGTTTATGGATTCAATGACTCAAAACACAGAAGGATAATTCTAGATAACTAGGAAGAAGTCTTTGTAGAATTTGAAAGACTATCATTAACAGAAGGGCATAGGGAAGTAGAAGGATTACAACAAAGATGGGCTAGATTAACAATGGCCTTAAAGAAGGCAGATCCCCATAGTCTCATTAAATATTGAGCTGCAATATGATGCGTTCAATGGTATATACAGTTGGTATGATAGCCATGACTAGAGAGATGGTTACCCCTTACCTTCCAGCCTCCTCTGCTTTTATGCCCAGCCACTATACAACTGCATGGATAACAAGATAGATGAGAAATTGGAGATGAGTCGATGCATTAAGATAGAACAGACAAATGGATTCTATTGGCAAGTGGGTAGGTTCATGACTAGCGAGACTCAGGAAGGAGATCTTAGGGTTCTTGTGAAGACCAGAAATGTTTCAAAGCCTGAGGACCAACACTAGTCTTCGTAGGGGGAAAAATGATGAGGCATATTAATGTCATACTTTAGACATCCTAGGATAGTCTCTGTTAGGTCTTTTTCCTCATTTTGTTATATTTACTCAAAGACATTTATACTCAGTTATGTTATTATGTGGCATGCTACCACTAGATTGCTACTATGGTTTAAACACACTTAATATGCTACGTCACTTGGATGAATATACTATATTACTTACTTTGAAGTTATGATTATGTCTTTATAAGTAAAATATTTTTTTGAACATAAATAATGCATGCATGTTATGGTGTTTATTACCATGAATGTCTTTATCCTAACATCTAAAGTGAAGTGCATCAATATAGAAATCATCTTCTTGACCAGGTGAAGCGCACTCATATACTAGATGCTCGAACTAGTCTTTCAGTAGACTTTAACAAAGAAACATTAAAGCGGCACTAGCTAGAGGTTTCTAGATGATCAAGGTGGTAGTCATCAAGAAAAGATTGAGGCAACATGATGAATTCTCTAAGGAAATCTAGGAGAGAGTGGGAATTTATATTTTTTGTCCTAGCAGCTCTTTCCTCTTTTCTAGATCTATTTTGTTTCTAGTTTTATAACTTTCATCCTTTTTTTTAGTAGTGTTGTAATAAAAGTTTCACCTATTTCTATGGTGTGGTTAGTTAGCTGTTACAAGTTTTCCTTTTAAATAAATCCCTGCTCCTACGTGAGAAGGAGGGAATTATTAGTTTATTTACAATATAGTTTCATTCTGTTATTTCTGGTTTATATACATATCTGTACTCAGTTATCCAATCAATGAGAAAATGAAGTAATGAGATTTAACTTTGCGTAATTGTGTATTTTGTGTTGGAAAGTTGTCTATACTAATGTATATGACTTGATATAGTGTTTTCATTATGGAAACAAAGTCATATAGCAGTTTGGAGTTAGCACACTTGAAGAGAAGATCAGAAATCAGTTAAGTGTTTAGATTGGACAGTGTACAGAGTTTCTGCAACTCAAAACATTAGCACACATGCATATGGTAGAACTATGGTATGTGACCTAGAAGTTAAGTTAGTTAGACTATATTCATGCTTAGTCTATGAGTGCATGATCAGATATGCAAGGATGAGAAAGATACAATCAGTTGAAGTTGCACAGCCAGTGTGTGCCAGAGAACAACAAAGTATGAAGCTGACAGTTAGTATTTTGGTTTGCGGATATAATGTAATGTTGTAAAGGCTATGTGCCCATTGTAATTAGGTTTCTGACATGTTTATATGTTTTATTGTAAACACACTTAAGCCAATTCATTTGGAAGCGTTGGATGTAATAGGTCTAAGGGCCGACCTAGTTGTTTATTTTGTATGTGCATATAAATATAAGATGCGCCCATTGTATTCGGTATGGAAGTTGATTGAGAGTTGTGATAAGTAGAGAAGAAGTGTGCAAAGACACTATAAGATGTATTAGATATTTTCTAGAGGTCAAAGCATCAACGCATCAAAGGAACTAATCTAACAAGTAGTGTCACAATGATAGTTCATCCAGTAGATATATTGTGTATCTAAGATCAAAAGGTTGTAGCCTTCGCCACTTGAGCAGTGAGATCTAGGACAATGCATCCACTCCCCTAAGAGGGACTATTGTAAAAGAATCCTAATAGGGTCTGACCCTTGACAAGGTCTATTTTACTAAAAGCATTGTAAAGAAACTCCTAATAGGGTCCGACCCTTGACAAGGTCTACTGTACTAAAAGCATTGTAAAGAAACTCTTAACAGGGTTAAGGATCTTCTAATAAGGATCACAAAACACTAGTGCAGAATATTAGTGGGTGTCAATTCCCACTGGGGTTTTTACCTATTTGGGTTTCCCCGTAACCATATTGGTGTCATGTGTTGATTTCATGTTTCATATTTATGTGAATGTTTATTTCAGTACTTAAGCATTTAAGTTCAGTATAAAGATTAAAGTGAAAAGTTAAAATACTGTGAACACTGGTTCACCCCCCCCCCCTTCTCAGTGTTCCCATTCCTAAAAATTGGTATCAGAGCTCTGGTCCTCAACAAAGAATTTTAACCACTTGAGGAGATCATGGACAAAGCAAAAATGAAACATTTGAAAAGAAATCTTGAAGCTGCTCTTGAAGACCTGGACAAATCAGAAAGAGAAATTGAAGAACTAAAAGAAAAAGTAAGTGATGCACAATTGGTTATCAAAAGGCTAAGAAAGGATTTGAAAGAATGCTCTAACAATGATCTAGGAGAAAATGTCTAGAAGCTAAATGAAGAAAATGCATCTATGAAAGAACTACTTGAAGAATTTGATGATAAGCTAACCAACAATCAGGAAGTCTACAATGAACAAGTCAAAGAGAACCTTCAACTCAATGAAGAACTAAGGTAAGCAAAACATGGAAATCTTGGAGCTAAGGAATAGTAAAGAAAGCTTGGAGTCTGAATTGAAAGAAGCAAAGAATCATATTAACAAATTGCACACCAGTTTTGATTTAATAGAATCTCAGTTGTATGCAAGGAGAGATAAAGGAGGCACTAGCTGTAGTGGATACAATGAAGCACAATATCAGATTGACAACATGTGAGCAAGAAAGGATTCACAAAAGGACTCTATTGATGCTAAGGAGATTGAAGATCAAACCAAAGATAATGGTGATCCACCTAAGAATGAGTGCAAGCCTATAGACCGCACTTGTTTTGCTTGTAACAAGAATGGACACATTGCAAGGAATTTACAGAGGTAAGACCTTTTAATGGTTATTGTTAATCATGTAATAAATTTGGTCATAGAGCTATAAATTGCAAGACTAGTAAGAAGAACATGATTAAGCAAGATCAGAGAAATTAGAATCAGACAAATGTAAGAAGTTCTCAGAATGTTACATGCCAGATATGTAACTATAATGGTCACTCAGTGAGACAATGTAGAATGGTGACTCATGTCAATGTGCCAAGGAACATAAGACCTCCAGTCATTTTTCACTCTTGTCACAAGGTTGGACATATCTCAAAGTTCTATAGATCAAGGACGCAAGGTCAGGAAAGCCCTAAAAAGGCAAAAGAACCAGTTTTGGATCCTGAAGGAGAAGTTAATTTTGTCAAAGCCTCAGATGATGTGGGCATGATTTGGTCAAAGAAAAAGAAGGACAAGACTGATCAGAATGTATTGGATGCATCCACAATGGACGCACCCTCTACATCTGGATGAATGGCCCTCAGGGTCATAGGAGGAGCTGATTTAGCTCTAGACCCTTGCGTGGCTGGTATACTCACTCTCAGAGTATGTGCCTTTGGACTTAAGCTTTTGGAGTATAAAGGAACCCTTGTGCAAGAGCGCACATACTAATTGTTAGTAGAACTCAAGCTATAAATGTTTAAGTGACAGCTTGGTTTATGCAGCAAACATTAATGGTGAAATTTTCACTTTAAGTACATAGAAAGTTATTTGATTGCTCATTGCATTCAAATTTAGAGTGATAGGAGAGCAGAAAGAGCCTTAGAAGTTGTTGTGAAGACTTGGAGATTGATCTATTAGTGATTTGCAATAATTATCAGTGCATTTGGTTAGTTGCAGAAACCCTAGATCGACGCGTTGATTCAAAAGTCTTCGGATCATCTTAGAGTACAGTTGGAAAGTGATTAATCAAGTAAGTCATGGCCACTCCCATAGTTTTTGATGTTGTTGAGAAGAAGAGATATGTATTTAAGAAGCATCCTTTCAAGTCAACCCTAGATGATTTAGAGGGAGCATTCTCCCACATGCCTATGGGCGTTATGCATGTGGAAGACATTAGGGCTTACATCTCTTGCAAGAAAGAACCAGTAGGGTTGGATAGGTTAAGGTTGCACATGGATACCATGTTGAAACTAGATAAAACATTCATGGATGAATATGTTAAGTGGAATGATCACCCAATAGTTGAGTATGCTATGGCATATGAATTTTATGAGACTGAATGGATTAAGATACTATTGAGCAAAATTCATGATGACCTATTTTGGATAGGTGATGTACTAGTCAGAATCACTAGTGACCTAATACATTAGATGATAGGCCTTTCTAGGACAGGTGTTGTCCTTTCTGTGGGCAAGGATATCAAGAAAATGGTTGAGTAAACTTGTAAGTCAAGGAGTGATAGGCGTGGGATGACAATTGAGCCTATTGAGCAAGCTGACATGAAATTGATGTCAATGATACTTGGATACAGGTTTCATCACACTAGCAGAGTGAATAGGGTGACTATGGGCACAATTCTTGCTGCCATTAGACTTGTGAAGGAAGGTGCAGAGTTCAACTTGTGTGAGATCTTGCACGCACTGTTGATTGATAACATCAAGGCAATCAAGCATGAAAAAACCAAGATATTCAGGTTTGGGTCATTAATCATTTACATGTACCTTCATATAGTTGGAAAGATATTAGATTTGTATTTGGAGAAGTCTATTCCAACCATGCCACAAATATCCAACAAAGCATCCACTGAAAGAACATTGAGAGATTATATAACATTGGAATTGAAGACCTTCAGGGTCAAGATGCAAATGAGGTATAGAATTCCAGAAAACATTGTTGAAAAGTATAAGGATACTATTTTCTTTATGGTATAGATAGACACAACTTGTATGGAAGCTGTTGACCCAAGAACTAAGTGGATTCATCCACTTGGTTATGAGGTAGAGGAATGGGTCCTTGAAGCATATGCATAGGTTCTACTATCAGCCCCTAAAGATCCTAATGAACCTAGGTGGGGAACTTATGCGGAGAAGACAAGAGAAATAGATGCAAAGCTAAATAGCGCATCAACTAAGAGGAAAGCCTATAATATTACATCTGAGATACTCAGAATTCATGGAGTAACACAAGTAGACCTAGACAAAGCAAGGGAAGAAAATATTGCTTTGGAAATTGAGGGTGCATCCACAAAGGAGGCTAAGTCTAATGATCCTAAGATGAAAAAGGTAAAGATTGAGAAGACTGATGAACCAAAGGATAGACAGGGTAAAACTGATGATATTAGTCCTACACCCACTACTACAGTTGATATTGAGTCCACATATTCATCTCCTAAGATGCCCAAGAGGAGAAAACAAATCACCACAAACCACCCTTCAGCCATAAGTGCAGCCACAAGAAGCAAATTGAAAAATGTGCAGTGATCTCTGAAAGTAGAATTCATACCTAGTCTTCAAGTATTAAGGACTAGAGTTGTAGAAGAAGGAAGGATAGATTAGATAGCCAAGTTCTATGAAAAATATCATGAAATTGATAAGTCAGATATTCATGAGATGTTGATTAAACACATGATAAAGTTCAAGAAGATAGTTCTTGAGTTGAAGATAGCTATCCCAGATAAGGTATGGGAGATTATGGATACCTTGAAGAGACAAGCCACTGAAGAAGACTTTAGAATAAGGGAACAAACACTTGATTCCACTCTTCCAGTATGTTCTATTCAAGAAAAGTCAACGCTATTGAATTTGGTGAAGCCGCACTTAAGGAAAAAGATGAGAACACTACACCTCATGAACAAAGACTATAAGCTAATTTCTAAGGAAACAAAGAAGGCCTTTGAGAAGGTATTCTTAGAGCAGCACATGAAACCTATGTCTGCGCCCATCTCTCAAACACCTAGTGAGCAAGACAAAGAAACATAGACCATCAAGATATAATCTAGAGGTCCTCAGGATTCAACACCTGTAGTGGAAGCACAACAAAGTTTGATAAGTCTGCGCCCATGATAGAGTCACTCAAAGATAGCACCATTATCATTGATAATGTTGAGATAGCCATGGCAGCCACTGACATAGACTTGGATAAGTTTGAGGAAGCTTTTGTGAGCACACAAGAAGCTAAAATGTTATGCAACAACACACCTCCCACTCATCAAGAAGAAGCATTGATTGATGATGAAAAAGAAGAAGAAAAGATGGAAGAAAAAGAAATAGAAAAAGAAAAAATAGAAAAAGAAGAAGAAAAAGAACAAGGAAAAGAAATAGAAAAAGAGGAAGAAAAGAAAGAAGAAGGAAAGGTAAAGGAAAGTGAGAAAAAGGATGAAATGTCGAGAGAGAAAAGAGTTTTGGACAACACTCCCATCACTCCTTCAGCAGCATTGTTGTCAAGTTTGACACTTGACATATCCAGTTTAGACTCATGGAGAGAAGAAGACCTGATTAAGTTCAGCGTCTTAGTTATGGAGAAGCCAAAGAAAAGAAAGTAATGAGGAATCCTCTCCTGGTAGAATCAGTAAACATGTTGAACAATCTGATCCCAGAAGATAAGAAAGTGTCAAAGATACACTTAGTTGATGATGTGAGTATAGTCATCTCACATTTTAAAAGCAACTTCTCAAGCCTTGAAGAGACTGCATCCCTAGTTGCAAAAGAAAAGTATCTGAAGAAGAGATTGAATGAATTAATTAGTAACTTTGCACTTGACCTTAGTTCCCTCAAGACTGGTCAAGAATCCTTGAAAGAATTTGCAGATCAAGGAAGAAAAATCATTGCAAAATGCATGGATCAAGATAAGATTACTGATGCTCATTTCAAGAAAATAAAAGAGGCAGAAGCTATGATTGAGCAAGTGAAGAGTTCAGTGAAAGACACATCCACAGATGTGAACATATGCAATAATGTATACCAAAGTCAGATAGACAAAATTGAGAAGGCATAAAAAGAGATGACAAAGTTAAGGGCTAGACAGAATCAGTTGAGGAATGCTCTTGCGCTCTCATTACACATCCTAAATTAAAATATCAAGGAGATTGATGCCACTATGGTGACATATGATCAAGGTCCTTCCATAGATTTGAAGAAGATGGAGAAGCTTTAATATGCATTATGCGTCCACCTCTAGATAGTAAACTCTTTGATCACTTTTTGGAAGAAGGAGATCCAGAACCTAAAGATAGCAGATCCAGATGTTTTCCCTCAGTGAGTATATGTAGATATAGTTTTTTGTAACACCTTTGTCATTAATGTCAAAGGGGGAGTTATGTATATAATATGGATCATAATATGTATAGGGATATATAAGTATATGTATAGAAGAACAAACATTTTTGTATTAAGGTCAGTTAGCAACTTGGCCATATTCCTTTGTTTCCATCAATGAAAAAGGGGGAGATTGTTGGAAAGTTATCTATATTGATGTATATGACTTGATATAGTGTTGTCATTATGGAAGCAAAGTCATATAGCAGTTTGGAGTTAGCGCACTTGAAGAGAAGATAAAAAATTAGTTAAGTGTTGAAGACTGGACAATGTACAGAGTTCCTGCAGCTCATAACATTAGCACACATGCATATGGAAGAATTATGGTATGCACCCTAGAAGTTAAGTTAGTTAGACTATATTCATGCTTAGTCTATGAGCACATGATCAGATATGCAAGGATGAGAAAGATATAGTCAGTTGAAGTTGCACAGCCAGTGTGTGCCAAAGAAGAATAGAGTATGAAGCTGACAGTTAGTATTTTGGTTTGTGAATATAATGTAATGTTGTAAAGGCTATGATCCCATTGTAATTAGGTTTCTGATATGTTTATATGTTTGATTGTAAACATGCTTAAGCCAATTCATTTGGAAGTGTTGGATGTAATAGGTCTAAGGGCCGACCTAGTTGTTTATTTTGTATGTGTGTATAAATATAAGATGCACCCATTGTATTCGGTATGGAAGTTGATAGAGAGTTGTGATAAGAAAAGAAGAAGTGTGAAAAGACACTATAAGATGTATTAGAGCTTTTCTAGAGGTCAAAGCATCAGCGCATCAAAGGAATTGATCTGATAAGAAATGTCACAGTGACAGTTCATCCAGTAGATATGGTGTGTATCTAAGAACAGAAGGTTGTAGCCTTCACCACTTGAGTAGTGAGCTCTAGGATAGTGCGTCCACTCCCCTAACATGGACTATTTTAAAAGACTCCTAATAGGGTCTGACGCTTGACAAGGTCTACTATACTAAAAGCATTGTAAAGAAACTCCTAACAGGGTTAAGGATCTTCTAACAAGGATCACAAAACACTAGTGCAAAATATTAGTGGGTGTCAATTCCTACTAGGGTTTTTACCTATTTGGTTTTCCCCATAACCATATTGGTGTCATGTGTTGATTTCATATTTCATGTTTATGTGAATGTTTATTTCAGTACTTAAGCATTTAAGTTCAGCATAAAGATTAAAGTGAAAAGTTAAAATACTATGAACACAAATTCACCCCTCCCCCTCTCAGTGTTCCCATTCCTAACATTTGGGATACTCATCCAAGGGGGCCCACTTGGTGAGAAATCCATAGTTAGTTATATTCATTCTAGTTAAATTTGTTTTCCTACATTTCTATTATTTTAGTATTAAGTGTTAAACTGTTCCTATAGCCAAAGCCACAGGCTAGCTAATGCTTCCTGTAGCCAAAGTGACAAAGAAGTTGAAGCATTATAGCTTAGTTTGAAAGAGCCTTCATGTTTTGTTAGAACCTTCAATTCTATAATTTCCATTCAAGTAATTTCTTTTCTACAACTATAGTTTAACTTCCATTCTAGTATTTGCTTCCTGCAATCATAAAATAGTTTCCTTCCAGCATTTCTTTCCTGTAGCAACTGTAGAATGTGTGGCCGAGTGGTACTTGGTGCATATATCTTTTTGGACCATTTAAAGTAACACATCCCTAGGTTGACATATTAAATGAATTTTTATAAGGAGGATAAACTTCTTGGTTGGATGTCCAATCCTTGAGTTCTAGATTATGCCTAGTTTTTGAGCCTTTACAAAAAGTGATCAAGTTGTAAAAGGGAAGTCTAATGATCATGAGAGGTATCTATATGGTCCCCACTACCTGTTATACACTAAATTTGTGCCTCTGATCTCAAGCTCTCTTGGTCTTGATAATTCAGTATAACATGAGAATCATCTCAAGGTTGTGGGACCTTTTGCTAACCAAGATGAGACCTCCAGATTCTAGGTTGGTTCCTCTTGGATAGTCACCCAAATTTTCTCTTAGATAGGAAATGTAAATTCTTTGAGGGAAAGGGATATAAGGAGTACATGAAAGGGAAATGATAGAAAGAAAATATATCCTACCAGGTGATGCACCGAAACTAGGCTTTGGATCTCAGTATAGAGGAATGAAAACAATGGAGGAATCAAGTCTAATAAGTCACCACTCACTAGATAGGTTTGCATAAGTATTTCATAGGAAGGCTTGAACAGAGGACTCAACCTATGACCTGCAGACAAACATCCTCCTCTGCAACTAGGTGTAGGAATGAGACAAGACTGCTAGGGGCTGTAGCATACCCACAAAACATTTTAATCAGATCAGACATAGGAAACACACAAAAAAAATTGCAGAAAGTGAGAGGGACTAGGAACCCCAATTGCCATTGAAAACATGCATAAAATTCAATCCAATAAGAGACAATCCAGACAAGAAAGCATGAGGACAACAAGAATGTCACAGAATACTTTGCAATATTTTTATTATCAATGAGAACTTACAAGATGTGAAAAACCAGAGAGCAAAAATGCTACAAATAGTTCTCCAAGGAAAGACTTTCTCTTTTTACAAAATGTGAATTTTGAGCACTACAGACTCCAAAAAAGAATATATACATCCCCTGCATGCAAGTAGGAATCAAAATATCTCCTTAGGGTTACATAAATCTGCAATAGAATAATCACCCCTAAAACCAGTCACTTCTAATCATAAATAGACTCTGCAAATATCTCAACTGATCAGATATCTTTTTCTTTGCATGCCCATCTCTGAATTGATTGTGCCTGCAAATAGAAGACCTTGACCTGACAACCCCCCTACAAGCCCACTAAGCCATGAATGCTCAAAATCCGATCCCATCCTGAAAGGACCCAAAATAGCAGCCTAAAATCTTCTGCAAAAATCTACCCAACTGCAACCACCTCCAAAGTCATCAATTTCTTCTACTTGTGCCTGCAACATTCTCCTTAGAAGAAAGCCCACGAAAAACAATCACGTCCCCCTGGAAATAGCAATGGTCGCATGATCACATGAGCCCAAAAAGCTTCATGTGATCATGCGACTGCCCGTTGAATCCACCACCGCTTTGAAAAAGGATAATGGTCGCATGATCGCATGAACCCGAAAAGCTTCATGCGATCATGCGACTGCCCTTTTAAAACTGTCTCCGTTGCCACGTAAGACACCTAGGCCTACAAGACCGCACTACAAGATTAACCCTAGCTTACCTCGAGTTCACCTTCCCTTAGTCGCTGAATCACTTGATCTTTTCCTTAACCCTGGGTTCATTTAGCGACCACATGAAAACCTGTTAACCACGCAACTGCACTCACTTACCAACCCCGGGACCATAACCACCACATGTCATCCCTCTATTCATTCTGGCCACTACATCAGCAAACACCTCGGCACCTTCCTGACATGGACCCACTCAAATTTTAGATTCCCATCCAACGACAGGCGCAAGATCGCATGGCCCCTGAATATTCTTTGAGATCTTGCGCCAGCCGCTCATCTTATTAAGCCGTAGCTCCATTGACAAGTGGGCCCACCAAAATCCTTTCCGATAGTTGATGGTTTGTCGCATGGTTCCATGGGCTTGGAAGAGCCCATGTGATCATGCGACCAACTGCATGAGGTTACCCAATAATCGTTGGCGGCACCACCGAAAACTGGACACATCACCAAACCGCAAGCCAACCGCTAGAGTCAAAGCCCCCCACTGACTGCTTGTCACATTGTTGCATGCGATCATGTGACCAACCACATGATGCTACCCAAAGACCGCACATGTCACCATCCACCGAACCCCTGCTGACCGCCACCTTGCTAAGAAAACTGGACCCACCGAAATTGCTAATGGCTTGTCACATGGTCGCATGGGCTTGGAAGAGCCCATGTGATCATGCAGCCAACCGTAGGAGGTTAGCCACTGACCGCCATTGAAGATTGACTGCCGATCATCGATACCGCATCAACGGTTGTCGCATGATCTCATGGGATTGGAAGATCCCATGCAATCATGCGACAGTCATCAGATCTTCCGCACTGGCATGGCCTTGAGGAACTGGGACCTGCTTGTTAGAGTTGCACACTTAGGGTCGAAAACACAGACGGTGTCGAAAACACAGAGGGTTTTTGAGCGAAGGTCGAAAACACACTAAAATTTCAGAGCTGGGGTCAAAAACACACCGAGATTTCAGACCAAAAGGCAGAAACATCCTGAGCCTACAGAGAGGAGGTCGAAAACACACTGGGTTTTCGGGCCAAAAGGTAGAAAACACACTGGACTTTTCGACACTTGAGCACTTCATTGGAAAATAGGACTGTGGCCGAAAATGAATGAGAGGGAAATTTTGGGTAACACTACCAAGGAGTCTATAAAAACCAATGTAAATTCTACCCAAGGCATAATGAAAAGGAAGTGAACATTTGAAAACTTTTGGAACACTTTGTACTTGTTGTTTTGATTGATTTTCAAGTTTCTTGTGTTGGTTCTAGGCCTTGAACAGACATGTACAACCTTTAAACCCTTTAAATTTTTAATGGACGTTATATAGTATGATGAATAACCTTTCTTTTTCTTTTGGTATGGAGTGATTTAATTCATTTTTTTGAAAGTTATGGAAGTTTTGGTGAAAGTGATTGTTTGCAAATTTGAGACTGCCTGAGAATAATCATATTGAAATGTGTGGTACGAACTCATCTAGAAGAGATAAAACCTCTAAGTGGATTTATTGGAAATATATATGAATAATATTTCTTTTACTTTTGGTTTGAGGTCTTTTTATGCATATTTATGAAAGTTATGACGTTTTTAGTGAATACTAGCTTTAAACCCTCTTCAATGGAGTTGCATGCAAAGATTTGTGCTTATGTAATCATTTAATGGTTGGAAATTTTTAAGGATCACATATTATGAAATTAGTTACATAAGGGGTTCATTTTAAATTAGTTTGGTATCATTTGGGATTTTTTTGTGAAATTTATATGATGCCCTAGGTGGATTTGGAAAATTAACCTTCTGTTTTATGACAGTAAAATTGGTCTCGGGACAGAGATCACATCTTTTGATCTAATCGTTGGATTTTCTTTAGTTTTTGATATGTTTTTTTTATCCTATGTTTATATGTCTCCACAGGAGGGATTGGTAAATATTAGATATAACAAATGTTATAGTCCTCTGAGTGCTGATTGAAAAAAATGCTAAGTGAAGGATTGATGAATGTGAAGATGTTTTGCCTCTCTTGAATGTTCAATATATGATGAAATGTTGGATGGATCAAATGGATCTTTTAAGGCTGATTTTTTATTCAAGATGATATGCATCAGTTGGACTCCTAACAGGGTCAATTCCTTAATTGGGATCACATTGTTGAAGACTCCTAACAAGGTCTGTCCTTTTACCAGGACCTTCCTATTGTAATACTTGGCTCGTAACATGGTCTGAACTCCTAACAGGGTTATTATACTCATAGTGCAGATATTTGTGGGTACCATCCTCACCGAGGTTTTTATCTTAAAAGGGTTTTCCTCGAGAAAAAATCTTGGTGTTCATATGTATGTGTTCTATTGATGCATTTACTTTTCAGTTCAGTATTTTTCTCTTAACAATAAAGTCTTGAAGTTGAAGTTTAAAGTATATAAAATTGGAATCAATTGATTCACCCCCCCCTCAGTTGATTAGGACACTATTATTCTAATACTATCACCTTTACTTACATATAAAATAAGTGTAGTTTTCTAATCTTCGTCAGAATCATCTTTCATAGCAACATAAACAACTTCTACATCATGATCATCAAATTCACTAGATTCACTACCAGTTTATTCTTCAAAAATATAGCAAGATTTCTTACCTTTATCCTTGTAGTCCTTATACCTTATGTAATCTCTATCATCCCTTTTGTCTTTGTATTTTCTTTCTCTTTTTTCATCCCTATCATTCCTGTCAGGACATCTTTCTGCAATATGGCCAACTTTGTTACATAAAAACATATTATAGGAAGTTTACCTTTGAAGTTTCCTTTTCCTCTTGGTAATCTTCTAGCCATTAGCACCTCAAGATCATCAAGATCATCATCATAAGTGTCATTGTTACTGCTCATACATTTTTCTTTTTCTTTCTTGGACTTATGAAGAACCATTTGAGATTTGAATGCAGATTCAATATTATGAGTAGTTAAATTATCACAATTTTATAATTCAAAAGCAGTAAGTCTACCAACTAGACCTTCCAATGTTAGGTTGTTACTAGGAGCACATCTCAATTCTTGTATTGCAGAAACTTTAATAGCATAAATGGGAAGTAGGGTTCTCAAAAAATTTCTAATAATAGTTTCATCATCAATATTTCCATTAGCTCCTCTAATAGCATTCACTACCTCTTTAACTCTAGCACAATATTGAACAATAGTTTCACCTTCTAAAATTCTCATTTCATCAAACTTACCTGTCAAGCTTTCAGATTTGGTTATCACATTTGTGTCTCCTTCATAGATAGTTTTAAGTGTGTCCCATATTTTATTTGCATTAGTACATTCCTTGATGTCTTCAAATTCAGGATAACTTAGGGTTGATGCAATCTCCAACATTGCCTGATTGTGTTCTTACTTCTCCTTCATCTATTGGGTTGTCAAAGGTGTTAGTATTGTTATGTCTGCATGTTCCACGTAGTATTTTTCTGCATCACCAATTCCAGCTGGGTGTAACTTCATCAAAATTTTCCTTGTAGGGAAGTTGTCCTTGTTCAACTTTGGTACCTCCTTTTTGGACATCTTGATCTTTAGCTTCAAGTACCTTCAAAAATTTTCCTTACAAGCACCACAATATCTGGTACCAATTGTTAGAATGATTTTAGAATAAGTGAGAGGGGAGGTGAATTAGTTATCCTCAAGTCTAGATGTACCAATTCAACTTTTCAATACTTCAACCAACTTAGATTTATTCAGCAATCAACTCAGTCTCTATAGAATATAATCAATAACATAAAACTTGTAGTCCACTATCCAAAAGTAATCAACTTACAAAATATAAAACTCTTAACTGTAAAACACATTAAATAACATTCACACAAGTATGACACCAAGATTTAACATGGAAACCCAATTTGGGAAAAAACTACCAATAACATGCTACCAAATTTTCACTCTTCTAAAGCGAGTTCTATGAGGAGCCAACCTTGTTAAGGTTACAATAGACACTACAAGGTATGACCCTGTTAAAGGATTTAATCACCATGCTAGGAGTGGCCTTGTTAGAGGGCTTAAGAACATCCCATTAGAATGTCACCTTGATTAAAGGATTTACAAATGACTTAGGTCAAACTTGATTAAAGGATTTTGACTGATACAATGGTTAGAAAGTAACAGTAGGTTTTGATCTAAAACATACAACTCACTTTGAAAATATAGATCCAATTATAGCTCATATGGTGATCAACTGATTGGCATTCATTATCATTTCCATCTTTGATCTACTTGGAAATTCCTTCAAGCAATCACCACAACTATGTTTAGCTCTTCACACCTTCTTCTTAGCCTTCTTCTTTGGTTTGCCAATCAATTGAATCAACCTCTTGCATAACCCACAAATTAGGTCATCCTTATACCTCCTTTATTAGGTAGATTAATCTTTTGCATCTTAATCTCTTCCGTAGATCTTAGGTTTAGGTCAGAATCATTGAATCCTTCCAACATTTCGTTCACCTTCCTTTTATCCTTCTAAATACTTCTCAAAACTTCTCCTTGAATCCATAAGAAAATGGTTTACCATGCATTAAATAATCTAGGTCATTCATCCTTATCTTCAACATGTTTTACATATTCCATGAATTCAACTATGTCGGCTGGGAATCTCAAATCTTCACAAATTGTAAAATACTGTCACTCAGTCATCACTTTGTTCTTCTGCTTGATCATTACTAGATAACTTGGTCATCGCGAAAATTGTTCCTCTGAAAAATCACTATCTTCACTCAGTTAATTATCTGATACTCAATAATTGCTGATGCTCAGTCAACACTAAATTTACTCAACTTATATAGGAGCTTGGTCAACACTAGCATCACTCGGCTTACACTGAATTTGCTTAATCTTCTACTCTTTTGCTAGGTCAAGCCTATACTTTCAGACTTTCTTTTCTCATCTCTTTTATGATTCAAATCAGCAGTCTTCTTCACTTAGTATAATAGATAAATAAATCATTACATTGCCAATGTGCCAACTATTCAAGTACCTATTGTAGTTTCTCATTACTCAATCTTTCACTAGGTCTTCTTGTTATCCCCTCTTTTCAAATCCTCTTCATCTATCAAAAGATATGGTACTTTACTAGATAGCAATTGTCTCACCAGTGAAGGTTGGACATCAAGGAAAATATAAAAATTGTTTCAATTTTAGTTTCCAATAAGATCTAAGGAAATGATAAGGAAAATGCAAGGAAATGAGTACTAATGCAAGGAAAATGAAGACTAATGAAAGAAAAATGAGGGAAATGATAAGCCCAATGTAAGGAAATGAGGGGTAATACATGAAAAATGAGGACTGTGATAATGATCTAACCTAAGGTTAAAAAAAGATTTTAAGGTTCATGATGGTTTTGAATATCCATGTTTGAAAGGTTTTGATTTTGGACAATATTTGAGATTTTAGAAAAATGTTTGAAATTTTGAGTGAGGTGTTTTAATAATGCACTTTTTTTAACACTCACACAAGACACATCAAGAAGAATGACTGTTTTAAATTTTAAAAAATAAAAGAATATTAAAAGATATGAACTAGGATTTGGAAAGGACAATACTTATTGAATCCCCTTGCAATAAAATATAGGTTTCAATCAAATATATAGATTCTTGGGCACATGAAGCTTCAAATTTTTAAAGACTTGGAGATACCAAGAAATTTTCTATCTCAAGCCACATAAATCTCTAACCAATCCTACTAGGGGTTTAATATACACAATATATACCCCCTTTCAAACTGACACTGTATGTTAAGTGCTAATACTAGCCAAACTTGGATTTGGCCTTATCCTTTATTTATATAGTAGACCAAATTGAAAGCCCACTTGAGGTTGTTCCCTTAACGTGAGTACCCCTTTTAGCACAAAGGGATGCCTCTCTACTTGGGTTCTATTCTAAAAAAAATGTGCCAAAGCACCAATCACATCAATAAGAGTTCATTAGCCAATTATAAAGTAAATGTGATTAAACTAGCACAAATTGTTGATCTTTTCCTTCCCAGTTAAAACTAGGTGAAGATTGTTGCTCATAAACCCATTAAGAAAGGAAAAATGATATACATAGAATAGATTATTGTTCTTTGCCTTCCTAATTAAAACTAGGTGGAAATTGTATGGTTCAATTTATCCCCCTATTTATATCTAATTGAAAATTGTTGGGTTTATTGATCAGCCTAATTAGACTATGTGCAATTTGTAGTTCATTTATCCCCCTAATTAGGCTAGATGCAAGTTCTTCATTTTAAACCCCTTTAATCTATTGATTGAATAAAAATTAGAAATTATGATTCATCGCATGCTTAAAATGAGAATTCATACAAATATCACAAGTTAGATAAAAAAAATCTACACGCAAAAATAAGAACGTAAATTTATCAGATTTAATGTGTTCATATCAAATTCACAAAAATGTAGACAGGCAAATTGGAACATAAAAAAACATTAGGAATTTTCCAACCATAAAGCTATGAAATCATGAAAATATATTCCTAATATAACTAATAAATCCTTCAAAACAAAGCATTAACATAAAATAGATCAAACCAAATCTTAAATACTCCTTTGATGGAGCTTCATTATTTTTCCTTTCTTCTCTAATGTTGCTCTTAATTGAACAAGTGAACAAAATATTGAAAGCAAATTGACAGAGTGATTACAAGAATAATAGGAATGTAGATGTCAATAATGAGGAAAATGAATCCAATTTATTAATTTTTGAAACTCTAATTGACAGATGAGATTAAAGTTCAATCGACAACTAGAATTGTATTTGGGAACTCAAAATTAGCAAATGACAAATTGGATTGTGCATTTAGAAAATGACACAATTATGATAAATGGAAATGTGCATTTCAAAAATGACAAATTATGACAATTCAATTCAAAAGTAGTAAATTTGGCAAATGACAAATCATGATACTTTATGACAAATTAGTGAGTGGTTTGGGAAATGAGAAATTAGTGAGAGCAAAAATCAGAGAAATTAAGGGAATAAATTAGTGAGAATGTCATATGAGTAATTAGGAGAAAGTGTCATATGAGGGATAAGTGAGATTGGGAGAAAAATTAGGGGCTATGACATGACTAGAAATGAGGGGAAGATTAATAATTAAAAATTATTAATTTTCACATTTTAGGAAATTATTCAATTAATTAATCAATTTTATTTAATTATGGGAAAAGGGGATACAAGAGTAAATAAATACAATTTAGTAATAAGCATTGTTTCACATGAAATAATTTAGTGTCTATAGTAATGAGCATTGTTTCACATGAAATAATTTATGATGATAGTAAATGGTTATATTAGTACTAAATTGAATTTAGGTGAATCTCACAATAGTGAAACATCAAGGATTCTTAAATGATCACTCGTCTCTTGAGTTGATGTAGTACTTGGTAGAACCTCTATAAAAAGTTTTGGCTCTCTTCCTTGATAAACCCTAGCCATGTCCACCTAAGTCTCAAGTCCAAAGTATTGATGGTCATGCCCTAAATTTATAAACATTTTTCTCTTTCTCAAGTTGACTTGTTCTTCCTAGTTTCCAAATTTTAAGTCACAAATTTGAAAGGTTAGTATCATTTACATATTCCCTACTAATTAGTTGATTTGAGCTCGATATTTTCTATGTCTCGAGCTTTAATTTTTATTAATTATTTAGTTATGCTTAGGCTTGTCTTATTTTTCAAGACCAATGGTTCACGTATCCCTACATGCTCTAGTGTAAGGGTTGCAACATTGTGGGATCTTTCCTTGTGTATGATGGAGCTCATTAGACGGTGAATAAATGTTTGCCTCTAAAGTCTAATCCATCTTCATTGATTGGAGTGTGATCATATGATGTTAGAATTTTTAGTGTCTACTTAGAGTTAAAAAATTTACCATCCAAAAGATAACGAAGAAAGGGGAAAGTGACTCCATAGCCCCGCAATGTTAGAATTTTTGTCCACCTATTTCCTTTTGCGAGAGCATAGAATGCTGGAATGCGGTGCCAAATCATTGCAACGATGTAAAGTAACTCTGACATGACCTTTTTTTATTGGTTTAATTTTTCAAAAGTGTGAAAAGGTTCGTTCAAATTGAATTTTTTTAATCTCAACTTTCCATCTTGTCATGATCTTCCAAAATCAACAACTTTTATTCAAAGTGAACGAATGACTAGAATTTGATGCTTTTTTTCAAACATGAATTGCAACAACAACAAAGTAACTGATTTTGGTCATATTTTTGGTGATTTGATTTAAATAAATACTCCATCTACATAGCCTCAATAGTAAAATTAAATTGCATCCATAATTTATTATTAATTTGAGCTCTTTGCAAGGTTTCAATGAAACAATGTTTTTTATAGAAACAAAAAATAAGGGTTTCTTCTTGTCAAATGACATCTAGTGTAAGGTTCATGTTGTAGGAATCTAAATGGTGTTGAGTTCAAATATTGTCCAATACAAAAAATATTCTTTTTCTAAGCTCAAAATTATTCAAATTTGATAATTTCCACATCTTTGAGCTCATAATTGTAAGGTTGATTAGATTCAACTAAGATTTTTATTCTTGTCATTTAAACAAGTGAAACTCTAATTGCCATCAAAACCCAATTTATCTTCAAGATTAAAATTAATAAGGAAATTTCTCAATATCCAACTTCTAAGAAGAATATTGATGACATTTTAAAACACATAAATAGATCCAAAAGGAAGCTACTTAACCTAAGTAGTCTTGGTGGTCTGGAAGAAATGCTCATTGATGACCTAGCTAGTGTGTAAAATGTAATTTTACCTAAATTGGGATGGTTACTATATAAATACTAGTACAAGAAGAGAGAGTTTAATTTCCCCCTAAGGATGCATGGTTCCTCGATTTAGGTAGGTTGGAAGTTACCAACATATTTGTTGATGTAAACTTCATAAAAGAACTTTCTCAATGGTATGATGTTCATAAAAGAAGTGTAGTATCAATCATAGGGGTCTAAATGATTTCTATGACCAAGTTCACAATCTCCCAGGATTTTGGTTTGAATATGGAAACCTCCAAAGCCATTAGTTTTAATAATTTAAGAGATGAATAAGAGAGGCATTAGTATATCTTTAGAATAGTGATATTCCCAAAGTTCAGAGAAGGGTCCTGGAAAAATGTTTTTTTCCTTAATTTAAACCTAAGAAAAGGAGCCTTTTGGGCTTGACACTTTTAAGGATTATTTTGTAAAAAATTATTACACACTCTACCAAGTATTGCAACATGATGTAATGGCAAGGATTCCTATTCCTTTCATGTATATGGCATAAAATATACAATATCTAATGGTTAATGTTGTGCTTGTATAACTCACACCCCATTTAAGAAACTTGGCCCGATGGGGGACCCCCTTGTTTCTTCCTTTTCCATTTTGTCTGGTGTCCCTTAGTTTTGGTTAATTAGGTACCCGGTGAGTGAGATTACAACCTTAACAACTCTCAATAGTTAGGTACTTTTCCAAGTGAGGAACTAGCTTTTGTTTCCTTTCCTTTTTTCCTTTCCTTTTTTGGGTTGTTTTGCCTTTTTTTTAAGAACATTTTACTTAAGAAAGGTGAGAAAATATTTTTCTATCTTTTGGGGTTCATGGAAGTGAAAGCTCTCTTGGGACACCAAAGCCCTGAAGGTCTGATGCCCCGCACACACGAAGAGCATAAGTGATATAAAATGTCATACATGCAGGGTGTTGGGGGTCACCAGAGGTCTTTTGACCCTCAAAACCCTGAACCCCTAATCCTTGACCCCCGGGTTAGGGATTGGGGTGAATTCACCCTACAAGTCCCTCATCTACCTATATATTGCGAGTTATTGTTCATTTGGCTTACAATGCACACAAGAAAGTCTTGGATCTTCTTCGAGTGACATTGACCATCAAGCCTTGCTACCCCATTGGGAACTTGTGTTGATGTCGATACAACCTATTTATGAGTTCTTTAAAATATTTATCATGCACAATGATGGATTCTTCCAACTTTTCCAGGTTATTTTTATATTTGTGTTCCCTAGTTTTTCTTGTTTCTTTGTTGTTTTCTAGCTTTAGTGGTTTCTAGTAGTTTTAGCGATTATTTTTCTATTTTGTCCCGGTTGAATCAGTGAAATTATAAAAGAATTAAACTACTTGCTTAGGGATTCATCATTTGGTTTAAAATATTGATTAAACCCTAGGTCTTTTGGGCTTTCATGGTTTCATAACCCTAAAGCCCTGGTCATCTTTTTTCCTTAGACAAATTTTAGCGACACCCAAAACCCTAGAGGATTTCAGGGTTTTGGAACCCTAAAACCTTGAAAGGGGGACAGGGGTCCAAAACCCTAATGTTCCTTGCATTCATTATGCCTTACACCTAAGATAAGAGAAAATACCTTCAAGATTTTAGGGGCATTGCGAACCCCCAAAACTCTAAAGGGGTATTAGAGGTCTACACCCACGAAACTCTGAGGGTTCAACATAAAACACTCAAACCACCATTCAATGAAAGGATTTGGATTTTAAGGCTTTGAGGCCTCAAATCCTTGAAAGGGTCACCGGGGCCCAAACTGACAAAATGATGATAAGAGACTCAAATAATAATTTTTCTTATTGTCAATTTTCATTGTTAGGATGTGTTCTTAGTTTTTGCTTTCTTATTATTTGTTTTAACTTATTTTGTTTTCTGCAAGTAGATATTTTGTTTTCTTAATTAGATTTCCTTCTTTCAATAAAATGTGTTGATACATGTTTCTTTGTTTTGTGATCTTAAGGTATAAATTCTCCACTTTTGATAAAGTACAAGTTCAAAGGGTATGACCCAACCTCCAAATTAGGTAATATCCATAGTGAGATTACCAATATTGATATTGGTCACATCGATTTCAATGTGTTTCTAAAGAGCATAGATGACCCTAATGGAAAGACACCAGGTGAAACTAAAATGGCATTCTCAAGATTGGTAAATGTTACAAGGCACCCAGTGTCCATTCTATCTTTTGACTTGGTAATTATCATAGAAGAGCACTATGACCCTAATGCAAGGAGGGCCAATAACAAGGTAGGAGATGTGGTATTGGACATGAGACCTAATGTGATAGAGGATTTCTTCCACATCTTTAGGGATTATTCATACCTCACCATTTCTAAAGAGATGGGTGATAACTACTTCAATAATGGTCCCAATATGTTATGGAAGATTAGCCAAAACTACCTAGAATTCCCTAGGAAAGAGGCCAAGCTAGAGAAGATGGAATTACACAAAGCTTATCTAATGGAATTTATGAAAAATAGTCTCACCTTATTGAGAAGAGTGTTTGGTCTCCCATATGAAAGACAATTAGAGACATGGATGGTTTTGTACATTGACACCATAAGGGATGGGAGAAAAAAGATTGATTGCAATAGAATCATTAGTGAAAACCTTGATGAATAGTTGTAGAGGGTTAAAAGAGACACCAAGTTCTATATTACCTCCTATGTTGTGTACCTCTTGGAGGCCCATGTAGACTATCAGGACTTATACAAGAAGGGATCCCTTAAGGACCCAAATGCATATATCCATATAGTGTATACCCTCAGCTAGTCAGGAAGGAAAAGATGAAGGGGTGAGAAAAGAGTATAGGATTGTTAATGATGCTTTCACCTTTTCAACCATTCTCTCTATTGAGGGAGACTATGATAAAAGGATGTCAAAGGAGGCTACTACAAGAATTAATAATGTGGACAACTACTTTGTTCAATTTAGAAATATCACATACATCAAAGTGGAATGACGCACTCTATCTCCAAAGAATCTCTCAAGATACCAATCAACTAGGATAATCTAGATGGAGTTGTGCAGAAAAATTTCACATGCTCATAGGCTCATTATGAGCAAGCATAAACCATGTTTTACATTTCCTATCTCTATTGGAGTGCACTCAATACAAGGGATTAAAGAGGTAAGAGAAGTGTTCTTGGGATGTGTTGAATGCCCTCTACACAAACTAAAGATTTAGAGGGGAAAGTTTGACCCGATTGGTACGTTCAACAATGTAATGGGCTCTCAATTCTAATAATTGTTTTGAAACTTTAGATAAAGGATTTCTTTGCAAAGAAAGAGATTATACATTTATTTTTGATAGCCATGAATTATAATTGGTAGACTTACATGCATCAAAGAAACATCATTCATGTGACAATTAAAGTAGTAGAAGGAGAACATTCTTTTCTATCATTCACAAGAATCAAACAGTAACATTAATGTATTATCCTTTCCTAAAAGATAAAAAGGCCATAATAAAATGTGTTATGATCAAGGAACTAGAAAGGGTGAAGATTATAAAAAAGAAATTTCTACTCTAATGCACATTAAATTAGCATGTGTTCAGATGAAGGCATAGTGATGATCCTATTTTAAAGATCCATTTTTTCTTGAGTGTCATTCTTCAAAAAATACTCGGGCCATTGTAGGGACTTATTAGATGTTGCATGTGCAAATAAGGAAAAACCTATCTTGGATTCTTATGATGACATAGGTCAACTTATGCAAGTCAACTCTCATGAGAATGTATTTTCAAATCCAAACTATTATTTGGAAGGTTCAACTAAAACCATGAAAATTGAATAAAAAGAGCCTCAAGTATCAAGGAAGAATCAAAGAACCAATGTTGAACAATAGAGGAAAACCCAAGTAGAAGGTTTTCATCATAGTACATTTACTTGTATATTTGAGATATTGGATAAGAATTAATTTTATTCTAATGATTTCTTATTTACAAATCCAATGTTTAAAAGAGAATATTCAAGCCACCAAGTTGTAGATCCATATTTTTAGAGGTTCATTAGGAATCTTGAAATTATAATACTTCAACTCATTCAAGAAAAATCCATTGATATCATAAAAAGAGAACTTGAGTTGATTCCAAATTCAAATGTCTTAAATGAAGAATGAATATGTTTCCTCACATAGGAAAGATGCAAATGCTAAAAAAAATTGGATTCAAGTTCAAGGAGAAAGCTTACAAATGATTTCATACACTAATACATTTGGGGTGAAATTGCGACGGCAATTTGCGACGACAGGGAAATGTTAAGTGGTTTTGGCTTTTTTTTTTCAAATATAGCCCAACACCGTCGCAATTGCGACGTTGTCGGGATATAAGTGCAAAAAAAAAAAGGAACGTTGTCATTTGTGTTTTCAACAGCGCCGAGAGAGATTCCCTCCGCGAAATCAAGCGGGTTATCATTTGTGTTTTGAACAAAGCGGGTTGTCATTTGTGTTTTGAACAGCACCGAGAGAGATTCCCTCCGCGAAATCAAGCGGGTTGTCATTTGTGTTTTCAACAGCGCTGAGAGAGATTCCCTCCGCAAAATCACAGCTACAATTTCTGAGTACGTTGGGTTTATTTTTCTTTTGTCATTATTATTTAATCTGGTATTCAGCTGTTAGAGAGCTAAAATACCCAGAAATGAGGACATATCTGTGTTGAATTTATTGTTAGCGGCTTTGGTTATTTAGAATGCTTCCCCACAATACTTAATAGGATGCATTTGGTTTTCAAAGCTTTCACTGACTTGGATTCAAGATTCTGAGACTTTCACGTGCCTTGCTTCAATTGTTTCCGCAAACAAATCATGTGCCTTTTGTATGCTTCCACATTTTATATACATGTCCATCAGGGTAGTCACCACCACTATATTTGACAAAAACCCATCTTCAATTACTTTTTGGTGAATTTCCCTACCCTGTTCTAAAGATCCCATTTTGGCATATGCTTGAAGAATGCTGGCAAAAGTGGTTGAGTTTGGTTTTATACCTCCCAATTGCATTTGTTTAAAAACCTCCAACGATTTTTAAACAAATGCAATTGGGAGGTATAAAACCAAACTATAACAATCCACCCTTGCTTGGATAGATCACTCACTGCTATACATTAGCATTCAACTCACGGTAATTTCCCCCATGAGTTTATCCTGTGATCACACTGTTTTCCACAAAACTTTGCATATGCAATGTCAGTACTTCATAATACAAGTTAGTTATTGTCATCCCATGAATATTAGGCCTTCTATGTTCATGGGATGATCTTCATTATCTCTAAAACTCTACTGCAATGACAAGTCTAGACAAAAGAATGACTGTTTCAGCAGTGACTGGCGCGACAACAGTCTCAATATAATAGTAAACTCATTCAATAACAAGAATAATTGAATAATCAAACCAAATGATTTGAGACTTAAAAGATCAAGGAACTTGCAGAAATTAAAGTTTATTGCTCGCTGTTTCCTTCACCAGTCCATACACCCGCGCAACAGCAAATTCAAAGTAAACTCATTCAAAACGGTTTAGAATGGATGAAAGAAATCCTTCTAACTCATGTATGTGTTAGTTCAAACAAACTAAGACTTCCAAGATAAATGGAGTTGCAAAAACTAAGAGTTTTATATTTCTTATTGTTGCAGTCCGTATATATCTCCCTTCTTTGTCGTAACAGAGATATATATAAGATTCTTTATAACTTCTCAAAAACTAATCCAACCAATTTTCATCGGTTGGAGCTTAGTTTGAGCCTAACTAAATCCTAAATACTAACTCCCTCCATTGTTAGCTAACCGTTGGATTTTGAAAATTCAAAAATTCCAACTTATAATTAATTGAATTATTTTAATCCAAAGACCACTAAACTCACTAACTTTGATCTCTTATGATTATTAAACTTTCCAAAAGACTTAAACTTCTGCACTAGCCTATTCTAGATTCTTAGAACATTATTGAACTTTGGACAATCTCAGTCCATTGTAAACAAGCTTTTAGTCCTAATAAGGACATCATTACAAACTCATTGAAGTATTGCATTATTTTAATAACATTAAAGGTGCTAAGATCCTCCAATTGACCTGTTGACCCTGTTTATGTATTCCATCCCTCTGATTTGTCCTGAAAGTTTGTATAATCTCCGTCTCCAAATTGGTTGTGTGAGGTGCTCCGGCACCAGTTCGCCAATGGAATAGAAGTTGTTCTTCCTATATCAATGGAAATCCTAGCTCTACAACTTCTAACATTAATTGAAGTAGAGGAAGATGGTGCGATGAATGTCATATTAGTAAAATTGTTGAATCTACAAGAAGCTTATGAGAATGCTTATAATGCCTTGACACATCACCAAAGAATAGTATAATGTGGGTTTGACAAGAGGTATGCAATCCCCCTCTTAAGAAAAATGATATGATTTTGAAGTACAATGAAAGAGCAGCCAATCCAAGTCAACATACAAAGTTTGATGCCTTATGGGAGGGTCCTTTTTATATTTCTCGCTACAAAGAAAATTATGTTTTTGAGTTGGAAAACATGGAAGGTAATCCTTTTGAGATATTGATAAATAGGATCCATCTTAAACATTTCTATTAATAGTTTATCCTTCCTTCTTGTACATAGTAGGTTATTTATGCTTTAAGCTCAATAAGTATCATGAGGTACATTTTCTTTGTTGTTAGTCTCTAGTTTTCTTAAGGTTTGAGCCCATGTTTTACCCCGTGCATAGCATTTTTTGTTGTCCAACACATTTTAAAATGATCACCCCCCTATTATTGTATCACTTCCTCCTTGTTCCTCATTCAAGTGGCAATTACACAAGGGACAGTCACTGTGAGATGTCCTCATTTGTGACAAGGACAGTCACACATGAGGATATCTCACAGTGACTGTCCCTTGTGTAATTGCCACTTGAATGTATTGCTATTCAACCACATTTATGGGCCCGTTTGGACCACGGCACACAGTAGCATCTACAAAGAAGAATATCCCAGGTGTAACAAGTTGTAAGAATATACCAACAGTTCTAAGAAGTTCCCTAGCACATAGTAGCATCTTCTAATTGTCTATACCACTTCACAAGGTATTGTTTGCACACATTGTTTTTGGTTCTTTTGATGACCCTTGTTTTGAAATTGCTATTAGGCCTTGTAGCTTATATGTTTTGATTGCTGGAGAGCTTCTAAAGCTAAGCAAGAAGACCATTGCATGAGTTATAGCCGCGCGCTCAGGTTTGAAAATTGTATATTTTTTAATCTAATGTATATTTCAACTAGAATTTTAGCTTATTTTTGCTGTATATTTTAATCTAAAGGGAATCATGGATGTGAACTTGAAAGAATTTTGTACTTAGTTCTTATGGAGAGAATAGTAGTAGTTTACGGTCTAATATCAAATAGAGTTTTCCAATTACAGAAAGTTAATGAATTCTAATAGCTTATATGTTTTGATTGCTGGAGAGCTTCTAGAGCTAAGCAAGAAGACCATTGCACGAGTTATAGCCGCGCGCTCAGGTTTGAAAATTGTATATATTTTAATCTAATGTATATTTTAATCCTTTTGCCATGTCATGTAATATGTCTTGCCTTGTAGCTTATATGTTTTGAAATTGCTGTTAGGCCTTGTAGCTTATATGTTTTGATTGCTAGAGAGCTTCTAGAGCTAAGCAAGAAGACCATTGCACTAGTCGTAGCCGTGCGCTCAGGCATGAAAATTATATATTTTTTAATCTAATGTATATTTTAACTAGACTTTTAAAATATTAAAGGATTTAACTAGGTCTAAGAAGATTTGTGTACTTTTGACAATTTTGCTTAGTCACTGAAAGTTGTAGACCGAAGTTTTCATAGCCCAATTTTTGCTTCCTGCAAAGAATGATCATGTCAGATAATATAAGTGAAGAACAAAATAGGGAGACAATCACTAGATTGTGGTCTAACTTGAAAAGAAAAGGTGATGGAAAATGTTATTGTCCCTGCAAAATTTGTAAGGGCTTAAACCGTAGAAGACTGCTAATCAAAACAGTTAAGAGACATTGTAGGGAGAATGGTCACATTGAAGGGGGGCATGACTATCATCCACTGGTAAGTTGTTCATTATATCATTTTAACAATTTATATACATATGAAATCACTTGATGATGAGTTGAAGATCATGGTTTATTTATGTTAATCAATTTTATATAGGTTGATCTCCCCAGGGAAGTACATGATATGGAGGAACATGGGGGTGCGAATATCCAAGGTGAAGATAATGATCCCATGGAAGATGACGATAATGCGCCAGAAAACACAATTGAAGATGATGGTATAAATACATTGATCCATGACACATTTAGTCCAAGCGGATCTGATCATGATGATGATGATAGCCTCGATGTGCCTCTACTTGAGAAGGCATACGAGCCCCTATACAAAGACTCCCAAACAACTCTTCTCTCTGCTGTATTGTTGTTGTTGAACTTGAAGGTTATGAATGGTTTATCCAACATAACAATGTCACGTATGTTAAGGTATGTCATATATGTCTTTATAGTTAACAAAGGGTGAATAATGTACCACTAATATTGTTTATATTAACAACTTATATTTTTTGCTGTAGATTGATAGGCGAGTTTTTGTTACCACCATCAAATATTCTACCTCGCTCATATCGAGAATTATCTGCTATTATGAAAGATATTGGAATGGAGTATCAAGCAATACATGCTTGTCCCAATGATCATATTATATATTATAAAGAACATGAATTTGCAACACAATGCCCTGTATAGGCAAAGTTTTGTGGAAAACAGTGTGATCACAGGATAAACTGTGGGAAATTACCTTGAGTTGAATGCTAATGTATAGCAGTGAGTGATCTATCCAAGCAAGGGTGGATTGTTATAATGTGGAACATTGTATAATGTTTGTGAGATGGTGAATCATCCACTAATCTGGATTTGAAGGGTGTAGAATTGGGTGATTGAGAATGCCCTAGTTAAGAAGGGTTTAGAGCCAAGAATTGTGGGTTTGGGTGTTGCAGAGTCCTAGAGGCTAATTCCCTTTGGAATTGTTTGTTTCAAAGTGTAAGAAGACACTATCCAGGGATTAGGAAGTGTTAGGTGGAATTTATCATATACTTCCTTTGAAATTTGGGTCATTTTTATACATTAAAACCAGAGGTACAGTCATAGAATAGGGTAGGGAAATTCACCAAAAAGTAATTGAAGATGGGTTTTTGTCAAATATAGTGGTGGTGACTACCCTGATGGACATGTATATAAAATGTGGAAGCATACAAAAGGCACGCGATTTTTTTGCGGAAACAACTGAAGCAAGGCACGTGAAAGTCTCAGAATCTTGAATCCAAGTCAGTGAAAGCTTTGAAAACCAAATGCATCCTATTAAGTATTGTGGGGAAGCATTCTAAATAACCAAAGCCGCTAACAATAAATTCAACATAGATATGTCCTCATTTCTGGGTATTTTAGCTCTCTAACAGCTGAATACCAGATTACATAATAATGACAAAAGAAAAATAAACCCAACGTACTCAGAAATTGTAGCTGTGATTTTGCGGAGGGAACCTCTCTCAGTGCTGTTGAAAATACAAATGACAACATTTCTCTACATTATCATGTTGTCTTTACAGTGACTGTCCCTTGTGTAATTGCCACTTGAAGGAGGACAGTCACTGTAAAGACAACATGATAATGTACACTTACAGAATGAGGACAGTCACTCTAAAGACAACATGATAATGTACACTCACTGTAAGGACAGTCACAAATGAGGACATCTCTCAGTGACTGTCCCTTGTGTGATTGCCACTTGAATGTATTGCTATTCAGCCACATTAATGCTTTTCTTCTTCAACAAATGAGGATAGTCACTCTAAAGACAACATGATAATGTACACTCACTGTAAGGACAGTCACAAATGAGGACATCTCACAGTGACTATCCCTTGTGTGATTGCCACTTGAATGTATTGCTATTCAGCCACATTATCATGTTGTCTTTAGAGTGACTATCCTCATTTGTTGAAGAAGAAAAGCATTAATGTGGCTGAATAGCAATACATTCAAGTGGAAATCACACAAGGGACAGTCACTGTGAGATGTCCTCATTTGTGACTGTCCTTACAGTGAGTGTACATTATCATGTTGTCTTTAGAGTGACTGTCCTCATTTGTTGAAGGAAAAAAGCATTAATGTGGCTGAATAGCAATACATTCAAGTGGCAATCACACAAGGGACAGTCACTGTGAGATGTCCTCATTTGTGACTGTCCTTACAGTGAGTGTACATTATCATGTTGTCTTTAGAGTGACTGTCCTCATTTGTTGAAGGAAAAAAGCATTAATGTGGCTGAATAGCAATACATTCAAGTGGCAATCACACAAGGGACAGTCACTGTGAGATGTCCTCATTTGTGACTGTCCTTACAGTGAGTGTACATTATCATGTTGTCTTTAGAGTGACTGTCCTCATTTGTTGAAGAAGAAAAGCATTAATGTGGTTGAATAGCAATACATTCAAGTGGCAATTACACAAGGGACAGTGGTGCAGGAGCACCTCCAACATTTAATTCATGGTCGAAGATAAAGGAGACTTCAAAGAACATCAAGGCTAAATAGGAGGATGGAATGCTTAATCAAGGACAACAGATCACTTGGTGGATCTTAGCACCTATAATGTTAGTAAAATATCGCAATTCTTCAATTAAATTGTAATGTCCTTAATAGGACTAAAAGACAAATTATAATGGACTAAGATTGTCCAAGCACTACAATTGGAGTCTAGAAGAGTTTAATGATCATAAAAGATCCAAATTAGTAAGTTAGTGGTCTTTTGTTTTAAAGAATTTAATAAATTGTAAGTTGGAATTTTGAACTTTCAAAATCCAATGGCTAGTTTTAGTTTGGTATGTGTTAAGTTTAAACATTCAACTCAACGAAAGTTGGTTGAAGATTAGTTCTTAGTTAGTTGTGTTTCGAGTTGTAACACTTGGTCGATAGTTGAATCTATTAGAAGAAGTTATATTAGAATCCTTTATATTTAGATAAAGGCTCTGTTACTAAACAAAGAGGAGATTGGTGTATTAATTTGTGCTCGACAAGCAATACAAGACTGCTGTTTCTTGCAATTCGATTTCTATTTTGAAACTTTATTGGCTTGGTTTGAAATTGAAATGCTTTGACAGGGTTCTTTAATCATTTCATTTTCTTTTGTTATGTTTCCAAACATTGCAGTGAACCTGTGTGTACCATTTTGGGGAAACAGTGAGCAATAAAGCATCTAGTTTATGTAAACTAATTCATTTTGAATCTCATTTTGAATTGATCAAATTCCATATGCTCTGAGGGAGATTTGTTATCCTTCGAATTGTAGATTGATGAGTGTTACAATCTATTAAGTTTGTTGTCGCACAAGTTGTCTTGAAACAACGTTCTATATCTTAGTTTTCTGTTACAGTAGAAGTTTAGGGGCGATTGAGGTCATTCCATGAATTGATAGGCCTAATTCATGGAATGACATTTGCTAACCTGTATTATATGATTCTAATCTAAATATATGCAGAACCGCGTGGGAGAACAGTGTGATCACAAACAAGAACAGTGGAAAACGGCATTGGAAGTGTGCTAAGGTGTAGCAGTGGGCGATCTGTCCACATAAGGCATATGTTTAATGCTTGGGAATAGTATACAATGTTCATTTGATGGTGAATCTGCCACCAATTCATTGCAGGGTCGTGTGGAGATAGTAGATTGAGGAAGCCCTAGTTGACAGGGTTTGAAGACAACAAATTGGGGTTTTGTAGTTGCAGAGCATTTGTGTCTAATTCCTTTTGGAATTGAGCAATTGGAGACATAACTAGACACTGTCCAGGAGTTGGGAGCTAGGAGATCTTTAACCCATACTTCCTTTGAAAATTTAGTAGATTTTAGTGCATTGAAACAGGGTAGCAGTGCCGAACAAGGGTGTTTGTCCAAAGCAATAGTATAAAAACTTTTGATATGTTGTTGAACTCCAAAGAGGGTATCCATAAATGTTGTTACCTCATCAAATGTTTTGAGAAAAGTTAGAATTATTCCCTTTTTAAGTCTGCTGTAGGGTTTAGACAGCCTGTTAAGCTTTTTGTGACCAGTTTGTGAGAACATTGGTGAAATGGGATATGGGAATTGAGTGAGAGTCTCAGAATCTTGAAACCAAGTAAAGTGAAGCCTTAAAACTCAAATCCATCCTTTAGGATAGCCTTGATAGTCAAGTTCTTGAAGTATTTAAGATTGTTGAATAAGCCCAAGTGTCTAACCTCTGAAATTTCTAAACCTACTTGTGCATTTGATACCACCACCCTTCCCTCTACATCAGACAGTCACTGTGAGATTCATTTGTGACTATCCTTACAGTGAGTGTACATTATCATGTTGTCTTTAGAGTGACTGTCCTCATTTGTTGAAGAAGAAAAGCATTAATGTGGTTGAATAGCAATACATTCAAGTGGCAATTACACAAGGGATAGTCACTGTGAGATGTCCTCATGTGTGACTGTCTTTGTCACAAATGAGGACATCTCACAGTGACTGTCCCTTGTGTAATTGCCACTTGAATGAGGACAGTCACTATAAAGACAACATGATAATGTACAGTTGCAGTGAGTGTACATTATCATGTTGTCTTTAGAGTGACTGTCCTCATTTGTTGAAGAAGAAAAGCATTAATGTGGTTGAATACCAATACATTGAAGTGGCAATTACACAAGGGACAGTCACTGTGAGATGTCCTCATTTGTGACTATCCTTACAGTGAGTGTACATTATCATGTTGTCTTTAGAGTGACTATCCTCATTTGTTGAAGAAGAAAAGCATTAATGTGGTTGAATAGAAATACATTCAAGTGGCAATTACACAAGGGGCAGTCACTGTGAGATGTCCTCATGTGTGACTATCCTTGTCACAAATGAGGACATCTCATAGTGATTGTCCCTTGTGTAATTACCACTTGAATGAGGACAGTCACTGTAAAGACAACATGATAATGTACAGTTGCAATGAGTGTACATTATCATGTTGTCTTTAGAGTGACTGTCCTCATTTGTTGAAGAAGAAAAGCATTAATGTGGTTGAATAGCAATACATTCAAGTGGCAATTACAAAAGGGGCAGTCACTGTGAGATGTCCTCATGTGTGACTGTCCTTGTCACAAATGAGGACATCTCACAGTGACTATCCCTTGTTGGTGCAGGGGCACCTATCAAGTCAACTAGGAACACCTTGGAACAAGATGGAACCAGAAGATCAAAGGCAACCCTACATGTCAACTGGGATATTTTAAGGCCAATAATGGCATATTGTAATGAACAATGTACTTTGCCAGTCAAGAGTCATAAAAGTCCTAGTAAGTCCTAGCTTTCATTTTAATGTTGTTTCAATGTTTTATTGAATTCTTCATTGTTGAATGATATGTTTATGAACTAGAAAGGTTATTTACTGCATTCTACTCACTGTTGCATCAATTTTAATTCTATTTTGAAGAAGTACTTACACCTGCTAACATATAAACTGGCAGTTTCTACTAATTTTCTGTAACAGTCAAAGGTTTTCTTTAAATAAATGAACCTCCCATGAATCCCAAGGGCCCAGACTTCATGGGAGGCTTGTTATTGACATGTAAAATAGAAATCTAACTTATTCTATGCAGCATTAGTGCGAGAAGGCTGATGATTTGTAGGAAGCAGTGAAGTGTTCCTTGATGAAATGATGGGAATGGTGTAATAGCAGCATATTGGGCTGAATAAGAGGGTTGTATTATGAGTTGAGATGTCCTAGGGCATCAAAGAGAAGGTGTGTGAACAATTATTTGGTCTCCAAGGTTAGTGGAGATAGGTGTTTGGTGAAACCCTATGCACTCTGCTAACTACTTCTGCAGACCACTCTGCATCACTTGTGTAATTGCCACTTGAATGAGGACAGTCACTGTAAAGACAACATGATAATGTACAGTTGTAGTGAGTGTACATCATCATGTTGTCTTTAGAGTGACTATCCTCATTTGTTGAAGAAGAAAAGCATTAATGTGGTTGAATAGCAATACATTCAAGTGGCAATTACACAAGGGACAATGACTGTGAGATGTCCTCATGTGTGACTGTCCTTGTCACAAATGAGGACATCTCACAGTGATTGTCCCTTGTGTAATTGCCACTTGAATAAGGACAGTCACTGTAAACACAACATGATAATGTACACTTACAGTGAGTGTACATTATCATGTTGTCTTTAGAGTGACTGTCCTCATTTGTTGAAGGAAAAAAACATTAATGTGGTTCATTAGCAATGTATTAAATAATTTTTTTAAAAAAATTCTACCCAGGACCGTTGCAATTGCGACGGCCCTCCCAAGAGATGCGACGACGGCGCCATATTGGCGATGCCCAGGCTTGTCGCAGTTGCTTCGGAGGACCGTCGCAATTGCGACGGTCCTCCCAAGACATGCGACGGCAGTGCCGTATTGGCGACGCCCAGGCCCGTTGCAATTACTTCGGAGGACCGTCGCAATTGTGACGCCCTGCCGTCGCAATGCGACGGAGGCGCTGAATGGGTGAAGCAATGACATTGTGACGGCAGGGTGTCGCAATTGCGATGGAAACCCATAGACATCGTGATTTGCGACTAAAAAACTGCGACGTCTATCACTGTCCGTATAGCGACACATAGCCGTCGCAATGGCGACACATAGCCATCACAAAATGGCCCCAAATTTATTAGTGATAGGTACTCCAAGGTCATCACATGCTTATATTACACTATTCATTCAATTTTTCTTAGCTAGTCAATGGGTTTTCATAGCTCATCTAGAGACATCTATGGTAGGGGTACCTACGTTGCACATATTTTAGGTAGAAGCTATTGTTGTTTTAGTTTCAATTTTGTCTTACTTCCAGTGTCTCAATCAATTTTCTATATTACCTCCCCTTATCCCTAGTTATAACTAGTTGTTGCCCTAATTTTTGCATAACCAAAATCAAAAATTTCAAAAAGATGTCATTTGAGGTTCAATATGTGTTCCCAAACATATATGAAAACATATACCCTTGAGATCCTAGATAAGTATCATTTTGATTATCATTATGGTCAACCCTAAAATGCACTAGACAAGCACAAAAAGTGATGTACTTGAAAAGCATCAATATTTTATGATTGTGTCTTAGTCATCATTTTATGTCATGTATCTAGGTTTTTTCCTAACCTAGTTCATGGTCCGTAAAATTTTAGACCTTCAACTTTTTATGTCCCACAGATAGAATATGTTAGAATCTCTTATCTTAGGCTTCATCATGAAGATCAAACTCTAGGTTATGCTCACTTGGCCATCCACAACCTAAAATTCAAATCTTAGAGCTTAACTTATCTACAATCAAAAGCTATGGACATTTTTCAAAAAAGAGTACTAAGGTTTGAAAGGGGAAATATTAAATTATTTAATAAAATAATTTTAATATTTTTAATTAATTAATATAATATTCATCCCTTCTCATGGTTTTTAATTTGATTTTTTAAAACACTTCATTCTTTCCAAAACAAAATTGTAGGTTAACTCTTTTTTGCATGAAAAATCCAAAATCATTAAGCTTTCTTAACCGTACAAAAATAAAATGTTAATTAACCTCTTTTTGTTTAAGCTCCTATACTCTTTTGCATGTTTTTAAAAACCTCCAAACTTGTGAAAATTTGGAAATGTTCGAGAAAGTTGTAGACATCCATCAAAGCATGATAGAGGGAGAGATTCATCAAACATTATAGTCGAAAATGCCTTTGTAGACATGTACACAAAATGATAGAACAATATATGGATATGGATTAAAATGCAGAAAAGCAACATAGATGATTTGACATTTAGCTTTGAAGGAAGGCAGTCTCATAGATGCTCTTGTGGCCAAGATATGCACTCATAGATTTGTTTAAACAATTTAAGAAAGCATCAAGATAGTGTAATTAATATCTATAAAATGTGTTCCACCACCTTTTCCATTGTTCTATGCATGACGAGAATAAATAGTTAAATTGAATAGTTTGATAGAATTCTTAAAAGAAGAACTGTTGTCTCATGGAGTCCATGATTGCGAGTTACAAACAAGGTAAAGTTGTTGAAAAAGCTTTAGAAAATTTTAGGTAAGTGATGTTTGTGTAAAGAATATAGAGAAAGGCTATATTCTGGAAACACACAGAATGATGCTCTGTTTCAGCAATGAACAAATTCAAAAATCCCCAAAACAAGGCAGACACAAAAGCTGGAGAAATATGCAAGATCCTTCTTGCTTCTATTTAATCAAAAAACACTTCTACAATGAAAAATAAACTTGCAGCTACTGGGGCTGCATACAATCTTCCTAGAGCTTCTCAAAGCTCATACAAGATTATTTGAAGCAATCACTGCTTAACAAAATAATCATTTACTTCTCTGATAAAAATAGACTATTACAAAATATCTCTTGCTGCTGCATACAAAAGAGAAATTACATTCTTGATATGGAAGAATAAAGACATTCTTCCCTTTATAGAAAATTTGTTGTCCAAAGGAAGAAAGAAGAAGTATATAGAAGAAATCAGATTTCTCTCAAATCTGATTTGAACTTATCTCTCAAAGTCCACACAAAATATTAGACTTAAAATTTATCAAATAAAAAAAAGTCAAATATGGAGGCTTCTAGACAATCAGATTTAATTCTGAAAATCCAACACCCCCCCATTCTCTTGAGCCAACAAACAAGATCATGCTTGATCCAAACTAACAACACCCAAATTTACCCTTAGGTGCTCAAAACTTGCAATGCCCAATGGCTTGGTAAAAATGTCTGCTAGCTACTGCTCTGACCTGCAAAACTCCATTTTTATTTCATCATTCTTAACTAATTCTCTAATAAAATGATATTTGATTTCAATGTGCTTTCTTCTTCCATGAAACACTGGATTCTTTGACAAATCTATTAAGGAAATATTGTCACAAAATATTATGGTTCCATCCTCTTGTTCTTGCTTCAAATCTGCCAAGATTCTTCTTAGCCAAATAGCTTGACATGCTGCTGCATTTGCTGCTATATATTCAACCTCTGCTATAGATTGAGCAACTATGGGTTGCTTCTTAGAATCCCATGAGATTACACATGAACCCTTGTGAAAAACATATTTGGAAGTGCTCTTCCTATCATCCAAACTCCCTACCCAATCACTATCTGTGTAGCCAATAAGATCAAAAAAATTTGCTGCAGTATACAAAATACCATATCCCTTGGTGCCTTTCACATACCTTAGGATTCTCTTTCCCTCTTACAAATGGGAGTCCTTTGGAATTTCCATAAATTTGGAAATCAAACTTATTGCATGCATAGTGTCTGGCCTAGTAGCTATTAAATACATCAAACTTCTAGCTAAACTTTTATATAAAGTTGGATCCACATTGCTGCTGCAATATTGATTGCTTAAGTTCAAACCTACTAAAGTTGGTGTTTGGGTAGGCTTGCTACTTTGCATTTTAAATCTCTCCAAGATCTGATTTGCATATATTTCTTGAGAGATAGAAATACCATCATGCATTTGTTTTACTTCTATGCCTAGAAAATATCTCAAGAGAACTAAGTCTGACATTTCAAACTCACGTTTCATGGCCTCTTTAAAATCAGAAATGAGGAAATTATTATCCCCAGTAAAGATTAAATCATCAACATACAAGACAACAATTAAAAAATATTACCATTAGCTGCCTTGGTGTAAAGAGTGGGCTCACCATCGCTTTTGCAAAAGCCATTGCTCATCAAATATGAGTCAATTCTGATATACCATGCCCATGGAGCTTGCTTCAGCCCATAAAGAGCCTTCTTCAGCCTATACACTTTACTTTCATGGCTCAGAACTTCATAACTAGGTGGCTGCTCCACATAAACCTCTTCTTTCAATACTCCATTCAAGAAGGCGAACTTTACATCCATTTGATATACCTTCCATTTGTGCTGGGTTGCAATTGCTATGATAGCACACACGGTTTCCATTCTAGCAATCGGGGCATAGGTCTCATCATAATCTCTACCAAACTATTGTTTATACCCCTTAACCACCAATCGAGCCTTATGCCTATCTATTTTTCCTTCAAAATTTCTCTTGGTCTTGTAAACCTATTTAACTCCAATAATTTTCTTGTTTGGAGGTAAATTAGTGAGCTCCCAAATTTCATTTCTTTTTATTGCATCCATGGCCTTACACCATTTTTCTTCTTTTTCAGCATCCTCAAAATAAATTGGACCACTATGAGAAAATAATGCAAAATTGATATTTTCATCAAATTCATTTTCATACCTTTCATCTTGGTATATCTCCCTTAGACTCTTGGTCTTTCTTGGCACTAGGGAGGCGAGAGTGGGATCATAGCTCTCAATATTGTTATCACTGATCTCTGTGGGGCCTATTTGCAGCCTTCTAGAGCCTTCTATATCTGTTGTTACATCATTTTGCTGATCATTAAATTCACCATCTTCAACAATAATAGGTACTTTACTTGAAGTGCTTGAAGATGTGTCCGTCGAACCATCCCATGACTCATTTTCAATGAAATCCACATCTCTTGAAGTGATGATTCTTTTACCAACTGGATCATACAATCTGTATGCCTTAGATTATGGACTATAACCAGTGAAGACACACTTCACACCCTTGTCATCCAACTTTTGTCTTTGCTCCTTTGGTACGTATGCATATGCTACACACCCAAACACTCTCAAGTGTTCAACCGTCCATCTATGCTTTGCCCATGCTTCCATTGGAATCTTGTCACAGATTGCTTTTTTAGGACTTCTATTTATCAAATAGACTATTGTTGCTACAACTTCTCCCCAATATTCAATTGGGAGCCCTTTTTCTTTCATCATGCTTCTTTCCATCTGAACGATGGTTCTATTTTTTCTTTCAGCCACTCCATTTTGATGTGGAGTATAACTGGTTGTTAGCTCTTTCTTTATGCCATTCTTCTTGTAAAACTTTACAAAAATATTGGAGGTATATTCCCCCCCTCTATCTGACCTTAGGAATTTAAGATTTTGTCCACTTTCATTTTCAGCCTAGGCTTTAAATTCTAAAAACTTATCAAAAGCTTCAGATTTATTTTTCATAAAGTAAACCCATGTTCTACAACTGAAATCATCTATGAAGGTCATAAAATAAGTACTTCCCGAATGGAAGTTATTTTCATAGGGCCAACTAAATTAGTATGCACCAGCTCTAATGGTGCTCTTGCCCTTCTAGAGTTTCCAGAATTAAAGGGCAACCTATGTTGCTTACCCAAAATACAAGCCTCACACTTGCTACTGAACTCTTTAATACATGAAAAATCATCTACCATTCTTTTCTTGGATAATAAATTTAAACCAGCATAGCCAAGATGTCCATACCTTAAATGTCATATCTTGGAGGGGTCTTCAATCACACTCTTGAAGGCTGATTGTTGTACTTCTTTACATTCTTTCTTGGGAGGTGCAATGGTTGATTGTGAAGAGAAACACATCTCTACCTTCAATGGAAACATTCGATTCTTTGTCATTTGAACTGCTACAACAATTTTTTTACTCCCATTCTTCTCATAAATGACACATTGTTCATTCTCCATCAACACTTTATAACCATCTTGAGTGAGCTGTCCAACACTCATCAAATTGTGCTTTATACCTAGGGCAAAATAAACATTTTGAATTTCTTGTTTCTCACCTTGATTGGTGTAGATCATAATAGATCCTTTTCCCACAATTGGAACAATTCCATTGTTCCCCATTCTAATTTTAGATTTTACATTTTTATCAATGAAATAAAATAGACTTTCATTACCACTCATGTGGTTACTACTACCGCTATCTAAATACCAGACTTCAGGGTTGCCTTCTTCACCAACGTTGCACATGATGAAGGTTGTGGGATTATTTCCATCACCCACTTTCCTATCAGCCACATTTTCACTTGGCTTTGGCTGATTACTTTGCTTTTTCCAGCATTCACTAGCATAATGCACAAATTTATGACAATAATAACATTCAATATTACTCTTGTATGAGCTATATTTCTTCTTACCTCCTCTAGAATTATTCTGAGAGCTGCTAGCTCCCTCATTTGTGGCTGCTCGTTCTGAGCTTTCTCCTCCATCATTTTGTTGTCCAGAGTTACCATGACCTCTGCCTCTTGAACTTCATCCAGAATTGTTTCTTCCTCTTCCCCTGCCTCTTGCATTGGCTTGAGCTCTAAAATCTTGTTCTTGAGAGGAATTTGCAGACCTATTAATGCGATGCTCATGGGTTTGGAAAGAACCCATTAACTCATCAATAGTCATAACTGAGAGACCCTTTGCCTCTTCAATGGAAATTTCTAGATTATCAAATTTTGAGGGAAGACTTCTCAAAACTTTCTCTACTATTCTTTTCTCCTCCATGGTTTCACCATTAGTTCTCAACTGGTTTATCAAACCAAAGAGTCTTGGGCTGAAATTTGATATGGACTCATTGTCCTTCATGAGAAGACTCTCAAACTCTCTTCAAAGCATTTGGAGCTTTACTAACTGAACCTTTTCAGTCCCTTTAAAACTTGTGTGTAGAATATCCCAAGCTTCTTTGGAATAATTAGCTGCTGCTATTCTGGGAAAGATTGCCTCTGTCAAGGCAGTTTCTATCAAGCTCAAAGTTTTTGCATCCTTCCTCCTTGACTCCTTCAACTGAGTCTTATGATTATTTGTGAGGCCAGAAAATTGAGTTGGGTTAGTCACATCCGTAAATCCATTGACCACAAGCTCCCACAAATCATTTGCTATCATAACAGTCCTCACCTTCTTTTCCCAAACATCATAATTTTGTCCATTGAAAGATGGTGGCTACTGCCAACTCTTTCCTACATCTCCAACCATGTCTCCTGTGCAAGATAAACAAATACCTAGAAAAAACAAATGCCCAAACTCACAAGGATCAAGGGCTAATCAGCTCTGATACCATGTAAAGAATATAGAGAAAGACTATATTCTGGAAACACACAGAATGATGCTCTATTTCAGCAATGAACAAATTCAAAAATCCCAAAAATAGGGCAGACACAAAAGCTGGAGAAATATGCAAGATCCTTCTTACTTCTATTTAATTAAAAAATACTTCTATAATGAAAAATAAACTTGCAGCTACTGGGGCTGCATACAATCTTCCTAGAGCTTCTCAAAGCTCATACAAGATTATCTGAAGCAATCACTGCTTAATAGAATAATCATTTACTTCTCTGATAAAAACAAAGTATTATAAAACATCTCTTGCTGCTACATACAAAAGAGAAATTACATTCTTGATATGGAAGAAAAAAGGCATTCTTCCCTTTATAGAAAATTTTCTATCCAAAGGAAGAAAGAAGAAGTCTATAGAAGAAATCTGATTTCTCCCAAATCTGATTTGAATTTATCTCTCAAAGTCCACACAAAATATCAGACTTAAACTTTATCAAATAAAAAAAAGTCAAATATGGAGGCTTCTAGACAATTGGATTTAATTATGAAAATCCAAAAGTTTGGAGGCATGAAAAAAAGCCATTGATTAAAATTTTAAGGATGTGCAATTAGCACATCAACTACCTACTAGACATGCATTCAAAATTTGAAAACATACATAAGGTATCAAATATCCGTCCATGCAAAGAAAGGAGACCACATTTGTATTGTGTTTTAAGAAGCTTAGACCAAGTCGATATGATGATCTAGAGAACAACGTTTAATTACAATTAAGAAACAAAGATACCAAAAACATACAACTCAAAGAAGAAGATGGAGATGAAAATGTACCTTAACAAAATCAATATGATGTTCTTTTGATATAATGAGTTTCAAAATATCATTTTGTAAATATTGACTTTTTTCACTATTGGTTAAGGTGAATCAGTTGATTCTTTTTGCGCAAAAAACATAAGGTTGATAAATTCATTCAATTTGTGTGAAAATGAGTTGGTTATTAACACAAAAAAGAAGGTAGTCATTTTGTAAGCCTACAAGTATAAGGCCATTTGTAATGTAAATAGAATTTTTGAAAACGGGAAATTCTAGAGAGTATTTTAGAGAGATTGTATGATTCTAGAGAACTTTTTAGAAAGATTGTATGAAAATTTTTGGCTTGACAATTTGTACCCAAAGCTTTTAAGCTTGTATATTTTCAAAAGGACAATAAAGAACGTGTTTAGTTCGTATGTCTAGATGTGTTATTGAGTTATCATTATTGAAGTTTATCGTATATTATGTTGATAATATCTTTGTGTATTTATGAAATCCTTTAGTTCTTGATTCAAATGACATATGTACTCGATGAAACATAATCATGCTTTGGTACCTTGGTTTGAATGTGATAAGATAAATTATTTCTTCATATGCAAAGATTTGTTGTCCTTCTTTCATTAATACATACTCAAACATATTTTTTGCTAAAACCCCTTTGTAATTATTATCAGTTATAAATCTCAAATGGTATTCATATGTTTATTGTTGGGGTCTCTGTTATCCATTTTCTTTAGTTTTGTTTTGTATCCTATTTACAGTACTTTAGGTTAAAACTATGCAAAAATATCATAAACCCCATTAGACAAGGGATTTGCCCCTCACAAACGTGAAGGAAGATTGTGATTTGTGATCTAATTGTAATCTCATTAACTATTGGTGTGGATGTTTTTTCTCTTTGGGTAAACATGGTTAGTTTTAGAGATCCAATTATCATGACAAATTTATTTACAAATAATCTATACACAAAAATATGTATACATACATGCATGCATATTTAAAACACACATTTGGATCACTTACAATAATTGGAATAGATACAAGATGATATTTAAAACACAGTTCAACTAATCTTATGAACATAGCTTGTCATTGTGCTTGCGAGAATCAAATTCTCAAACATAGGCATGGAAATAATTGCATCTATTCTCTACTTTGCACTCTTCTTGATACCTTGAAATCAATGAAATAACTGAACAACATCTTTGACATCAAACACAATTCTTTTCCAATAGTTTATGTTTAATAAATATTAGAAATTTAGTTAATAAGATGTCTAGGATAGTTTTTATTGTAGCTCTTGAAAATTTGATGAAGTATTGTAATTTAAAAATAGTTCTCTAGTCACATCAAACACTATAACTCATGTAAATAAATTTTACATTGAGAAGTAAGCAATTAATTTTTATTTTACAAGTAATATCAAAGTATTTACTGACATTGTACTATTGTGAGAACATCTTTTTATGAACAAAATTGAACACCTAGCCTTTAAAATTTTATTTTATTACATGTGCACATGAAGTAATTGATGTGATTTATACAATTTTCTTATCCAAACCCTTAAATATAGATCTCATCTTCACATATCCAAACACAAATAAATTTTGTGTTACTATGAAAATAACTACTAGTTGTAAAGAGAATTTTATTTTTTTTCTTTCGAAAATTGTCAACACTCAAATCTTTCTATAAGCCACTAATACATAAGTATGCAAAAACCTTGAATTGTTTAAAATCCAGCCAAATCATTGAACAATTGTGTATCAAAACAATAACACATATGTTAAAAATAGTTTGATACAATTTTCACCCCTTTTCCTTAGCAAAACAATAGTAGTTTGAGTTATTCTGAGTAATAAAAAAAGGAAATCAAGCATCTTTGGAAGTTGATCTCTAATGATCAAACCCAAGCTTTGAGATATATTCTCACATTTGAATCAATAACTAAGTTAACTTTTTAACAAGGGTACATATTCCAATGCTAATAGATTGAACATACTAAACTAACTCTTTTTCAATGCTGCCAAAGAACGGTCCATTTTTTATTCCATCACAAATTATCTATAAGATTTTGGAACAAAGATCCTTAAAGCATTAATCATATTTAGACAAACTCTATGAACTTATTACTTAATCACCTTTAACACTACATTGAATACCTATAAATAATTGAACTCTAAGTTATGAAAACCCGCTCAAACTCCAAATCACATTACTTTCATGTCATTCACTTTATAATGTTTTAATAATGTTATTACCTACATACAACCTTAGCTCTCATACAAAGAGAAGTTAAGTTGATTCCAAATTCAAATGTCTTAAATGAAGAATGAATATTTGGATATGTCTCCTCACATAGGAAAGATGCAAATGCTAAAAAAAATCAGATTCAAGTTCAAGGAGAAAACTTACAATTGATTTCATAGGTACTACAAGGTCACCACATGCTTATATTACACCACGTCATTCATTTTTTCTTAGCCAGTCAATGTTTTTTCATAGCTCATCTAGAGTCATCTATGGAAGGGGTACCTGCATTGCACATATTTTAGGTAGAAGCTATTGTTGTTTTAGTTACAATTTTATCTTGCTTCCAGTGTCTTAATCAATTTTATATATTGCCTCCCCTTATTCCTATTTATAGCTATTTGTTGGCCTAATTTTGGCATAACCAAAATTAAAACTTTCAAAAAGATGTCATTTGAGGTTCAATATGCATTCCCAAACATATATGAAAACATGTACCCTTGGGATCCTAGATAAGTATCATTTTGATTATCATTATGGTCAACCCTAAAATGCATTAGACAAGCATAAAAAGTGATGTACTTGAAAAGCATCAATATTTTATGATTGTGTCTTAGTCATCATTTTATGTCATGTATCTAGGTTTTGTCTTAACCTAGTTCATGGTCCGTAAAATTTTAAACCTTCAATTTTTTATGTCCCACACTCATAAAATGTTAGAATCTCTTATCTTAGGCTTCATCATGAAGATCAAACTCTAGGTTATACTCACTTGGCCATCCGCAACCAAAAATTCAAATTTTAGAGCTTAACTTATCTACAATCAACAGTTATGGACATTTTTCACAAAAGAGTTCTAAGTTTTGAAAGGGAAAATATTAAATTATTTAATAAAATAATTTTAATATTTTTAATTAATTAATATAATATTCATCCCTTCTCATGGTTTTTAATTTGAATTTTTTAAAACATTTCATTCTTTCGAAAAAAAATAAAAATTGTAAGTTAACTCTTTTTTGCATGAAAAATCCAAAATCATCAAGCTTTCTTAACTGTACAAAAATAAAATGTTAATTAACCTCTTTTTGTTTAAGGTCCTATACTCTTTTGTGTGTTTTTAAAAACCTCTGAACTTGTGAAAATTTGGAAATGTTTGAGAAAGTTGTAGACATCCATCAAAGCATGATAGAGGGAGAGATTCATCAAACATTATAATCGAAAATGCCTCTATAGACATGTACACAAAATGATAGAACAATATATGGATATGAATTAAAATGTAGAAAAGCAACATAGATAATTTGACATTCAACTTTGAAGGAAGGTGGTCTCATAGATGCTCTTGTGGCCAAGATATGCACTCATAGATTTGTTTAAACAATTTAAGAAAGCATCAAGAAAGTGTAATTAATATCTATAAAACGTGTTCCACCACCTTTTCCATTGTTCTACACATGACGAGAATAAATAGTTGAATTGAATAGTTTGATATAATTCCTAAAAGAAGAACTATCATCTCATGGAGTCCATGATTGCAAGTTACAAACAAGGTAAAGTTGTTGAAAAAGCTTTAGAAAATTATAGGTAAGTGTTGTTTGGAGGCATGAAAAAAAACCCATTGATTAAAATTTTAAGGATATACAATTAACACTTTAACTACCTGCTAGACATGCATTCAAAATATGGAAACATATATAAGGCATAAAATATTGGTGCATGCAAAGAAAGGAGACCACATTTGTATTGTGTTTTAAGAAGCTTAGACCAAGTCGATATGATGATCTAAAGAATGCTTAATTACAATTAAGAAACAAAGATACCAACAACATACAACTCAAAGAAGAAGATGGAGATGAAAATGTACCTCAACAAAACCAATATGATGTTCTTTTGATATAATGAGTTTTAGAATATTTTTTTGTAAATATTGACTTTTTTCACTATTGGTCAAGGTTAATCAGTTGATTCTTTTTGCCCAAAAAACATAAGGTTGATAAATACATTCAATTTGTGTGAAAATGAGTTGGTTATTAACACAAAAAAGAAGGTAGTCATTCTATAAGCCTACAAGTATAAGACCATTTGTAATGTAAATAGAATTTTTGAAAAGGGGAAATTCTAGAGAGTATTTTAGAGAGATTGTATGATTCTAGAAAACTTTTTAGAGAGATTGTATGAGAAATTTTTGGCTTGAAAATTTGTACCCAAAGCTTTTAAGCTTTTATATTTTCAAAATGACAATAAAGAATGTGTTTAGTTCGTATGTCTAGATGTGTTATTGAGTTATCAAATTATTGAAGTTTATCATATATTATGTTGATAATATCTTTGTGTATTTACGAAATCCTTTAGTTCTTGATTCAAATGACATATGTACTCAATGAAACATAATCATGCTTTGGTACCTTGGTTTGAATGTGATAAGATAACTTAGTTCTTCATATGCAAAGATTTGTTGTCCTTCTTTCATTATTACATACTCAAACATATTTTTTGCTAAAACCCCTTTGTAATTATTATCAGTTATAAATCTCAAATGGTATTCATATGTTTATTGTTGGGGTTTCTGTTATCCATTTTCTTTAGTTTTTTTTTGTATCCTTTTTGTACTTTTAGGTTAAAAGTATGCAAAAATATCATAAACCGCATTATACAAGGGAGTTGCCCCTCACAAACGCGAAGGAAGATTGTGATTTGTGATCTAATTATAATCTCATTAACTATTGACGTGGATGTTTTTTCTCTTTGGGTAAACATGGTTAGTTTTAGAGATCCAATTATCGTGACAAATTTGTTTACAAACAATCTATACACATAAATATGTATACATACATGCATGCATATTTAAAACACACATTTGGATCACCTACAATAATTGGAATAGATACAAGATGATATTTAAAACACAGTTCAACTAATCTTATGAACATAGCTTGTCATTGTGCTTGCAAGAATCAAATGGTTAAACATAGGCATGGAAATAATTGCACCTCTTATTGGTACTTTGCACTCTTCTTTATACCTTGACATCAATAAAATAACTGAACAACATTGTTGACATCAAACACAATTATTTCCCAATAGTTTATGTTTAATAAATATTAGAAATTTAGTTAATAGGATATCTAGGATAGTTTTTATTGTAGCTCTTGAAAATTTTATGAAGTATTGTAATTTAAAAGTAGCTCTCTAGTCACATCAAACACTATAACTCATGTAAATAAATTTTACATTGAGAAGTAAGCAATTAATTTTTATTTTACAAGTAATATCAAAGTATTTACTGACATTGTACTATTGTGAGAACATCTTTTTATGAACAAAATTGAACACCTAGCCTTTAAAATTTTATTTTATTACATGTGCACATGAAGTAATTGATGTGATTTATACAATTTTCTTATCCAAACCCTTAAATATAGATCTCATATTCACATATCCAAACAAAAATAAATGTTGTGTTACTATGAAAATAACTACTAGTTGTAAAGATAATTTTATTTTTTTCTTTCCAAAACTGTCAACACTCAAATCTTTATATAAGCCACTAATACATAAGTATGCAAAAACCTTGAATTGTTTAAAATCTAACCAAATCATTGAATAATTATGTATCAAAACAATAACACATATGTTTAAAATAGTTTGATACAATTTTCACCCCTTTTCCTTAGCAAAACAATAGTAGTTTGAGTTATTCTGAGTAATAAACAAAGGAAATCAAGCCTCTCTGGAAGTTGATCTCTAATTATCAAACCCAAGCTTTGAGATATATTCTCACATTTAACTCAATAACTAAGTCAACTTTTTAACAAGGGTACATATTCCAATGCTAATAGATTGAACATGTACTAAACTAACTCTTTTTCAATGCTGCCAAAGAACAGTCCATTTTTTATTCCATCACAAATTATCTATGAGATTTTGGAATAAAGCTCCTTAAAGCATTAATCATATTTACACAAATTCTTTGAGCTTATTACTTAATCACCTTTAACACTACATTGAATACATATGAATAATTGAACTCTAAGTTATGAAAATCCCCTCAAACTCTAAATCACATTTCCTTTCATGTCATTCACTTTATAATATTTTTACTAATGTTATTAGCCTACATACAACCTTAGCTCTCATACACAGAGAAGTTGAGTTGATTCCAATATATTCCATGCATTAGATCAAAAGTCATGCTAATAGGGATTAGTGTAATATTTTTTTACGCCTACCATGAAGAATGTCATGCAATGATCCCATTGTAGAAAACTCATATGCAAGTGCACGAAGGCTGCCATCAACACAATATCCAACTAATTCCAACACATTTTCATGTTTTAACCTCGAAACCATAGACACCTACAAACACAATCCAAAAATGACAACAAAGTTTTTCTTCAAGAAAGAAGGAAAAAGATCTAGGATTAAGATTTACTTGTGAAAATAGAATGTCAAATCTACGTGCTAGTAAAAAAACAACATCAGAAAAACAAACCTGTGCAAGAAATTCTTGATATGATTGCTTGCTGGTATCAAGCTTCTTAATGGTTTCAGGGCGGCCACTTTTTAAGGTTGAGTAGTACACCCGACAATATGAACCCTCTCCAATCAATAATTTTGTACCAAAGTTGTCTGTTGTTTCCTTCAATTCCTCTATAGGGATCTCAGGTACTCCAATAGGTAGAGGTTGGATGACTAATTCATCCTTGCTAGTTGGATCAACAGTCTTGCAAGCTCCATTATTACCTGCAAAAATGTCTAACAGCATAATCAAAACCAATAAAGGACAAGATGGGATGCATATATATGTTTCCTCTTAGGACTTCCAATCTTGAAAGGAGATTAAATTTGGCTTCCAATTTTTGTTTTCATATCTGTAATGTCCTATTGACTTAAAACACGTGAAACTTCTGTCACTTTTGAATTGCCATAAAAATTAGAAACCATATTATTTGTACAAGCACAATTTCAAGAACATTATCAAGAAAAGAAAAGAACATCAATGATTCAATTCCATGGGTAAGAGGATGCTTTAACATAAGAAGTTTCAACAAGTATGTTAAAGGCCAAGTTTTGCACACCAAAGAGAGAAATGCCCCTTAAATAGTGGATCTCCCTATTTTAGCTGTACTACATGTAGAACTTTCATCTACCATTCCCACATTTCCCTCATTCGATGTAGATAGATCTGACAAGCACCTATTTCATGGGTCCTGCAATCCATCAAATGAGATATTGTCATGTCCCCGCTCCAAATAGAATTTTGATAATAATTAAATAATATATGTAGAATAATCAAGTCTTGAATAGAGTTGTGACCTATATGGTTCTTCTTTGTCTATACATGGGAGATATAAACTATAAGTTGAAAGTGAAGGAAAGGCACAAAAATAAGAATCATATAAAAGGATAAACAAGAAGAGTATAACATGTCAAAGTTTCTGTGTTGATTATTCAATACATTATATGATTATATAATATGTCTATTTATAACATACGTGCTCAGTGATAAAAAAGAAGAATATAAGAAAATTATGTCTATTTATTAACTTATACCTGCTGATCCATGTCACTGTGCAAGATCCTCACCGAAGGGGTTAAATTTCCTGCATATGTTAATCATAACCATAAATATAAACATGCAAGGCTCCATCATAACCATACTAATAATTACATACAAAACTTTGCCCATAACTCTGTTAGGAACACTGCTGTCACAAACCACTGCACAACTGTCTGTACTTAGAATCAACCTTTGCATCTATGATATCATGCTAATAACATATTCATACAACATATGCTCAAGGCTCACTACATAGAACTACCACGCACGCTTCTTGCCATATGTTGTCATCAATGAAAAACATACAGACAACATTGGCTAGCTAGCAACTCTCCAACAATTTAAAACACACTTCAACTAATCTTATGAACATAGCTTATCATTGTGCTTGTAAGAATCAAATGCTCAAACATAGGCATGGAAATAATTGCACCTCTTCTCGGTACTTTGCACTCTTCTTGATACCTTGACATCAATGAAATAACTGAACAACATATTTGACATCAAACATAATTCTTTCCCAATAGTTTATGTTTAATAAATATTATAAATTTAGTTAATAGGATGTCTGGGATAGTTTTTATTGTGGCTCTTGCAAATTTGATGAAGTATTGTAATTTAAAAATAGCTCTCTAGTCACATCAAACACTATAACTCATGTAAATAAATTTTACATCGAGAAGTAAGCAATTAATTTTTATTTTACAAGTAATATCAAAGTATTTACTGGTATTGTACTATTGGGAGAATATCTTTTTATGAACAAAATTGAACACCTAGCCTTTAAATTTTTATTTTATTACATGTGCACATGAAGTAATTGATGTGATTTATGCAATTTTCTTATCCAAACCCTTAAATATAGATCTCATCTTCACATATCCAAACAAAAATAAATTTTGTGTTACTATGAAAATAACTACTAGTTGTAAAGAGAATTTTATTTTTTTCTTTCCAAAATTGTCAGCACTCAAATCCTTCTATAAGCCACTAAAACATAAGTATGCAAAAACTTTGAATTGTTTAAAATCCAACCAAATCATTGAACAATTATGTATCAAAACAATAACAAATATGTTAAAAATAGTTTGATACAATTTTCACCCCTTTTCCTTAGCAAAATAAGAGTAGTTTGAGTTATTCTGAGTAATAAACAAAGGAAATCAAGCCTTTCTCGAAGTTGATCTCTAATTATCAAACCCAAGCTTTGAGATATATTCTCACATTTGAATCAATAACTAAGTTAACTTTTTAACAAGGGTACATATTCCAATGCTAATAGATTGAACATACCAAACTAACTCTCTTCCAATGCTGCCAAAGAACGGTCCATTTTTTATTCCATCATGAATTATTTATGAGATTTTGGAACGAAGCTCTTTAAAGCATTAATCATATTTACACAAACTCTCTGAAGTTATTACTTAATCACCTTTAACACTACATTGAATACGTATGAATAATTGAACTCTACTACAAAAACCCGCTCAAACTCTAAATCACATTTCCTTTCATGTCATTCACTTTATAATATTTTTACTAATATTATTAGCCTACATACAATCTTAGCTCTCCACACTATTTATATTACAACTCTAAAAATAAAGAAGATGAACTATGATCAAAACTTCCCACACTATTTCTATCACCACCCTAAAAGTAAAGAAGGCAAACTATGGTCAAAACTTTTATAATTTTGACTATAAGAAATATAAACACACATTTATATATAAAAATATTTATACATTATTGTCAATGTAGCATTTTTATTAGCACTCGCGTGGGAAATGTCCTAAATTAAATTTTAGCGTAATAAAAACCCAAAAAAAACCCTAATTGGTGAAGCGGGTGGCGAGTTTGCATTGCGCGAGGAAGAAGAAACGTGACAGTGGGGAAGATGAATGATCGCCAAGGGATTGCGAAGAGAAGGAGGTTGGAAATGGATGGAAAGGGTGGCCCATTTTCAGGTAGGCAATCACTCTCAGATGTCACACATGATTCTCAAGTATAGTATACTATTTGATGAATGCAGTACTGCGTGTTTAATGTTTATACCTTGTATGCCTGCATGTAGATCGAAATCGACATGAGCATGGACAGAATCGTATGGGAATCCCATATTTAGGTACGCAATCAGTCTCAGATGTCTATCATCTTACTAAAATGATCAGATCTCAACAATACAATATGTTCATGCCTACAATATGTTCATCCGTAGTATGCCTCTATTTAGACTTGGTATAATATATCAGTTAACAGTAATGTTATTGGATTTCTCTTTTGCCATGGGTTGTCCAATCACATTATCAACATTAGATTACATTGTCAATGGCATTGTGCAGTTATTGCCATGGTACTCAGATTGTCTATCGATCATGTATTTAAACAATTTGGGTTGATATAATAATAAACTTTCGATTCATTCTGTGTTACAACTATTGTGTTCACTTTGCACTTTGCACCCTAATTAGATCGCCTATCGATGTATTTAAATAAGTTGGGTTGATATAATAATAAACTTTCGATTCATTCTGTGTCACAAGTATTGTGTTCACTTTGCACTTTGCACCCTAATTAGATCGCCTATCGATGATATTCATTTTTCGATTCATTCCGTTGAACAAGTATTGTGTTTTACCTTGTTTATTCACTTTTCCTTTAGTCATTCTGTCATCTTCCGATTCATCCTGTTTTTCCTTGTTTAATATTCTCTTCCTTCATTGAGTCAGTCTGTGCCCTTGCTTAAGAAAGCCTTGCAACATTAGAATTTGTATTTTATCGACTTCTTATTATTCTATGCTCGTGATTCGATATAACCCATTTTCACAAAGCGTGGTTGCAATTCCATCAGGAAAATTAATAGTAATTGATCGCAGTAGATGCGGTTTGATTTAAGGGATGTGTTTTGGCTTCATGGTTGATTTTAGAACACTCTAATCCTGATTTTCAAACAGATCTATTTGTGCATGCATATCCTATTATCATGCTTATCCAAGCCATCATATCTTGGTAACGCATCTTGTTAACAGAGTCTGCATGTCAATAATGCTTCCTTCCTTATGTTCACCACTATCTTCTGATTTTCTTTTTCAAATGCTTGATCTTTATGTTGGATGGGTTTGTTTGTTCTTTATATCTACTCCTCATAAAGCCAGCTAATACATTGAATTTTTCTAATAAACATTTAGAGAATATCAAGGTGAGACATCATTATTTCAAATTCAGCATGCTAATAATGCTTGCTCGTGATTACCAAATCTTTTGATTTTCTTCTTCAAATTATTGATCTTTATGTTGGATGGGTTGTTTGATCTTTATATCTACTCTTAAATAATGACAAAATTTAATTTATGATTTTTCCAAATAAATATTTTTCAATAGAAAATAGAGAATGTCAAGGTGAGACATCTTATGAACTAATTCCACATGCTAGTAATGTTTCCTCATGTTCAGCATAATCTTTTCAAATTATTGATGTTTATATTTAATGAGTCTATTTGATCTTTATATTTACTCTTAATTTAGATGATGACAAAATCTAAATCATGAATTTTTAGATTAAATGTTTTTCAATTCAATTAAAATCAAAATTTTCATTAGTTAATATAATTGGTAGGGAGATAAAATAAAAGTGGTCCTAGAAAGATTAGATCATCTTCTTTATTATAAACAAGATATCTTATTAATGTTGATTACTCATTTTCTCTTATTTACAATCCTCAAGTAATATTTCTAATTTTGATAATATTAATTTAATTAATTAATTCAGTTGTCCAAAAATAATAAAAACTAAAAGTAATAGTATTTAACTGTCACTTTATTTAATAATAATCTTCTCACCCTCAAGCAATAAATGTAGACCTATCCTCTAGAAGGCTAGTGGGAGTCTTTGAAAGGAAAAAGTTTATGGATGAATTGAAGATGTTCAAACTCTTATTGAAATTGATATGTAACTCATTTCCTTTCTTGGGAGGAGTGAAGTTTTTGAGGATGCAAATATTTAGAGTTTGAAGGTTTCGACAAAAACCCAACCATTCTTTGTGGAGTGATTGTAGGTTAGGACAATCACTTCAAAGTAAATTTGTAAAGTCTTCCTTCAAAGAAAAAATTTGGTAATAAATACATTTTCCATTATATTATCTCAAAAAAATCTAGAAGTATAGTTGTGTACATGTTTTTGATAGAAAAAAGTAGCAAGAGGGTGTTGGCCCGTGGAGCAGAAAGACTAGGAGCACATTAACAACACATTAATAGCACTAGTCTAAAAGTAGATAATCAACAACATCAAAATAGTGTCCAGTCAGCCTCTATAAAAAACAAACTTAAAGGTCCTAAGAAAAAATAATGAACTAGAGTAGATTAACCAGAAAGTATAGAACATATTAATAGTAATATGCCACACAGGGCTAATCCAAAGTCTTAAAAACTTAACCATACAACAGAAAAGAATAATAAAAAATCTGAGGCCAATAGGCCCGAACCAGAACAAAATCACCATGGCAATAGCAGCAATTAAGATCTCCCGTCTAGACGCTTTGACATCAAGGTAGTAGCCCACTCTTCCTACAGAAATAGGAAGACATCTCTATTATCCTCATCAACCTCCAATTTACCGCCAGCAATCTTCTCCTGCACATTACACAATGTCACAACCGATGGGTGCATCACTTTAAGGGAAAATTTGTTCGAATCAGTGATGAGGGGTTTGATTTCCCTCATATCCTGCTTGAGGCCAAGAATCTCATTATCCAGCTTGTTGAACTTCTTTTTGAGGGAGCCTTTGAATCTGTCATTCTCACCCATCACCATGGTATTGTGCTCAGTGCAAGGGGAGTTGACCTGCTGAGTGTGGGGAGAGGGCGAGGATGGGGTGTTGTTGCTAAGGATTTCATTCACCACCGGCGGGGGGTTCAAAGGAGGAGCACAACCAGACCTGGGCGAGCTCAAGTGCTTGGCCGATGAGCCCTTAATTGAACCAAAGGAGATAGAGGTATCCATATCCTCTGAACGAGTCTTGTCCTTAGAGCTTTCTCCTTGGTAATTCTGTTAATCGCCGGATAGTACCACCCAAATCAACTTCCAACTCCACCTAACTGCCCAAATTTTTTGGTTTTTTGAGCTTCCTAGATCAGCTTCAGGGGTGCTATTGACCACCGTCTTATCCTTAGCTTCCATTGACTCAGAGACATGGGACTCCTCTAAATCCTCCACCCTTTTGAAGGGGTTTCTTACACATCTCTTGTAGCCTTTACCATCATGCGGGACTAGGTCACTCTCCTGGATGGACAGGGAGGGGGCCTGAGAGGGGTTATTGGCTCCCACGGGAGAAACGTCCTAGGTGACCTCCTTAATAATAAGGGGGGGTTGGGGCAGGGGGTAAATGGATTTATGGGAATTGTTAGACAGAGTAAGAGGCCCTGGTGAAGGATGGGAATCGACTTCTATGGATTCTTGTTCTCTTTTATGTCCAGGATGTTACTTTCCAGTGAGTGGAGGTAGAACGCGATGGAAATAAGGTCCCTATTCCTAATGTGGTTAAGGAACGACAGATGATGATAATTAAACACAGTAAGTTTTCCCTCAAGAGTGAAGTATTTCATGATAATGTGACACACCTTAGGCCAGAAGTCAGGGAACAGATCGCGGTTGAATCCCCCAAACTTTTTCATAGGATTTTCACCTGGCCTGAAGAACTGATTGAGACTGGTAATGTCCAACATCTGACTGGTTTTCTTGTACTTCCTTCCCTCTATTGATAGCCCTGTTGCTTTACCAATGACCTCCTCGTTGATTTGGAAGTGTATGCCCCCTACTGAAACCTTTTTGTTGTTCCATGAGGTCACAAATTGTTTAGAAATTTGTTTGTCATGACTGCCCTTCATTCTTTCCATGAAACCCCAAATGCCACTGTCTTTGCAGTAGTGAATAAGTAGGAGGTTGGAGGTGAACTCCTCTTAGATTTTTTTTTGCTCAATATGCAAGGTTTTGCTACCCATCTCAACCAGACTAGTTTCCATGGTAGACACCTTCTGAAATTTACAGAGCCAAGCTTTGCATGCCAGGGCATAAAATAGGGCTTTTTGAGTTAACTATTTTATGTGAATTTTGTTCATACAAGGCAAGGATTGGGTGTTTTTTAGATAGTCGAGCCCCGTACAGTGAAATCCAGTGAATCTCGAGGCGTAGTTATTAGAAGTTAAGCCAAATTTTCCATTAGTGTCCTTGGTAATCAAAATTACCTACTAATGCAGACAACCATCCTTCCACACGTAATCACACAAAAGGTAATTATGAACCTTTATAAGATTTTGCACATACATAGTCATAATGACTATAATCATCATATTAAGCTAGCAAATAATCTTGGTGGGGCCCTCAACTATTTTATCAACAGCGTGGCTCATTTTGAACATTATTGGTGTCATGTTTTTCCTACCCAATTAGCCGATGGGTCTCCTTTGGTAGCTCACTAACCTCCTCCCATTTGACCAGCCTAGTTTTCTTAAACCCAATGCCAGCCACAGAATCCACCACCGCATTACCTTCCCTATAGGTATGGTAAATGGTCGTGCTTTTGAAGTTGTTGAGAAGCTCCCAAATTTCTACTATTATGGTGTTCACCCGCCACCCTGCGTTCGATCTTCATTTGACAGCCTCTACAATTACTTTGGAATCCTCCTCAATCATCATCAACCTGATATTGTTGGAGATGGAAAATTTTATACCCCATAGAAGATCCATGCCTTCAACTTGATTAACAGTATTGTTTTTGAGTGGGCCAGCATAAGCCAAAAGGCAAGAACCATTGGGGTCTCTTAGCACTCCACACCCACCCTGGGTAAGATTGTTTTCTGCCCCATCAAAGTTTAATTTGATCCAGCCAACAGGCAGGGCAACCCACCTAGTAGCATTTCGGGCCATCAACCTAGACTTGTCAAACCTAGTGAAGTTGAACAACAAATTCCAATTGTCAGCCGTTTTGATCTCCTAGGCTGAGGGGGGTGCAGGGGGAGTTTCCAATTAGTCGAGCCAGCATTCTCACATAGGATCTTGGTGCCTAGTCAGAGAGAGGCCTCAGGCGGGGAATCAGTCTCCCTGAAGATCATGTTATTCCTTTCTTTCCAGATAGTCCAACAAATGTGCGGGGGAAGAAGACGCCATAGAAGCTAGAGGAGAGGATGATTGGAGGGGGATCGCCAACCAGTGAACTGGTGGACATCATCTCCAAGGACCCAGGAGATCCCCAATTTTCCAATAACTCCCTACCAAATACTAGCAGAGTAGTCGTAGTGTATGAATAGGTGGTTCACAGTTTCCTCCTCCTTGCAGAGGACACATTTTCTGGCCAAGGAGAACCCTCTTCTAATGAGGTTGTCATGAGTTAAAAATTTATCATGCATAAGTGTCCACTAGAAGAAGTTGATTTTCAGAGTAAGTTGTGGGATCCACACATTTTTTCCAATCTCCAAGGTTATACTCCTTCAAAAAAAGGTTTTAAGCAGTCCTAACCAAGAAGGTTCCTGCTTGGGTGGGGGCCCAAATGATAGAGTCCTGGCCAACAATTCCTAGAATTCTGACATTTTCCCATTATTTCCATGAGCTCATTAGCCAAGTTGTGTGTACATGTTAAACTAAAGGGGTCAATTTGATTAATATTCAAATTTGAGTGTGATGGCATGTGGGTTATGTTAATGTTCAAGCCTTGCTATTTGGGTGTGGATACATCCCTACAATTGGCATAGACTTCTAGATAACGGTGTTACATGTTCCCTTTACTTGGTTGTGAGACCCTTATTATTCTCACATGGTATGTTGGAGAGATACATTTTTTGGCAAATCAAATCTGGAATACTTTATGTGTTCATTGTGCATGAAAACCATTAATTTTTTAGTGTTGTATTGTATGCATTTCTTGAGTAAGTGCACCAGTAAGGCATACTACTATTGTCAACAAAGAATAAAAATTATCTACTTCATTACTTATTGACTTATTTGAATTCTAGAGATTACTTATTCAATGAGAAATGTTGTCATTGTGATCAATATGTTATATACTTTCTATTATGAAATAGATGATATTAAACTTATGCAAACTTCACATTAAATCCAAAAATTCAAAATTTACACAAACTTGCAACTCGAAAATTTTGGAAAAAAATAAATAGGTAGCATAAGTGATATTGGGTAAGGGATCTTACACTAGTATCAAAGCTAGAAGCATGATATCTTGTCAATCATTGAATCCCTTACGAGATATTTTGGAATAGATCTTTATAGCAAGGGTCAAGATACTGCAATAGTAATCTTTTTAAAACCTTGAGTTGTAGAAAATACTGAAAGGTACAAAAAATTATTTCATTTCTTGGAAAAGTCGAAGCCAACTATCTCCTTTTCAAAATATGAAGAACTAACAATAAAGATCTCAAAAAATAGATAGAAAAGAAAGAGTCAAAAAATCATGTCATAAAAGATCAATTTGTTTCTTGTTACAACATATACAATGATCTTATTGAAAAGATTGAAGATATGAAAGCAAAAATAGCTTGTCCTCTTTTTGTAAATTATATTAGAACAATGGGATCTATATTGTGTTCCATTACAAGAGACCATGTCTCAATTCACTACTCAAGAGAATGAGGAAGAATATTCAAAATACAAACCAATTAGTGATGAAGTCTTGGGAGAGAAAATGTTGCATCAGTGGTGCAAGAGCACCTAGGTTCTTGGCTAACCTAACTCCTAGATTTTGGCTTGTAGTGACCTTAGCCAAGTCATTATTCAATAAGGACTTAGAGAAGTCCCTAGTGTGTGTATGAAGAGATCCAATATTTTTGGGAAGGTTGCTAGTAGTTTTAACTAAGGCTTTATTAGGCTTGAGTGTACCTAGGAAGTTTGGTATACATGCCAGTCAGTCAAAGCATAGGATTGGTTGTATGAAATAGAGAAATGACATAGGAAATGGTCCTAGATGGATTGGATAAGCCTTAGAGGTCATTTAAGACCTATTGGAATGACTTAGTGAAAGTTTTCATAAAAAATGTAAAAGTTGTCAATGACAACTTTGCAATTTTGCAAAGCTGTCATGACAACATTTTGTCAAATGACTGTCTGAGGGCCAGGGTTAGTTAGAAGTCCTTCTAACCCACTTAGCTCAGTTTTCTTATGCTATTTAAGGCATATCCTGACCAAAACACAAGGTTGGATCTCTGTAATCATTTTGGTTTTTGTTTATGAATTGACTCGTACGACTGTGAGACTGTAATAGAGACAAAATCTCGGTTATCCTTCATCCATGGATTAGATCAGGGCATTTCTTTGCATGCATAGTTTTTGCATAGTTTGTAAAATTCTTTTGTGTCTTTGTTTTGGTAGCTAAATTAGTGTAAATTTTTATGTTTTAAAATTCCTCTTATGTGACCAGTTTACTGGTGCATCCAGAGTTGAGGTCAATAAAATGACTCTAGCATGAGTTCCAATGGAGGGAGTGGTACGACCTCTTGGGACATGCTAGGGTATTGTAAATACTCTATAAATATGTATTTTCTTGGCCAAACTTGCAGGGGAGCTATTTTTTTGGTCAAGCCCTAGGCAAGCCAGTGATAGCCCAGTTAGGAAGCATGACAGTAAATCAGCAAAAGATAGAAGGCTCGAGGATTGAGGAAAGAAATCCAAGTGTAGAAGAGTGAAGGTTATGTGCCAAAGACTCAATCCTAAGAAGGAGAGTCCATGACCAATCCGAAAAAGGGTGTAAAAGCCAAAATCTCACTGAAAACCAAAGAGGCCTAATTAGGCCTAGGAAATAGACACGGTTGTAGGAAGTACAGTACAAACACCTTGAGGACCCAAAACTTGTGAATCCAAAAGGAATTTGAAAAGGGTGTCAGAATATGGTGTTAGTTTTTCAACTTGTTTGGAGAGTTTACGAGTTATACCTTGAAAAGGAGGTTTGAAGACCTAGAAAGGCCTAATAGGGCTTTAGGCTTAGTTCTTGGAGATCGATTATGGAAGGAAGATAGATAGAGGTTAATACACCTCAAATCAAGTCAAAACAATCTAAAATGAAGTCTTATATCTTAATTATAGAGTAGTGACCATTTCTTGGTAAGAGGATGAACTTGAGGAATGAGTTTGTGAAGGAGTTAAGAAGAAAGAAGGGAAACACAACTTGGTAGAGATGTCTAGTGGAGTGGAACTGATTGACAAGAATCCCTCAGTGAATAGGGTCTAAGGTAACCCTAGAAAAGGTCTAGAGAAAGGCCTAGAACAAGTCCTAGGTGAACTAGGACTAGTAAGCAAAGACCTCCCTATCAAATTGGTATCAGAGCCAATAAAAGATTGGGGTAAGACATAGTGTATGTCATAAGGTAGAAGTACATCAGTGGGAGAATCGACCATGGTGACCAATGCTGAGTTGGCAAGGGAAGTGGTAGAACAAAAGGAGAGGAACTAGATCCTTGAAGAGACTGTAGAAGCTTTGAAGGATAAGCTTGATGAAGTTGATGAGGTAGCTGGTAAAATGAAAAGAGAAGTTGGAAGTTGAAGATGACAAAGGAAAAATAGTTGTTGATGATGACTACATTCCTATACCAGATCCACCAATGTAAGAGAAATCCTTCCTTAAAGCCATTAAGGCATTGTGAGGCAAAGCACTTGAGGGGATACCCTTGGTCACTGACAAGATGGACTTAGAGATAGTCATGGAATGGATTGAAGGGATGGAGAATCATTTCAAGTGTGAAGGTGTCTCAGAGGCACAAAGCATGAAGGTTGCCAAGTGAAGACTCAAGGGACCAGCTTTAACATGCTGGAAATTCCTCCAAGAAGAGAGGGAAAGAGAGGGGAAAAGACTAATAGCCAATTGAAGGGCTATGGTAACAAAGATTAAAGATAATTACCTACCAGAGGATCATGAGATCTAAATGCACAAGAAGAGGCAAAGTCTCAGACAAAAGGAAATGGATGTGACCTCTTACACTGAGGAGTTACAAAAACTTTGCTTAGGGTCTAGAGTCCAAGAAGAGGAGAGCATTTGAGTGGTTAGATATTTGGGTGGATTAAGGTGGAGTATCCAAGAGGAGATTAGTTTGTGGACTCCTACTAATGTTTAGAAGTGCTTCCAATTAGCACTAAAGGGAGAAGAAAAAAATAAGAAGAAACAAGACTCTAATCCTAGAGGTAGAGGCAGAGGAAAAGACTCTAGAGGACATAGGGGTGGATATGGTGGAAGAAGTAATGAGCCAAGAAGTCAAGGAGACTCTAAGCTAGATGATAAAATTAGTGAGCCAAGTGGAAGAGGTAATTGTGGCAGAGGAAGAGGATTTCAAGGTGGAAGAGGCAGATCAAATAGTTTCAGTAGAGGGTCACACTTTGCAAGCATGAAGTGTTACAATTGTGCTCAACTAGGCCACCCTGCATATAGGTGCCCTGAAAAACCTTCTAGCTCACAATGGGAGAAGAATATAGCTTATGCCCAAGAGGAAGTGAGTAGTGCGAAGTCACCATAGGTTAGCTTGGATTCCAAGCATGGTGAGAACCTCATGTTTAGGAGGGTTCTACTTAAGGAACTAGTCAAAGAATAACCTAAGAAAAGGAGGGCTCTCTTTAGGATCAAATGTACAATCCTTGGAAAAGTTTGCAAAGTTATCGTTGATTTAGGTTCAACTGATTACATAATTTCAGAGGAGGCACTCCAAAAATAGAAACTTATTAGGATACCTCATACTCATCCTTACAAAATGACATGGTTAAACAAGGGGTAGAATGTTTTAGTGAATGAACAAGTGTGGGTGGAGTTCATGATAGGTGGTTATCAAGATTAAATGTTGTGTGACATCCTACCAATGGATGCCTTCCATTTGCTACTAGGAAGACCATTGCAATATGACTGGGATGTAGTCTACCATGGGAAGAAGAATATGTACACCTTCAAGAAAGATGGGGTTACCTATAAAATATAGTCACTTGTGGAGGAAGGAGCTATAAGTACATGTGATCCTAATGTACTTTTTATGAGTGGGAAGGAGTTATTTTATGAACTCAAGGATGAGGAAGGAGTTGGACTAGCCATAGTCTTAAAACCCAAGGAAGAGACCAAGGCACTACACCCCACCTTGCCAAAAGAAGTACATCACCTTTTGGATTAGTTTAAAGACATAATCAATGATGGTACACCAGCTACTCTTCCTCCTCAAAGAGAAATTAGTCATCAAATTGACTTTGTACCTGGAGCATCTTTGCCAAACAAAGTAGCATACAAAGTGACCCCAGGCTAGAATAAAGAGATTGCAAGGCAAATTCAAGAGCTACTTGATCAAGGATTGATAAGAAAGAGCATTATCCCATGTGTTGTCCGAGTGGTTTTGGCACCAAACAAGGGAGGTAAGTAGAGACTATGTACTGATTATAGGGAAATCAATAGGATAACCTTTAGATATAGATTTCTGATCCCTAGAATAGAAGACCTTATGGATTGTCTTGGGGGGTGTCAATACTTCACCAAAATTGACCTTAAAAGTGGGTATCACCAAATTAGAATGAAAGAACGGGATGAGTGGAAGTCAGCCTTTAAAACTAATGAGGATCTTTATGAATTGTTAGTTATGCCCTTTGGGCTTACAAATGCACCTAGTACATTCATGAGATTAATGAATGAGGTCCTATAAGATTATATAGGTAGGTTTTTTGTGGTGTACTTAGATGATATCCTCATCTTTAGTAGAACCAAGGAAGAACATATGCAGCACCTAGAGGTGGTCTTGAGAAGCTTACATGAAGAGAAAGTAGCCATCAATCTAGAGAAGAGTGAATTCCTAAAGAAAGAACTAGTCTACCTAGGCTTTGTGGTGTCTCAAGGTGACCTTAAGATGGATCCAAGTAAATTTGAAGCCATTCTAAGTTGGCCCACTCCTAAAATAGGGATAGAAGTGAGGAACTTCCATGGATTAGCTTAGTTCTATATGAAATTCATAAGAGGTTTTAGTGAAATATGTGCACCCTTGCTAAATACCATTAAAGGAGGAGTTAAGACCAAGTTCATATGGACCAAGGTAGCTCAAGAAAGATTTGAAAAATTGAAGCAAAGAGTGGAAACTCAGACCATCTTAGTCCTACTAAGTTTTGACAAGCTTTTTATAGTGGAATGTGATGCAAGCAACATAGCAGTGGAAGCAACCCTTAACCAAGAAGGAAAACCGGTTGCATTCTTCAGTGAGAGATTGAATGAGGCTAAGTCAAGGTACTCTTCATATGATTTGGAGCTCTATGCATTGATCCAAGCACTCAAGAAATGGAGGAACTATCTATTGCCTAAGGAGATTGTGGTATATATAGATAACCAAGCATTAAGCTACATCAACACACAAGAAAAGCTAAGTCAATATAGGAACATCAAGTGGATGGAGTTTCTCCAAGTCTATACCTTTACCATTAAACATAAGAAGGGTCTAAACAACAAGGTAGCTAATGCACTTAGTTGAAGGTTGCTGACTGTCCAAGAAATATAGCTTCAAAGCATTGGTTTAGAGGGATTTAAGGAACTCTAAAAGGAAGATGAGGACTTCTCTAGGGCATATAAGGTATGTGATGAATTTGAGAACCACTTTCATAGTGAGTTTGTTGACTACACATTGAAAAACGGTTTTTTATTCAAGGGTAATCAGTTATGTGTACCCAAAGGATCAATGAGAGAGAAACTTATACAAGAAAAGTATAATGGGAGCCTTAGTGGACATTTTGGTTTGAATAAGACATTGGACCTAGTGCAAAGGTTTTACTATTGGCCCAAGATGCCAAGAGATGTTAGGAGGTATGTAGAGCAATGTATTGTTTGTCAAAAAGCTAAAGGCACATCTACCAATGCAAGGTTATATCAGCCTTTACCAATCCCAAATAGGTCATGGGAGTGTCTAAGTATGGATTTTATAGTGGGCTTACCTAAGACAACTACTGGTTTGATAGTGTCTTTGTGGTGGTTGATAGGTTTAGTAAGATGAGTCATTTTATACCATGTAAGACCACACATGATGCCAGCTATATAGCACACCTTTTCTTCAAAGAAGTGGTCAGGATTCATGGCCTACCAATCAACATTGTGTCAGATAGAGATGTGAAGTTTATGGGACACTTTTGGAAGACTTTATGGAAGAGACTAGGCACCAATCTTGCATTTGGTTCAGATTATCATCCTCAAATGTATGGCCAAACAGAGGTGATAAATAAAGTGTTGGGAAACCTCTTGAGATGTCTTACAAGAGATTATGGACAAGTGTGGGACCAGGTGTTACCACAAGCTGAATTTTCTTACAATGACAACATGAATATTTCCACTGGAAAGAGCCCATTTGAAGTGGTGTATGGCATGCACCCAAGGGGTGTATGTGAGCTTAGAGAACTAGGTAATCAAGGAGGAGTGAGTGGTCATGCTAATGACTTTTCTCAATCTATGCAAGAGGTACATGAGAAGGTAAGAAGGACACTAGTAGAAGCCAATCAAAAGGTGAAGACTAGAGTAGATGAAAGGAGGAAAGATTTGTAGTTTGAAGTAGGTGATTGGGTGATGGCACATCTCAATAAGGCTAGGATTTAGAAAGTCATATCCAGCAAGCTCCAAATGAGAAGAGTTGGACCATGTAAGGCTCTAGCCAAGTATGGTTCCAATACATACAAAATAGGCCTACCTAGTGGAATGGCCATATCTCCGGTTTTCAATGTCCAAGATTTGGTTAGATACAAGGGACTTGATGTCAAAGAGGAAGAACATAGTCTAGATGTTCATACTAGTGTGAAAGACCTCAAATTACCAATGCCTATGAAGCCTCAAGCTGAGACGATCCTAGACTCAAGGGTGAAGAAACAAACTAGGCACGGTGTTTATATGGAACACCTTGTGAAATGCAAGTCCCTACCGGAATCAGAAGCTACATGGATAGAAAAGAATAGTTTCAAGAAGCTAGGAATAAATCTGACACTCTTGTCTCCTAATGGCACTTAGTTTCTTGTTGCAGGGGGAGTATGGTGCAGGAGCACCTAGGTTCTTGGCTAACCTAACTCCTAGATTTTGGCTTGTAGTGACCTTAGCCAAGTCACTATCCAATAAGGACTTGGAGAAGTCCCTAGTGTGTGTGTGAAGAGATCCAATAGTTTTAGGAAGGTTGCTAGTAGTTTTAACTAAGGCTTTATTAGGCTTGAGTGTACCTAGGAAGTTTGGTCTACATGCCATTTTAACATGCCAGTCAGTCAAAGCATATGATTGGCTGTATCAAATGGAGAAATGACAATGTAAATGGTCCTAGAAGGGTTGGATAAGCCTTGGATATAATTTAAGACCTATTAGAATGACTTAGTGAAAGTTGTCATAAAAAATGTAAAAGTTGTCAATGACAACTTTACAATTTTGCAAAGTTGTCATGACAACATTTTGTCAAATGACTGTCTGAGGGCCAGGGTTAGTTAGAGGTCCTTCTAACCTACTTAGCTCAGTTTTCTTATGCTATTTAAGGAATATCTGGACCAAAACACAAGGTTGGATCTCTGTAATCATTTTGGTTTTTGTTTATGAATTGACTGGTACGGCTGTGAGACTGTAGCAAAAACAAAAGCTCAGTTATCCTTCATCCATGGATTAGACCAGGGCATTTCTTTGCATGTATAGTTTTTGCATGGTTTGTAAACTTCTTTTGTGTCTTTGTTTTGGTAGCTAAGTTAGTGTTTTTGTATGTTTTAAAATTCCTCCTATGTGACTAGTTTACTGGTGCATCAAGAGTTGAGGTCAATAAAATGACTCTAGCATGAGTTCCAATGGAGGGAATGGTATGAACTCTTGGGACATGATGGGGTAGTGTAAATAGTTTTTAAATATGTATTTTATTGGCCAGACTTGTAGGGGAGCTAATTTTGTGGTCAAGCCCTAGGCGAGCCAATGATAGCCCAGTTAAGGAGCTTGACAGTGAATTAGCAAAAGATAGAAGGTTTGGGGATTGAGAAAAGCAATCCAAGTGTAGAAGAGTGAAGGTTATGTTCCAAAGACTCAATCCTAAGAAGGAGAGTCCACGACCAATCTGAAAAAGGGTGTAAAATCCAAACCCTCACTGAAAACTAGAGAGGCCTAATTAGGCCTAGAAAATAGGCATGGTTGTAGGAAGTATAGTACAGAGACCTTGAGCACCCAAGAACTTGTGAAGCCAAAAGAACTTCAAAAAGGGTGTCAGAATATGGTGTTATTTTTTTAGCTTGTTTGGAGAGTTTAAGAGTTATACCTTGAAAAGGAGGTTTGAAGACCTAGAAAGGCCTAATAGGGCTTTAGGCTTAGTTCTTGGAGATCGATTATGGAAGGAAGATAGATAGAGGTTAATACACCTCAAATCAAGTCAAACCAATCTAAAAAGAAGTCTTCTATCTTAGTTACAGATTAGTGACCATTTCTTGGTAAGAGGATGAACTTGAGGAATGAGTTCATGTGAAGGAGTTAAGAAGAAAGAAGGGAAACACAACTTGGTAGAGAGGTCTAGTGGAGTGGAGGTGATTGACAAGAATCCCTCAGTGAATAAGGTCTAAGGTAACCCTAGAAAAGGTTTGGAGAAGGGCCTAGGTGAACTAGGACTAGTAAGCAAAGACCTCCCTATCAATCAGTTTTAACCAGAAATGTGTTTCCACTCCTGATGGCCACATTCTAGAAATGAAAATGGTTTCAGGGATGGGGGGATGACAAGACACATTTCCAAGTTGTCCCCAACTAGGAAAAATTTCCAAAAACTATTTTGGAAATTTTAGAAATGGTCAACATATTTCCAATTTGCATTTACCATCCCCCACATGGTTAGGGATGGCCAAGCCATCCCCCGATCATCCCAAGGATGGAATGCCATTTCTAACAATAGGAGGCAATACAAAAATCATGGTATTAAGTATTTGCAAATTTTTTTTAGATGCATGATCCCTACATGTTATGAAACCCTAAAAACTATTAAAAATACTATTTTATAACTAATAATGTTATAAAATAATCATGATTCATAATGTTATAAAATCACATATTCAAATATACTAATTTTTTCATTTTACCTTTAATGGGTCACATCTTTCCTTCTACCTATGGAGCCTTTGCATGTGTATAAAAACATTGTAAGTCTATGAGAAGAGAAGAAGTTAGGGTTTGTAGAGAAGAAGAGTAAACTTAAAGACATATTGGTGTGAGAAAAGAAGTATAAATACTATAGGGTATTCTGATTCATTTATTGATTGTTTAAAAAAAATTCATAGTTTCAAGTAAAAATGGTCTGGTTTTTAATTTTTTTCATTATATTTCATAATTTTAATATTTTAACCTTGCATTATACTATATACTCATTAAGCATGAGCAACAACATCAATAGTAATGATGGTGATGAAGAATAGAAATAGGAAGAAGTTGCAATTTGGGGTGGTAGTGGAAGTGTTAGGGTGAATCAAAACGTGAACCAAGAAAATTGGAAATCCTTTCAACTATCTTAAAAGAATTTTCACAAGGATATTTTAACTCTAAAAAACCTAAACTCATAATTCCTCCATCTATGATCTTCAATTCAAGAATTTTACTCTTGTCACCAATCATGTGACATGAACAACCACTATCTACATACCCTTTTTCTTCATCATCTTGAGCATGCAAGTCAATTTGCGACATGGATCTATTTTCTCTTCTTTCTTCTTTCTTGATACTTTTGAATTCTTCTAATTTTGTTCCATGAGGATGTCTTTCCTTTTATCTTGCTTTAGGGAATCTACAAAGATTTTTCTACAAAAAAATGTTGTATGCTCATAGCTATTGCATTTGTAACATTCAACATTGTAAAACTTAGAGGAGAAAAATAATTTTAATTCATTTTATCAACCCTAGACATGTTCTTATCCTTGTTCTAACAATAATGTCTCGTATAGGTCTTACACTTAATAGCTTCATGACCAAAATTATTGCAAGCGAAGCAATAACCAATGAAATGAAGATGGAACTTTGTCATATATACTTGCCTTTGTGGCAAGAATGTCTTGGAAGTGGTATTTTTCTTTTTATATGTGCTTGATTTGTGTGTGAGATAACTTTCTTTTTTTTTGCAACATTCTCCTTTGATAAGGCTCCTAAGTGCGTCAATGTATTTTTTTGGCTTTTCTTTGTCTAATTCTACTATTTTCTTCTCTTTTTCCTTCACAACCTAGTCTAATGTTTATGGATGGTGATCTTTGTTCTCTTATGATATTACCTAGTATTTTGATGTCTTTTTCAAATTTGAGACTTGTGTTTAACTTGGTAGTTGTCTTTTCTAATTCCTTCCTTAGAGAAACAATCTCACTCTCTATCATTTAACAATTTTATTTATTTGTTCTCAATTGTATTTACACCTCTTCTTCAATTATTTTCCCTTCTTCAATTTGAGTTTTCAAATTGATTATTGTTTTCCTTTTGTAATGTTTCAAAATAATGATCACCTTTTCAAAGTCTTCAAGTGATTTGGTCTTTGTGCATTCGTCTTGAAATAGTTTCTTCTACTTTAAGTTATTCGAAGTCTCTCAATTTCATCTATGACATAGGCTTGATGTTTTCATTTTCAAGTAATAGATTGATTTCTTTATCATTGTTTTCAGTAATGCTTCATTTTGTTTCAAAAGCCATAAAAATCATTTCTTTTCTATAGCTACCCTACTCACTTTCGTTAGATAAGCTATAATCTCTATAAGCATTAAGGCTGCTTTTGATTCATATTGCATTTGTGACTAGATTTGTTTTCCTTGTATATGGTTTTTCTTCTATCACTATTACTTTCTGTTAAATATGGACAATTTGTAATGAACTATACAACTTTTCCACAACTAAAGCATTTAAATGGTAGTTTTCGCATGTTCTTTCTTCTTAACTTCCAAACAAAAAGAGATTCCTCCTTAATTAGTTTCTTCCTAAACTTTTACTTGTCATAGGTTCTTTATCCTTCGATATTCTTATGCCTTTGAAGGTTGATTCCTCTTTTGATGTTTTTATGGTCCCCATTACATATGTTGTAAGGATACCATGTAACTCATCCATGGTTAATTTATCCAAGCTCCTAATTTCTATAGCAGAGACTTTAGCATCAAATCTCATGGAAAGAAATCTAAATATATGTTGAACTATTGTTTATTCATCTATTTTTTCTCCAAGAACCCTTATGGTGTTCACTATCTCATCAACCCAAATTGGATATGCAACAATGTTTTCTTCTTCAAGTAACTTTAGGCTTTCAAATTCCCCTCCATGGGTTTGATGTTTACCTTTGATCACTTTGTTGTCACCTTCATATATGTATTTCAATTTGTCTCGTATGTCCTTAGCATGTTTCCAATGAATCACTTTCACAAGTTATAAATTTTATTAATCCACATAGGCTTGGATATCCATTTTAGAAGTTATAGAGCTATATATCCATTTACCACTAACACCAAATTTCATACCCTAGGACACTTATATAAGTCTCCATTCTTAGGCTCCATAAGGCATAGTTTGTTCCATCAAACAATGGACCTTTGTTTGAAGAGAATCTTTATTGTCCAACCATGAGTGGTCTTCAGATCTTCCTTTTAATCAGGTAGGATAATTTGAAGGAGCCAAATCTAATACCAATTGATGAGCACATGATTATACTAAGAGGGGGTAAATCAATATGATAATATTCTTTTTAACCTCCTTAAAATTTATTTAATTCATTTATGATTTGATTCTAAATCAGCACATATGAGAAAACAATAAGAAGCACAACAAAAATAAAGTTTATGTATAAATCCTTGTAGAGAAAACCATAGAAAAAATATATTGCTTGTATTAATTTGCTTGTTACAAATTGTAGAGACACCAACCTCACATTCACTTTGTGAGCACCAACTCACTAAAGGCACCAACATTTTGCTCATATTATCTTCACAAGAGCCATAACTCTCTTCTTCAATATCCAATAATCCCTTTCTTAATTGTGTGATAAATTGACCTTAAATCTGCCACAAATTGATCACAATTTCTCCTTGAAAATCTACTATAATATTGATCAATTCTCATGCTAATCACTACATATGTAAATTGCATAAGTTATAAAATCACTCCTCTTCATTTTTTGAAAATTTGGGAAATAGACCAGCATTAAGTAAATTCTTTATCAAAATCATTCTAACACTAATGACAAATTTTCAACAGTTAGAATAAAATGGGTACCAACTTATAGGGATTTTCTTCCAGTGACATCAAATTGAAGGGTACTATAGCTATATCAAATTGTTGCATGATTAAATAGAAGGCAGCTATCATTTAAATCAACTACATTGAGTTAAGAGAGAAACCATTCGTAATCATTTTCTATGGTATCTCCTAATATCTTATTGTTGACCATTAAGATCAAAATTATTTATAAGTGGTGTTTGAACAATTTTTAGTCGGAGAACTAAAACTAATACTTTTGGTTATATTTGTGTTGAGAAAATCATTGTAAAGATTTGATGGTCAAAAGTTAGGTCAAAAGAGTGCAATTATGATACTAATCATTGAATAATTCTACAAGGAGCTAGTAAGTTGAGTTATGCTATCCATTTCACTATGGAATTAAGTTTGTGTGAATCAAGGTAATTATGTTTTGAGTAATAAGCCTAACCTCCTCTACTGGTATAACTAACCTTAGGAAGTTCAAGCTTATTTATAAATTAATAATAATGAGTGGTGTTTGATCTGAGGCCTCTACATCCTTAAAGGAAGTGTTAGAATATTACTAAATTGTGAGTTTACTTATATGTTATAGAGGAAATCCAATCTAAAGATCTCAATCTTTCATGAAATTCGAACTAAAATAGGTCTAACTAAAATATCATCAAGGGAGTGCTATGCTTTGGGATTCTAATCCTTTGTTGCAAAATATTGAGAATGTGGTGTGTATGAATGAACTAGACTAACAATGGTAAAATGACTAATTCCAACATAATGCAACAAATACACAATGAAATATGAAAGTAGCAAGACAAATCTGAGATGGAGACAGAGAAAGGAACCTAGAACCTAAATTTGGAGTTGATTGTGTTGAATAAAAGTAGTAGGTGCCCATGTCAAGAAGGTGACACAAGTGCAAGAGATGGATGACAATGGAATGAAGAATCTTTGTGCACTTGTTCCCTAAAATTTTGGGTAAGACTAGTAGGACAAGGGAATTTGATGCCCTAGTCTTAGGGTCTTACTTGATCTAAAGTTTGGTATTGTCTATCATTATCTTCTTTGCTTGTTTGCAACCTTGGTTTCCAACACCCTTTCACAAGCCGTCAAGGTTCCGAAAGCCTTTTGTTGGCAACATTTATAGTTGGTTTCAAAACCATGGTCCAGAGACGACAAGGTTCTCACAACCTTGTCAGCGCCAACTCACAAGTCATAACTTAAAAGACTCTAACCTCCAAAGAAGAAAAAGTTTCCCAAAAGACTTGAAGACTAGATTCTAAAAGAATTGTGTTTCAAAACATCATGCAAGGCCTGATTAGATTTTCATCACCTTGTTGGCACACAATATTCAACTCACAACTACTTTTCTCTCAAAAGTGAAGTTCTTGAGGCTACCAAAGATAAGTGAGGAAGAAAGAAAAGCACATACAAAGAGGTTTTGAAACCTTTGTCAAGCTCAAAGATGTTTTCGACAATAAATTGAAAAGTTATTTCTTTGCATCGAAATGTTACTTTTGAGAGTTGGTGCAAAGAGAGATTATATGTACAACATTAATGATGTCAGAGCTAAAGGAAATCAATGCCAAATAGGGGAAAAACAATTCAAAGGGAGTCAATTTGCATGTAATTCACAAGAATATTTTCATAAAGGGTTTGAGAGAAAAAAAAAGGTAGAGGTGCAAAACATTGAAGCAACTCATTAGAAAGCAGAATCACAAACAAAGAGGTTTTTAGCATAGTAGATTGGTAGGCTCACAACTCTTTGAAATCCATAGTCATAGAAAAAAGTGTTGTTATATGAATTTAATATTTGAAAACTGTGTTCCACTATCATTATGCTATCAAAATTTTTCCAATTTTAGAAGCATTGTTCTGAGTTGAACCTCAATGAAAATGAAGTAGATGCTCCTCGAATACAAGCATTTATAAAAAAAAAATTACAATGAGGTTAAGATTTCCACCCCATTCAACATGTTCAAGATTAGGGTTGGCTGTTTATATGAATATGCGGTGAGGAAAAGGAGTTGGATTAGGATGGCAATCCACAAATAGTCACCTTCAAGTTAAATTGGGACATCTTAGATGTAGAGGATGGTGAATCAAACCTATTGGACCCAACTTACAACAATCACATTCAAATACAGACAATTATGCTCATGGATTGGGATCTCCAGGAGCCAAAGGATAATAAAACAAAAATTGTTGTAGCTATAATAACACAAGTATGACTTGCCTAAAATAAAGTTGGATCTTCAAAGGTGCAACCAAAAGGAGAGAGAAATAATTTAGACTTAAGAAAACATAGTAATATAGTGGCTTCATCAAGCGTTATACTTACATCAATCACATTAAAATACAAACTTAAGAAAACATAGTAATATATTGGCTTCATCAGACCTATTGGACCCAACTTACATCAATCACATTCAAATACAGATAATTGTGCTCATGGATTGGGATCTCCAGGAGCCAAAGGATAATAAAACAAAAATTGTTGTAGTTATAATAACACAAGTATGCCTTGCCAAAAAAAAAGTTGGATCTTCAAAGGTGCAACCAAAAGGAGAGAGAAATAATTCAGACTTAGGAAAACATAGTAATATAGTGGCTTCATCAAGCATTAGAATTCCTTCTACCCAAGAAGTGACTACACTACGAGAAGGTGATGGAGAAGAGCCTTCTCAAGGAAGAAAGGAACCTAAAAAGACTTGAAGAAAAAGAAAAAAATTGGAGAAGAAAAAAAAAGCAAGTCTAGCAAGTTGAGAGTGAAGAGATAAATCTTGATTCATTTGGGACTCAGCTTCCTAACCCACTCCAAATGTAATTGATAAGTCTTCTATGAAGAATAAGTATTCATCACTCTTCCCTTTTAATTTGCAAAACATCACTAAAACCCATCCTTTGAGGAGAGCTTTGCAATTTAAATATACTATTTCCTAATCATATATCAGAGCTATAGATACTTCCCATTCATGATTGGAAAATGCTCTTTCAAAGAAGAGAAAAATAGTGCCAACGAACTTGCATGGTTCCAACATTGTGGGACAATTGGTACATATGATTACTAAGTCTAAAGAGTTGAAATCCACATCTACATTGATGTGGGATCATAATACCTAGGGTCTTGTTTGTAGGAATAGAGCACCATTTAGTTTAGGAGCCTGACCAAGCTGCCTCAAGTGATTGTAATATAACTAGGATGATTTGAAAAAGTTTGTTTAACTCCTAACGAGTTGTTTGGAATCCCTAGTTGATCGTACTCCTCAACCAGTGAGTGAAAGTAGTAAATCCTATAACCCAAGTTTAGCAATTGGCAAGGAAATGTTACACAAGGTGCAAAAAGATAAGTCTTGTTGAAGGGTCACTCAGGAGTATGTAAAGAATATAAAAGCTAAAGGTCTCATTTTCATTAAACAAATTGGGAAATATATGATGATTCAAGCTTATTAAGGAATGCTATAAATATAGAAATAGTGAACACTAAGGATGAAGAATTGTCATGGTTATAAGATGACCAATAGTAATAGGAGATTTTGGATATGTGCTTAGACAAGGAAACAATAAAATAGATTGTTCAAAGTGCAAATGATCCTTAATGTATTTTTGGATTAGTCATCATTTGCTTGATTAGCCAAGGTGAATGATTGTTATGGACTATCTGAGATTTGATATGAAAATAACTACATGGGTAGTTACCCTACTATGTGCATAACAATAATTGAAGCAACCATTGTATCAAGAGGATCAGCAAGCAATCACCTATAGCATGAGGGTGATTGATGTCAAGTGCTACCCAAGATTGTGAAGAAAATAGTTAACATTATTAATAAGGTCACTATGTGGTATATACTATCAATAAGGTCACGTATATCACATGGATAACCAATGCCAAGTGCTACCCAAGATTGCGAAGAAGATAGTTGACATTATCACTAAGGTCACTAGGTGGTATATATTGGAAGCTACTACTTCATAGGTAGACAAAATCAAGACAATTGGTTTGCTACTTGTGGAAATCCTTGGGATGGATGATGGACAACTCATGTAGTATGGAATGCACGTTATTGTCAAAGAGTATAACTGACTTTGTTGGGTAGGGGAGAAACCCACAATGTAATATGGGATTCATTGAATCCTCTTTCCAATTGTCATTGGTGCAAAAGAGCAAGGATAAGAATGAGACCCACGATGTAGTGCAAAATGCACAAACATTCCTTTTCTTTCTAGGATACATTGTGGATAAGTTTGTTAGCCATTGTCTATGAGCCAATCACTATTGTCTTTGTAATTCCTATATGAGCCACTCACTATGTATTTATGGTGTAAGTATAAGTTGTTCACTATGCATTTGTGATGTACGATAGAGCTACTTACCATATATTTAGGTTTCTAATGGCTAGATAGAGTTGGCTTGTTTTCCATGCATATCAAACAAGAACTTCAGAAGAAGGAAACAACACTTGGGAATTATTCATGATGTATAGGAGGTAAATGCGTGCACAGGAAAACTCCTTTGACTTGAACACTAAAGTGTGAAGCTAATTTGGAATATTGTGGAAACAAGTGCTAGGTTACATTCAAATCCTTCATGATGCATAAACTTAAACTAAGCCTTCAATGGTCCCATGCTAGGTCGAAAAGAAATAGCACGCCCTCTTTATCACTTACCTGGTCCTATTTTAAAGTTCTCCCTGCTGATCAGTAACTTCAATAAACATTGAATAGTCAAATAAGACATGGAGGTGGGGGCAGGGCGGGGGAAGGTTTGGCACGCATCCTTTACTACATTAAATTGATTCTAGTTTATATTTCTTCCCGCTGACCACTCCTATCAATATCATGGGCTGTGGGAATGCTGTGTATCTTATCTTCTAATTCTCAACCTGTAAGAAGTTTGTTTAAAGAATGAAACACCTATTAACTTTGACTAAATTTCTTGGCAAAACTCAGCAGACCCAATTTTTACATGGACTCAGTGACAACAAAAATTTGGCAGCCTTAAAAAAATACTTAAATTCATTGGCTTGCCAGAAACTCATCAAAACTTGGCATAGGCAAATCAATGAGTGAGTTTCCTGGCCTTCGTCAACTCATGAGTGCTTGTGATTCCTACATGTTTAGATTTAATTTTTGAAAATTGAAACAGCCAAGTGATTTTTTGGTCCTTTCAAATTCACCTGATAACGTATGGATGCACATTTAAAAAAAATTCCTTGTCGCCACTTCCTTTCAGAAACGTTTCTGCGAGTTTCCCTGGTGAACATTTTCCTAGTAACATATAATAGTAACTTTACTAAACAAGCATTCTATCTCAGGTAAAGAGGATTATTTAACTGCGAACATGTAAAATCTGGATGTGTAAATTTGGTCAACCAGAGCAGAGTTCTTGGAACAAAACACTTAATAATTACTATTGTGGGAACTTCTTTATATACAACACATGATGCAACAGGCGTGAACTCTAAAGCTGAAAAAGAATCTAGAATAATACTGCATGCCCTCGTTGAAGCTGCCAACACAGACTCCTCACAAATGAGGAAAGCAGGAGCTCATTAGCTGCTATTTCTGTCATGCAGAGGCTTTGCTTCTAATGTTGTCACTACCATTGCAGTGCTTCTTTGTACTTCTATAGAAAGCTGACTAACATTCGTATTCCAATTTTATTGATCAGTACATGAATTAGAGCTCATGATCTATGCTTCGCATGTGGGTATTAATCTTGATAGAAACCACAAAAATAATAGGTAACTAATAATGACGAGGTAACTAATAAAAACATATCTAAATTGGTTTAAATAGGATTCAAACCTAATTGATTTCTTTTTAAACCCAACATATAGCATGGACAGTTCTTATCCATAAGAAAACTTAAGGGGAAAACAATAACTAGATCTGAAATTAACATATAACTGATTGGAAGAAACCACAATCCAACATTCTTGTATGCAATAGTTTCTCAAATGCACACCTAAGTATCTAAAACCACTTTTATTCACTCAGCTAACCATACAAATTAGTGGTAGAAAGAAGGAAGACAAAATTGCATGATGACCCTATGTGCCTGAGCCTTTACATAGCATTTCACTTGGTAAATCTCACAATTAACAAAAGTCCATTGTAAGAGAGCCAGCAAATGAAATCAAATTTGTATATTCCATTTCAGGTTATAGAGGAGGAGCTTGTTGAAAGCCTTTATCTTCAAGCTTTTTCTGCTTTGTCCATGTAATCTTGATGGGACTGGTGTTTTTTACCTGTCAAATGGATAAATAGATCATTGTAAATGAACGCTGGAATCTCCTCTTGTTGTTTGGCCATATATGATCGTTTCACCAACTGGGAATTAACTTCATTATGAAGATTTTTTATTAAAAATTTGTAAATGAACCAAGCAAGACAGCTGGGAAAGATCCAGAAAATTACCCAAGAATCAAAAGCAATTTCAAAACGTAGGATAAAATTAACAAAGAAGATAAATATAAACCCTATCAACATTGGAAGCAACTGTTTATCATGGTGTTCAACCTCTGGCATGCGGATATCATTATAGAATAGGGGGGAAATAGCAATGAGGTATTGAGTTCCAATATTACAAGGTCAAATTGTTATGAAAGTAACTAATATTTAAAATTTTCCCCTACAACAACAAGAATGATCTCAGGAGTAAGACTAGAATCAACACAGGTACCAATCAAGTTATAAATGGACAATTCTAGTGGAAAGAAAGAAACTTAAACAGAACCTCCAAAACAGTCCAAGACTGGTCAGTGCTAGTCATATAAGCAGAGGGAGTAAAGCTGATGACATTCACTCATACTGATATCCAACATTGTAAATATCCTCCTTTATTGCAAATATCCACATGTAAAATACCTAATTGATGCGCATATTTTATCCTCAATTCTTCAGCAATTTGTATATTGATATCCAACATTGTAAATATCCTCCCTCCTTGCAGATATCCACAAGTTAAATGCCTTATTAATGTCCATTTTGTATCCTCAATTCTTCAGAAGTTTGTATGTGCTTGCGATGCTTGTTAAAATGACAAGGCTTTTTTTATTTGAATTTTTTTAGCTATGTACCCCAAAGATTTCCTCCCTATATATTTTCACCAGTGGTACATGGGGATGCGTCCCTTGAATTTTTGGCCCGTCTTCTCGTCCTGAAGATGTTCTGGAGACGAGGGACGCCTTGGTGACATTTCCCTGATGTCCCAAACATGTCTCTGTTTTTAGGCGACAGCAAGGGGACGGTTGGCCATCCCCAATACAAATTGGGGATGCTTGAGAGTTGAGACATCCCCAGATGTTTCGGGAACTGCTAATCGTCCCCTCTTTCCAGTGCTCAAAGAACAAAAGTCATAATTTTGCTGTATAAATGCATTTTCTTTCGTTTCTGCTTCATCTTTTCAATAATCCAAAGAATGAAAATTGTGGGCGATGAGCAAAACTTAGCCCCCAAACCCCCACTTCTGGCCTGCCGAGGAACCAGTGTTCCCATGCACCCCCTCTACCATTTGGTTCTTCTCAATGTCACATCTAACATCTTGTGCACCTTATCATTAGACTCAGACTTTGAGTCCAATTTTGATATAATGTTGACAGATGCTGGTTAGAGGTAATCATCATACTTTCTATTATCCTGTTTTTGACATAGGTTACTTTGTCATTTTGGTAGCCTTTCGGCATTTTATTTTTCTATCATCAATTATGGAAGCAATTAAGTAGCTGGAGTTCTATTAATTTGTTCCATTTATATATATCCCCAAAAAGAATCCCATTCCTGAAATGCGCCCCCCACTTACCCTTCCCAGAAACTCAATGGAACATACTAAAGTTACCTCAAATCAGCCATCCCGAAAGCCTTTCCTTTTTTTTGTTTTTAAAGTCAGTTATATGGTTTGGGTATGTTTTATAACTGTCTCTGCATCCTTCAAATCTCTTCAATACGGAATGGGTCAAAATCATCATTGCTGGCACGGGTTCCGTATTGTGGGCAAACAAGAGAAATATTTAAGCGGAATAAAGGAAATAATCGTGCAGTTACTACACACTGTATAAATTTATAACCTAATGTATGGACTTCAGCAAAACAACTCAATTTTCTTATACATTTCTTCTCATTGGAGGTTGTGGCACGCTTCAAAGCTTGCTGGGCATGCCCCTTGGCCTATACACCAGTAGAAAACTATACAGAGACATGAGACACAAAGCACTTAACCATAGGCTATGAACGGTGCAATCCCATTTTTTGAGACATAAAGATTTCTTTCCCCAGAATATTGGCAGAGGAAGATATATTTGGTGTCTTCAGTAAGCTGCCATTAGCTATGAATCCACGTGAGCTTTTCTCAGCTGGAAGCCAGCCCATACAGTTAATACAAAAAGACAAGGAGCAGAATACCATTTAAGTTGTGGTTCTGAGCTAGGCGTCATCAATCAGTACGGAAGCGTGATCAAATCTATGCTTGGTTGTTCTTGCTGGTCGCCCGATAGGGGAAACGGTCACTTGAATTACAGAGGTTCTTTTTGAAATGCTTCATTGAGCCTTTGTGGAAACGTGAGGCTGCCTTGGAGCTCAGGACTGTTGCTGTTATTCTATGCATTCCAGCCAGGGGAAGGAACCGTCCTTCAATGAATTTATTCCTGCAACTTAATACTCAATTGGTATTTGTAGTTCTGAGCAATAAGTAATCTTTCAGACTCAGGTTTAATTCAAGTTCTTTAGTTTTTGGGATGTGAGGGCAAATCAGAGATTGAAGATTGCAAATATGGAGGGAGTCGACTTCTACCTTTGTTTCTGTTTAGTTGAGAGTTTTGTATATAAGCAGTGCACCTTTTCCTTGTCCTTTATTCAGTTTACTGATCATTTCATGAGGAAACATTAGAGTTGATGTGTGTAGCTTTCCCAAGGCACTCCAAACTGATTTCCAGGTCAGAAAATGTAATCATGCTTAATTGTGACTTCTATAATCTTAGCGGCAGTTGAAGCTCAATTAATGTTCTGAAAATCAGATATTCTAAGTTTTTCAAGATTGATTTCTCTCATGGTTTCATTGTCGTTATGCTATGAGTCTTTATACACAAGTTTGGAGTTTTAAATGCACTAAACTAAACCGTATACACAAGAAAGGCAACCATGCGAGTTCTTCACAGCAAGTGGTTGAAGAGTTAGTGTTTGATAGAAGTGTCTGAAGCAAATTGGAAACCTAGGCAAGGGTTTTTACAGAGGCGAGAAATAAAAAAATGTCAATACAAACTATGCAACCTAGTATTTCTTTGCGTACCCAAACCATAGATAATGGATTCACAGGGAAAAGGGTTCTACCAAGTAAAGAAAAGGGCTACTAGTGTCCCAAAAATGTTTAAATTTCAATCATGAGAGGTGTCCAAATCTTATATTGATAAATCATTTTTTGCCCATGCTGTATCATTTCATGTGGCACATTCTCTCCACAGTTCAAACTGTTGGAATTGTTTGCCATTGATGCCAAGATAGGTTATACTATTGCTGTCAAAATATTATTGTCATTTATGCAATGATGAAATCAATAAATACTAAGAGCAGAAAACAGAAATTGTTTGATTCACAAATGACAACAGTACAATGCTTGGAGACAACATCAATTGTAATAAAAGGAATATTGAGCAACGGTTGTAACAAAAGGAAATAGCAATTTCTTTAAGGAAGACAATGATCATTAAGAAGAAAGTCAATGAAGTAAACAAAAGAACAAATACTAAATAATTAACATCGTCGTGTAGACTCTTCCAAGTGCACATGCCACAGTATATATTTCTCTGTACAGGAATATCAAGAGGAAATAAGTTTTGGAGTTTGTACACAGGAGTAGTTGAGTACATATGATTCATATCCTTTGACATGACTTTCACAGCGATTCATTTTTGTCTACCCAAGAACATATATGATATGCTTTAGGGATTAAAGGCACGTATGAATCAGTTCTGCCACAACAGCATTCAGTTTGTTTTGTTTTATAAACTTCTGCTTTATTGTATTTACACGTCATATAGAAGGTTCGATGATTTGTTTGAGGAGTTATAACAAACATGAGCAAACCTGTTGGTTAGTTTTCTAACTGTTCCTTCACCCGATGGAGATAGAGGAGTTTATTTATATGCTGCCAGTTACATGGTAAGAGTTTGGTGGATGTGAATGAAAATATCACGAAGGTGATAAAGCATCATACAAAGTATTTAAAAGAACTTTTATTGAGTGGTGTGTGAAGGATAAGAAGTTGAGTGATGATAAGGCTGTTGAAGAAAATCGTTTGATTACAAATACTGTGGATACATTGACAGCATTCAGTATGTACATTGGAGGTAATTTGGAGAGGTCTGAGATTACTTTCTTAAGAGAGATATCAGGTATACAGTTTTTAATAAAAGATTTGCTTAACAGTAAGTCTCAATACAGTACTTAAATTCTGACTATCAGTATTCTGATTTGACATGATTTGAATTTCTTTATTTGCAAAAAGGACTGGTTGTTATTCTGTCTAATTCTAGACAAGTGTAGTTAAGTATCTACTGATAATAGAGAGATTTCAAGGGTACACTTACATATATATTCTTTCTGACTATATATAGATAGCAGAAGACACGTATTTATTTTTCAGATTGGAATAAACTTGGAGAAATGATATTCTTATTATGTTGGTTAAATTCAGTTTACAAAGGGGTTATTGGCATTTCAGATTGAAGTCATTTTGCAAAGAGATAATCAGAATTGTGTTGTATCAGATTCTCAGTTCATTCACATTTGTAAAAGGAAATTACAAAGTTGTAACTATTTGTAAATCATGTAAATTATGAGTTGGTGCTCATATATAGGGGTTTGGTGAATCCTTAGGGTCGGTGCCCTTAAACATTGTAATTGGATTTATTCGTGAGGCTAGATTAGGACAGTAGATTCTAGCAGCGTTTCTCACCATGGTTTTTCCCATCCTAGGTTTCCACATCAACTCTTGTGCACTATCTTTATTGTGTGGTGTTTCTTTTTAGTTTTCAGTTTAATGCTTTCATTTCAGTTTTCAATTAAAAGTAATTAATCAAAGTATTTAATTGAATAAGATTTTAATATTTATTTACTACTGATTCACCCCCTCCCCCTCAGTAACAAATCTGTGTTCTACGCGAACAAAAATTCAAAGATGCAACTGTGTTGGTCCCTCATTTGCCCCCGTAGAAAACATAAGGTAGAGACCACCCTTCTTGATAAAGATTATTCTCTAGTGTGAATCATGATGATGGAGGAAATGAAGCAAACTTGGATAAGAGGATACTCTATTATCATAGATGGGTGGACCAGTATTAGAAAAACAAAAGAGGGTTATATGTACAGAATCAAGAATTGAAAATTGAAGATGCAATAGATGAAACAGAGAAGATTTTTAAGAGCAATGTCAAGGATAAGCAACAAACTAAGACTAAATACTCCCTGCTAGTGTGGTAATTTAAACCCAAAATAGCTCAGAGATAGGGTATCGGAAATGAAAAATATTTTGATTATGAATCAGTATAGTATCCAAAAAAGTGAAACATACATTTACAAAACTAAAAGGTGCACCCTAATGGTGTACTCACATCCAAATAGAGGAGCAAGGAAGAGGTAGGACAAAATTAAGTTTTGGATCAGAAGAATTCCAGACTCGAATTACAGTCCCTGCCAATGGATTGTCAAATTAGTTTAGTTAGAGAATTCTAAAATTTAAAATAAATGAAGATGAATGTCAAAGATGGTATTGAGGAATCCTACAAGCTCAACATTAGTGTTGATTATGTGGAAGATAATGAAGAGAAGAGTTCAAGGTATGTTGATGGACTCCATAATTCTATTCAAGATGGATTTAGTTTGATGATATGATGATCAATAGAAAAGGCTTACCAATGTGCTTTGAGAAAAAAGAAATTGTCTACAAGGCAACAAAATAATGCAAGGGGAATGGAATATTCTTTAAAGGAAGAGAAGAGGCTAACAATGATGAAGGGCAGCATTTTATGGAAAAGAAACGGATACTCCTCAAAATGGTAATTCAATTCAAAATGCATAAGGAAGAGCATTTTTCAAGATAAAGAGAAATAGGGTACACATATAGTTCTCATAGGCATAGAAGCAATAAAGAAGAATAACTTGTGACTATTCATGACTAATAGTGAGCCAGGGCAGAAGCTAATTTTCAATTTTTATACATTTTTATATTTATTCAAAAAAACCTAGGAATGCATCCCCACTATTTTTCGGGCCGTCCCATTTCTAAAATATTCCAAGGGTGTTGGGATGTCTAGGAGATGTCCTCCGCTTGTCCGTGAATTTGAAAAAGAATGCAACTCCTTGGCCTTCAGGCCTTTGGCTGTGCTCAGTGTATGTGATTCAAATATCAATGTACATTTAGATAAGCTTGGCAAGCCTTATCTTGCCAAAAATTGTGTATGCCAATGCTATCAGAACCCCTTGTTTGATTGGATTACACTTTTGAGAAATGTTTATTTTATCGATTCTTCTAATAGGTGAACCTAGTGCAGTCAAGGTTGGGGAGATAAATTAGAAATGGTCTAACCTTTTGGCCAAAATCACAATCCACAAGTCAAACATGCAATTTGGAAACAAGTTTTCTGTAATGATAGTTTTATTATATACCTCCCTCTTTCATTACAACACAAAAGAAACTGCATGTGCTGCAGAATTTTCAAATTCTTTTGTACCAGAATTAATCTGGCTTACAAGGAAAACTTATTAAAAATATTCTTCATACAAAAACCGATCTTCAATATTTATCCCTGGTCTTCAAATCTCTTCCCGAGCGAATTTTTCATCTTTGTTCAAATTCTCTTCATGTGCTCTGTTCTCCTCCGTTTTGCAAAAATTATCCTTCATTTCACTTTGTTGCCCCATTCAACATTTCCTTCTTTTTCTCCAAATTTGCCTACTCTTTTTACCCACTCTCTTCTTTCAATCTGTTCTCTCTTTGTTCTTTTCGTCCGTCTTTGATTCCCTCTTTCTCTCTAATTTCTTTTTCCTTTCTGCTTTACACAACCAAGAAAACTAGTCTTGAGACCTCCATACAACAGTCACCAAAAGTCAGTGATGTTTGCTGCCTACAGAAAAATAAGTTTAACACATGATACTGAAGAAAATGCTAATAAATAACAAATACAACAAGATTCAGACTGTCATGTGCTTCATTAATATAATCGAATACATCCAGTGTGAACATAGCATATCACTAATTTTGTCCCGTGTCTGTCCTCCGAGAGGATACATAAATTACCCAAAAGGGTACAACCGAAATGTTGTGACATAACCGTTTACCTTTCGGTCACTAACGACCGAGGCTAAGCAACTTTATTAACATAACAGCCCCGTACATACAAGTTTCCCGACAACATCATCCCCCCAAAAAAGTCATCTCCGACGACGTACAAAATGGGAATGATAACAAAAATGATTATACAACAGAAAACACTACTTAGAAGCAAGAGGGGGCATAGGAAGCATCCCTGAAGAAGAAGATGGTGCTAATGGTGGTGCTCGGGAAGCTATCTAGGCCCGCAACTCATACACATATTCAGTCTGCACCCGTAGATCACACTCTGCTACCATCTTCATCTCTAAAGTAGTCTTTACCATCCTTGCTGCTTCTAGGACCGCCTTCTCCTTTGCATCGATGATCTCCATAGCACTAACAAGATGAATCTCTAACAGAGCCTTCTTGGTACGCTCTACCTCTAACTATGCCCGAAGTGCCTCCAACTCCATCGCCATACCACTCCTCTTGGCTGCCCATGAATCTTTCTCTCTAACCAACGTCTCCTCTACTGTTGTAAGTCAGGTGGCCATCTCCTCCCGAGCCACTACTACTGCCACCATCATAGTTTTGTGTCCTGAAGAGATGTGCTCAAAGCGCCGAAGGGTAAAGTATCCCTCACAGAATGTCTGCTCCACCTATTGCAGTAAGGCATGAATCCTACTCTCCCCCGCTGTCTCCCGGAAAGCCCAATCCTCTAACATAGCCAAAGACTCTGTGGCATGCCATCCTCTTGACTCAAAGAAATCAACAAATGCAATAAGACAACCCACTCGTACAAAAGTCAAGAGGTGCTCCAACTCTTGTGCAACCTCCTCTTGGGCCTGTAACTCCACTGAGGCTATCACCCGCTTTGCTCCTGCAGCTACATCTGCCAAGTACTGCTCCAACACACTCCTCTGAGACCCTCTTGTCAGCTCCTCCCTAGGCTCCCCAACTGGCTCTGGCATCTCCACATCACTAACCTTGTGTTGCGGCCCATGTGTCAAGGCCTACCTCTCAGATACCTCCTCTATCTCCAACTCATGTCTAGCCGATATCTCTGGAGGGACAACCAACTCTCATTGTGGTGAAAGAAGGCTAGCCGTTGCTAGTGCCATTGGTGCCATCTTGAACTAACTGAGCCAAGTCATCATCGAGGCCACTGTTGACAGACCACTACTCTCCACAGTAACACATCCCTCGGTAGCTCCTCCGGTAGCACCCACAGGTTTACCCTCATAATGGCCTCCATCCTAGCTACCTCGAGAGTGACCTGAGGCTCACTCTCCATCTGTGCTGGCAGCTCCAATCCTCCCTTCGAGGTACTGCTCTGGACTCAACAATCCCCTCCATGTATTGGTCCTTGGCCAACTCAACTGCTATTGGCACCGCAATTGCCTCCCCACTCGATCATGTCATATCAACTGGAGCCTTCAACTCGCCAAACCTAGGTACTGGAACCGAGTCCAAAATGGTACTGGATGATGTCGATGGTAGCAAGGAGGTTGTAATTGAAGTGATCGGCAGAGTAAACAAAACCTGATCTAAAGCAACTTCAAATGAGGGAGTGGGTATCTCCATACGTGCAATGTTTGAGTCTCTCGTGGCTCCTCCCACTGTTGCACTCTCACTAGCTCTCGAGTCCTCACTGGTATCCTCTCAGCCACTATCTGTATTCTCCCCCTTAGATTCCAAGAGCACCTAGCACTTCCTTTTCAAACCTGCCTGCATCCCTCCTGTATCCAAATGGCGCCAATGAAAGATAGGGGGTTCTCCCATCGCCAGGCTGTCGGGCTTCATCCTCAACTTGTCATGTGGAATCTGCTCTCGGGTAGCATTGAGGAACAAGTCGATTGCATAATGAGGCATGTAGGTCCTGTGCTAAAGCATCATGAACAAATACATCCTCTCGGCTGTAATGGATGCCCAATCATAAACAGTGTCATTCCTAAGCCCATTCATGAAAGCAAAGTGTGCAAGGGCAATGTCGGAAGCCCTACTAGAGCCTGTGAGTCTACTTTTGATAATATCCATGATTAACACCATTCTCCGAGAGCCACAAATGACTTCTTGATTCCGTGATTCTTCGAAGATGCTCTTGCTATAGGCTCAAACTTGCTCAGAGTTAGGTTCCTTGATACCAACTTTATAAATTTCTCCTTCTCCTCTCGAGACATTTTCCTAGGCTTCATGTCTATCTTCTTCCCCTACTTGCCAAGTATACCGAAAAGTGAAAACCCTTGTAATTTTAGCTGCTGTAAATTTAATCTGAATATCCGTCCTGAAATACTTGAGGGTGTTGGTACAACTGAATTTGTCGAATGTGTCTATCATTCCACACAGAGGTCCCTCAAACTCTTTAATGGAAAAGATAGGCATTTGGATTGCCCAATGCACTTGTGCCCTACATAGCTGTCCTTTCAAAAAGTCTGTATTCGGGGTCTCTTCCCACCAAGTTTGGAACTCAAACCCATTCAATACTTCGAATGCAACATTTTTCCATGTAATTTCTTCCTTTTGTTGTTGCTACGTCTTTGGCTACACCCTAGGATGAACTTTCTTCTTGCTGTTGTCCATACTTCCAGCAATCCGGACACTAGATGGTAAAACCCTCGTGCCCTTGTCCCTGGCAATGCTGCTACTTGCTGGTATTGATGCCTATAGTTGTTTCTTCCAATCTTTTTTTTGTTGTTGAGACCCCATGCTGAAAACCTCTTGCCAACAATAACTACCTGTATGTAGTTTTTTTTTTGTTTTTTTTCTTAATTCTTCCTGCATCTGCCAATGATCCTCCTATCCGTACGCTTCTCCTCCTCTTTCAATTTTCAAATGATCATACAATAACTTGTCTTATTTTATTTTTCTTCTCATCCGTACAGTCGTACGGACTTGCAATGTAATGTTATTTTTACCTCTTGCTTGCGTACAAAAATATATGGACTACTCTGTGATCTCTATTTTTTTCTCTCTGAGTCATACGTCTTCTTCTCTTACAACTGTATGGTCTCTTCAGCACTATACAGACTTCTTCTCGAGGGTCGTATGGTCTATTTCCATTTCGTTGAATTTTCTGCCATGGACCGTACAGTGTTATTTTATGCCCTCTTGTGTCTTGTAATGTACGATCTTTAAATATCATACGGTCAAGTGTTGTATGATTTTGGTTTGTGTTTTTTCCTTTTCGGTTCTATACGGCTGTACGGTATTCTTTGTTTAATTTTTTTTATTTTTGCCTAAATGATTTTGTCTCTCCGAGTTTCCTTGCCGTTCATCTCTTTTGTGGTAGATTTTTAGTTTCGAGTCATTAATGGGATCTTCTATCACCTTTTCATCTAGCGTCCACAGTTTAATCGCTCCATTATCACCAACTTCGTGCACCTTGTATAGCCCCAGCCATTTTACTTTAAATTTTCTAGGCTTAATTTCATTGTGTCCGTTATACTTCAAAACTAGTTGCCCGAGTACGAATCTTGTTCTCTTCAGGTACTTGTCTTGCCACACCTTCTGTCGTTGTTGTCCTATCTCGATCGCCCACTATGCCATGAGATGTCATTCATCCAATTTGTTGAGATTATACAGTCTCTCCCTCCGACTCTCCATATCTCCCAACTTATTCTCAATAGCAATCCTCAGACTCGATATCATGAATTCACCTGGTATGACAGCCTCCTATTTGTACATCAGCTGAAAGAGTGTGTCCTGTAGTGACCTTGTAAGTGGTGCGATAAGCCCACAACATGGATGGAAACCATTCCTCCCAATCCTCCTTTTCGATCCCCCATGACTTGTATATCACCGACACCAATATCTTGTTAGTGGCTTCAGCCTGGCCAATAGCTCTCAGATAGTAGGGGCTTGAGAGAGTGGAAAATCTTGAATTCTGTGGTGAGCAGCTTTATCACATGGTTGACAAAATGGCCCCCTCGATCACTCGTAATCTGGATGGGTATGCCGTAGTGTGTGATTACTTGTTCATAAATGAATTTTGTCATACTCAAGGCTGAGTTATCAGAGAGGGCACATGCCTCAACCCACTTTGTCAGGTATTTTGTTGCTACGACAATGTACCTACACTATCGTGCTCTGCTTGCCTTGAGTGGCCCCACAAAATTGAGTCCCAATCATTCGAATAATTATTGTGCATTGGAGGGATACAGAGGCACGAAGTCTCTCTTGAGGGGCTTCCCTTCTCTCTGACAGGTATCACAGCTCACCAACCATTCCCTCGTGTCATTGTAAACTGTTGGCCACCATAATCCTGCGAGTAATATTTTTTATGTCATCATATCTTGTCCCATGTGTCCTCCTACAGGACCTTCATGTGCTTCCTGTAGTACACTCAGGACTTCCTCCTCCATAACGCATCGGCGAAAGACTTGGTCAAGTCCCATCTTGTATAATAGTCCATTAATGAGCTAGAATGTTTTACTTCTCAATACCAACTTCTCCCACTTAGTTGCATCTCCTACGGGAACTGCCTTGTTGAGAGGTACTCTCCGATACTTGTATATCAAGTTGGTAACACTGCAATCCTGAATAGGTGTGCATCTCGAAACTCATCATTGATGCCTTCGGGAGGCTCACCTAACTTGATTCTTGATAGGTGATCTGCAATAGGAGTAACCATCTACTTACCCGCCCTTGAATGATTGGTTTGTTGACCAGGTACATCAGAGCCTGGTGATCTACATAAAAAAAAAATGGAGTCGCTAACAGATAATGTCGGAACTTCTGCATGGCATAGACCATTCCCAGTGCTTCCCTCTCCGTAGTGCTATAGTTCTTCTCCGCTTTTGACAAAATTCTACTCGCAAAATAAATAGGATGATCTAACGTATGGTCTCTTATTTGTGTTAGGGTTGCCCCAATGGAAAAATTTGATGCGTCCACATGGACATGGAATCTTTGTCCCAGTTAGGGTATGCAAGGATCAGTGCTCCTACTAGCCTTAACTTTAGCTCCTCAAATGCCTTCTCCTGCTCTGCTGCCCACATGTAGGGTTCTCCTTTTCGAGTTAGGCCATCTAGTGGGTACAACACCTGGGCAAAATTCTTAATGAATTGCCTGTAGTACCCAATGTGCCCCAAGAATGATTTTACACCGATTACATCCATTGGAGGTTCAATCTCCAAAATTACCCGCACCTTGTCTAGATCTATCTTCAATCCGACTTTACATATGATGTGTCCCAGTAGTTTCCCCCGAGGCACCATAAATCTGCATTTTTTTGGATTGAGTGCCAATCTGGCCTGTTGGCACCTCTCCATACATTCTTCGAGGGCTACCATGTGCATGTCTTCGACACTAAATATGGACCAATCATCAAGGAAGGCTTTGAAGTTCCTGATAGAAATCTTGTAGAAAATGTGCAGGATGATCCTTTGGAATGTCATCAAAGCATTACAAAGTCCAAAGGGCATTCGGTTGTACACGTACACTTTGTCTTCCACTATGAAAGTTGTTTTAAGTTTATCTTCTTCTGCGATGGATATTTGGTTGTACCCAGAAAATCCATCCATGAATGAGTAAATCTCATGTCCTGCAACTTCCTCTAGAATATTGTCTATAAAAGGAATTGGAAACGGATCCTTGATTGTGACTGCATTTAAACACCTAAAGTCCAGACATATTCTAATTTGGCTAGTGTCCTTTTAAAATGAAATCACAATTAGGGACACCCACTCGCTCGTCTACACCCGAAATATGATGCCCGCATCAAGCATCCTCTCAATTTCTTCATTGACGCGAGCTGCGTAATTTTATTTTGTATGGATGCTTCCGTACGGGTATGGCTCCTACTAGTGGAATCCGGTGTACACATAGTTCTGGCAGTACCCCCTTTAAGTCCTTATAGGTCCAGGAGAATACATCTTTGTATTCCGTAAAGATTTTAAATGCAGCTGCCTTCAGGACAGGGTTCCAGACATCCCCTACAAAAATATTCTTTGGATTGGTTTCATCTCCCAAGTTCATAGTCTTCATTGAAGGCTCTTCATATTTGTCGGTTTCTCCTTGTTAAATTGGTGTGCAGGGGTTTCCAGTATGCGAAGCTCTCCCTCTTTATACTTTGTACTATGACGGGAAGGTAGGATTTTCCTCTCCTTCATCCACCTATAACATGTTGCAGTGGAACAGTTCATAATCTTCCATTTGCCAATGGAAGAGTCCATTTAGTGAGTCCATATCATCATTGGAACACCCCTCTATTTCTAAGATTCCTTCCTTGTTTGGTTCCATTCGTCACTTTCCTTTGTCCATTTCTTCCTCAGCTTCGGACTCGGATGATGATGCAATGTCCTCGCTCACCATTTGTGTATGTAGGTCGATTGTGAATTTTTGACCACCTTTTTCCATTGAAAGAGTGTTCCTCTTCTAGTCATGGTTTACCTTCACCTGTACCTACCAACCTCTCCCTAAGATAGCATCGTACCCTTTTCTTTTTAATGGTATCACTACAAAATCTAAGACAAAGGGTTGTGTCCCAATCATAACCCGTTGTGACATCAGAGTCCTGATGGGTTTGATACCGTGTTGATCGGTGCCCATGAGCTAGAATGTTGGTGGCCACAATGTAGGTTCTCCCAATCGCCGCCATGTTTCCTCTGAAAGCACATTGACACCAGAGCCTCCGTCCACAATGGTTTCTGTCAAAATGGTTCCCAAAATGCCCATTTCTACCACCATTGGGTGTCTTCCAATGGTCACCGCGAGTAACATGGGATCTTTTGTTGTTCCGAGAGGATTCTCCTTCCTGAGAGGGTTTTCTCCTTCACCATAGGTTCCCTTCACTTCTGGTCCACTTGACACCTTCAGAGATGGAGTGACATTTAATAGAGTTGTTCTTAATTGTGGCATAGCAACAAGAAGGTCTTTCAGCTTGATGGGAATATTGTCTTGCAACACTTGTCGTACGATGTTTTGTTCCACCTAACCCCTTAGAGAGCTGCTGGCAGTGTCATTTGTCTCCCTTCTTTTGCCCATCATTTCCTTCTCAATGTTTGCCTTCGCTTCTTGCATTCTCCTTTTCTCAACTTCGGGGTTCTGGTAGGTAGCCTTCTTTGCCTGCACCCAAGTGATGGCAAGGATCTACTCCCAGTTGCCTTCAATGTTCAAAAGATTCACTCCCAGCTTTGGACACTTCGCATTGTCATGGTCTCCTGAACCACACCACCTGCATAGAAACTACGACACTTCTCCCCTCGTGCAGTCTCTTGCAAGGTGCCCCCACTGGTTGCAGGTACGACACTGTATCATTGGCTGTCCATTCACATCATATTGGATACAGCTACAACCCCCATTATTGTTATTGTTGTTCCCATTATTTCCACCTCTTCCCTCACGTCGGTTATTCCTAAACCGCCAGATGATGTTGTATTGGCATTTCTATTTGTGGCCCCCAAAGCTGAGGTAGATGCTTCTTGTGTCATAAGTATCTATTGAGGCCCTCTAGTTTTCATGTTGTACGAACATTCCTTAGTGGAATGCTTGACAATTTGGTAGATATCGCAAAATTACTTCTTTAGACAAGAGCCCTTTGTGTGACCTTCCTTGTAGTCCGTACACCACAAGTCCCCTTCGTCATTTCGAGTGGGGTTGCTCTTCATGGTCTTGAATTCTTTCATCATATGGAGCATGTCTTTTTAGAGGGCTTCTATTTTCTTGCCCGATTCTTCACTGCTACTCTCTCTATCAGAGTCGACATCATCATCTAATGATTTATTCTTCTTTTTCTTTGCGGTTTTGTTTTCACTCTCGAGATCCATTGCTTGATTGTAAGCCTTGTTATATGATGTTGGAGGCACTATCTTCATTTTTCTCCAAAGAGCAGGCTTCAGGCCCTCGATGAACCATCTCTTCTTTAATTCATCTGCTGGTGGGCTCTCCATTTTTCCCACCAATTCTTTGAGTCATCGTCCGCATCCACGGACTATTTCTTCATTTGCTTGTTTTGTATTGTAGATCTCCGCTACTATTTCATTGTCATCTCTAAGTAGTTGGAAGTCTACTTGAAACTCTTTCTTTAGATTTGCCCATGCGGCCACCTTTGTTTTATCAACATCAGAATACCAATCAATGGCTATGCCCCTCAGAGTCGTTGGGAGCTGCCTTACCCAATCATCTTGATCTGTGACCCCATTGGCTATCCAGATTGTCTCACAGGTTTTGCAGTGTCGTACAGGATCTTCTTTCCTGTCACCCATGAATTTGGGTAGCTTTTGATTTTTCCCTACCATGATGTCTGGCATAAGTGTTTGTTGTGTTGGTGGTACAGTCAGTTTTTTTAGTACCGCGGGGTGTGTTGACATTGCGGGTTGTGTCAGTACCGTCGATGGTGTCCCATTACTCGAAGTGTTATGTAATTCTTCACTTGGTGTCTCCGAACCACTGGGAGTGTTTAAGCCTGGTAGGCTACCTTGATCCCTGCACCCCTTGGTCACTTCAATACTCATGGTGGCACTAGTATCCTCTTCTTCTCTACCCTCAAATTCTTCTCTCTCCCTCCATCGGACCTCCCTTGCCTCCAAATGTGGAGTTAAGGTTAGGTTTCCAAGCAAACTTCTAGTTTCTTTGACGAAATTCTCCCAATTCCTTTCTCCGACGGCCTCACTGTCAGCCTCCTCTGATCATCCTTTGGCAATCCTTTGGAATCTTTTCCTTCTCTCCATTTGTTGCTGCAACATCATGTTTCTCCTAATAGCCTCCCACTCTTCTACTTCCTTTTTCGTATTCCTATTCTTATTCAATTGATTTGGCATAAATATTTTACTTATTTATTCACAGGGAAGTAACAACACATGATAGAAATCAAAGAACATTTTTTTTTTAATTTAAACTTTTTCCATAATACATGTCTCTTAGGACATAGTCATAACAATGTGTTCTCTTTATTCAGTCTCCCCTCCGAGGTTTATTTCATGTTTTCCTTTCGACGGGATTCATCTCGTTCTTCCTCCTCTCTTCGGTGATAATAATGACTTAGAATTTGTTGTCTTCTAGTCTCACAATGCACCTCCTCATGTCATCTTTGAAGGGCCAAGAAGGTTTGTGCCAATAACCTAGGATGATGAGACAACAAGTGGTCTACTGCGTGATTCACGCAAAGGGCATCCCACACCACACCCTCCAGTACGTCCTCTCATTCGGCTTCCCTTCGAATGAGTGTCTTGATGGATGTCTGTAGCAGTGTGGTGAAGCCATTGGTTAATGCACGTTCCCCTTCAAAGAGTTCCCCGTTTTGGGTCTCCTCTTCTTGGTTGCTTTCTATTGGCTGACCCATTGTTTCCCTTCCGCCATTCACACTTCGTTACTATTGCCCAGAATCCTTTAAAGGCAACGACACCAAATGTTTGTTGCCTACGGCAAACTAAGTTTAACACATGATACTGAAGAAAATGCTAATAGATAACAAATACAATAGATTCAGAGAACTGCCATATGCTTCATTAATATAATCGAATACATCCAGTGTAAACATAGCATCACTAATTTTGTCTCGTGTTTGTCCTCCGAGAGGATACATAAATTACTTGAAGGGGTACGACCGAAATGTCATGACATAACTGTTTACCTTCAGTCACTAACGACCAAGGCTAAACAACATTATTAACATAACAGCCCTGTACATACAGGTTTCCCGACAACAAGTGAGGCTTTGACACATGCCAGAAGGGAAGCAGTTTTACCCACTCTCTTCTCTCTATCTGGTTTCTCTTTGTTTTTTTTCTCCATTTGTTTGAACCTATGCTCCATGGAGTTTTAGGGATGGGGACATTTTAGGGGATGAGGATGTGTTTTCGGTACGGGTATGGGTCAAAGCCAAAATTTAGGGGACAAGACCTCAAGACCCCTTTAATTTCAGTTCATTTTAGTTGTGTCATTCGAAGAAGCATCATGAAATTGCAATATCTGATGAAGGAGTTCTAGTGAACATTGTGGAAAAAGTGAAGAACAATTCAAATGTAAGTACCTTTGTGATACCAACATATCACATCAACCATCGAGCTTATCCACAAGTGAAGACCTGACAGTAAAGACCCTTGGAGTCACCTATATGATCTTTTGCAATCTTAGCACACAGGATTTTTCTCAAGAGAGGATAAGATATCTTGATATTTTGTTCTACTGTTGGTGGGTCATAAAACACACATCAACACATCTTAAGGCATAAGATCACATAAAACCTCATGTTTATAAAAACCAATTTGCAAATTTACTAAACGTTACTCTTTAACTATGATTTGATGCCCCTTTCGCAACCACAGAACATTGTATGCACTTCAATGTTTATTCATCTTCAATCCTAGATTTTCTACCATTTCACTAGAGACTAAACTATTTGTGCTAATACTCTCTAGAACAACCTTACAACAATCATCTTAAGTTTTACATATGGCTCAAAGAATACTCTTTCTTAGCAATGGTTAATTCTCCTATGTGATTGGTTTCAACTTGTCTTCTACAGGGATGCATCCCCATGCTTGGAGCCCCCATCACCATTCCACAAGCTGTTTTGAGGATGGCAGGAAGTTTAGGGACGTCCCACTATTGTTCCCCTCTACTACAAAAATTTGGGAAACATTGAAAAAGTATCAGAGAGCGTGGGGACACCTAGCCATCCCTAAAATGGATGAGAACATCTAAGACATCCCTCGACCATCCCGAGGACAACCAAGCGTCAACCATGGCTTGTAGGCATACAAACAACACAAAAACAAACACAATAATAGCATTTAAAAATAATAATTTGACTCTTTTAAGTGGCATGGGTGTCCCATATGTCCTTCCACATCACTATTAAACCCTAAAATTGCCCCCATAACAAAATAAAAACATCTTCCTAATTGCTCATTTCATTTGTTTTCCTGCTATTTCATGTTTTTTGTGTGCACTCAACACTATGCTCCTTGATGTGAGGGTTTGTTTAGTTATTTGAAGGCTCTTGCAAGAGATATTGGACTGATTTTGTCACCTTTTCTATTTTGGTTGAAGTATGAATCAACTTAATCAGCTGCAAATTTGAAGCTATAGCCAATGTATGCAATTTTCCTTTTAGTTTTCTAAGTTTTAAGCCTATTAGTAAGTTTGCAAATTGAAAAATATTTTCATGTATTTGGTTTGAGACTTTCAACCATTAAAAAAGTTAAAAGCACCACAAAATGTCCATGAACAACAATAGTAGTGCCAGACATGAGGATAGTGGAAGCGAAAATGAAGTGAACACAATATCAGTAGGCCCTTCTTCTACTTCTGAAAACCCAAATGTAGCTGCTATTCCAAAAGATCATTTTACATGCCCATCACCCTCTCTTCAAAAATATGGAAAATGCCCTTTCAAATTGAAAAAACCATTGCTTTAGTTTGCCACAAATATGACTGCTAACAAGGGTAAAAATGCATGGGGCAGCAGAAAATGGCTTTGTCATGTTTCCAACACCCATTACCATGGGAGCTATACTAGGGTTAGAACCCATCTGTTGGGTGAGAATAGACATCGTGTTAGAGTTTGTGATGATATAACATTGGAAGAGCATTCTGAAATGGAAAAGTTCGTTGGAGTGGTTGAGAACAAAATAATTGGTACAACTCACAATAAGATACAGACATCTACTAATTTGCATCCCTCTTCCAGTTTCTATGCACATGCTATTCCATTTAATTTGGCAAGGTCACCTTATTTCAAAGCTATGTTGAGAGATGCATTGACAGTTGGACCCTCCTACATCCCACAACACCCCCCACTCCCCCCTATTAGAGAATATAGCTTGTGTACCTCTCTCCTTGACAAACAATTCCCAAAAGTGAACATGTTGATGGAGAAGATGAGGCAAACATGGATTAAGACTGGCAGTTCCATTGTCATGGATAGGTGGACTGATATTCAACACAGGCCACATATTTATATTATTGTTACATGCCCTACTGGTTCATGCTTTCTTACAGCTATTGATTGTTCTCGAAAACTTATGGATGCTGATTTCTAGCTTGCAATTTTGAAGGAGGCAATAAAGGAGTTTGGGCCTTCTAATGTTGTGCATGTTCTGACAGATTCAGCTCATGTTTGTAAGCTAGCTGATGATAAATGAGAGCACTTATAGACATTTTTTTGGACTTCATGTTATGCACAATCTTTAAAAGACATTGGGAAAATAGATTGGGTGAAGCTAGTAGCGGTTGAAGCTAGAGACATATAAACATTTGTATGTAACCATCATGCTTAACTTCCACTATTCCAGTCTTATTCAAAGAAAGAATTTCCTCAAAAATAGTTAAAACTAGATATCCTAGTAATTTTATTTCGTAGAGAGGGTGTTGGAGGTGCAGGATGCTCTACAATTCAAGGTGGTTTATGGAGAATGGAAAATGGTGAGAAAAAGGGTGCTTAATGATGCTTGGTGGTCCAATATCTAGTAAGAGAATTACTAAAATTGTTTAAGTTTATATTATGTTTTACTTTTTATTTTATAATTTTAATTTTCATTATCAAAATAATCGTATTGATGTCATAATTTTTTAATTTAAAAATTTTAAATGTTGCTTGCATATGTATTTGCTCTATCATATCACATGTTGATGGGGTGGTTGTTGGGGGTAATCAGGTATATGAACTCTCCTAGACTTGAGAGAATAATGAAACTTTTCATAGCATACTTGATGAAATGAAGCAACCTATTTGTGACAAGGAACCTAGACTGCAATCTATGAGGAGCATATTAGGCATATTATCACTAAGAGGTGGAACACAATGAACACCCCCTATTCATATGGCTTCCCATGCTCTTAATCAAAATGGTATGCACCTAGACCTAGCAGAAAGCTTCCTTCTAAGGATGATGAGGTAATGGAGGAGCTGAAGGCAGCCCTACATAAAATGTGTGGAACCGAGGAGGCAATGATACTTCAAGAATAGTAGATTCAGTTTTTCGATCTAAAGGGTCCTACATGCACAAGATTAAAACCTAGGAAGGGTAGGACCACTATTGCACAAGAGAACGCCATTGGATGGTGAAAATTTTAAGGAAAGGACACACCATAGCTGAAAAAACTTGTTTTTCCTTTGCTCTAACAGATTGCTATTTCAAATTGGTCCACTTATGGCTTCATCCACTCCATTAAGAGAAACAGGTTTTGTAACAACCAAACCCTTCTAACAAAATTATGAATAAAACTTAACTAATATCAACGAACAAAATAACTAAAGTAACTAACTTTCAATTTTCCTAAGAACATGAAAAAATACTACAATTAACAATCCAAATACAATTACTAACTACTTTTCACATGAAGCTGAAATTAACTTTCTCAATTAAATTCAAGGAAATAAATATTAAAGAATATAGAGATTGTTTAACAGTAATAACTAACAAAATCTGAACGTGTACATGCTGCTCCTTCAATTTGTTACTTCCTTAGAATTCGTCCACCATGGATCTTTTGATCATGACTAACCATCACCCGTACAACTTCTAGTGGAAGTATCCCAGCCCTTCCCAAGAGTACATGAGCATGGTTTCCGTTTTCTTGCCATCCGAGACTTGGTGCAAAACTAGTGTTACAAAGGGAAGCGTCACCCCACCAAACCTAGACATTTCTAGAATGGGGACATCCCCAGGATTTGGGGATGTCGTTCCCAAGTTTCAGCCAGCTGCCTGTCAGCCATTGGGATGCGGGGACATCTTGGTGTCCCCAAAACATCAAGGGGGACACTCAAGCATCGCTCGACCATTCCAGGGATGTTTGCACATCCCTCAACGACAACCTTTTTTGCGATGTGTTTTTTTTTTAAATAACATTTTTTAATTTCTTTTTGTTTTTGGATTCTATTCAAACCCTAAGGGAATGCGGGGGCCATCTAAGGCCTTCCAAGCCTACAAAAAGCCTTCAAAGCTTCATTTTTTTTTACATTTTCATTTCTAATTGTTTGCTACAAGAAGAAGAGTGAAGAGCTGAGAAAAGAATGAAAGGAGTGATTGCAAGTAAAAAAAGAGTGATCTGAGGGATGATTAGAGGCCTCCTATCACTACATTTTGACATTTTGTACTTGTTTTGATATAATAGATATCTTCCATTTGCCAATTTGACAATTTAAATTTTTATTTAGTATTGAGTATTCTAATTAGTAATTAGGACTAAGTAATTTGATAATCAAAACTTCAATGTCCATTGTTCAATGTTCAAGCATTTACTATTACTATTTGGCATTTGCAATTTGCTAGTTTTACTTGTTAATCGTCTTATACATCTTTTCATAACTAGCATTTTAAGTACCATATGTATAGCATATATAGCACTGCACCCCTTGCCCCCTTGTCATCCCCAAATTGAGGCCTTTTGTCCCAACATCCCGAAACCCCATCCCCGCGTTCGTAGTCCACTCATCCTCGACAATGGTGTAACTATGTGTAGTGCCCACAACTGTCATAGCCAATCATCCTAAAGACATCCTTGCCTACTAGGTGACCTTCCTAACTAGATGCCACAGTACTGGTTCTATTGACTGACATATACTACTCATAGCATACTACCACCTTGGCCAAGGTTTTGAAGAGTACAAGCACATATGTTGTGTAGTTAATGTCACCATCAAATTCATTCCATGGACCTCCTGGCCCAATAAATTAGATAACCCTATCCTGATGGCATTAAATTTCTAAGGTATCACAAGTTAGACTCTAAGCTTGAGACACCTTGATTCTGACCCCTCAAGGCATAGACACGTTTTCTAATCATGAAATTTGTTTGGTTTTCTTATTGAGTTGCTATACAAATCAACAATCCTTGTTTGGATAGTTCTTATGTGATTTCAAATTGAAGGCATTTTGGTCTTACTGGCTCTTTCATAATAGAACACAGGAATACATCTGAAGCACACACTCCACTTTATCAAAGTTAACATATACAATGCTAAAAGAAGTCAGACCCTTATCCTTTAGTATGCAAGTGAAACATGACTTGCCATTAATATGAAATGCATATAGAAGAATAAAAATTCACCTAGCTTTGACTATGAACATGTAGATTATTATGAGACTTTATGAACAAACATTATTCAAGAAGTGAGATCTAATCCATGCCAAACTCCAATGCCATGGATCAAAACTAACATTTCACTATTTACAAAGATGTTTATACATATGTAGTAGCATATATTATAATTCGGAATTCGCATGACGTTTGAACATTTCCATTTAGAGTTGTGTTGATGTGAGTTTTGTTCCACTACAACATGTAGAATCAAATACTCAATGTTTCAGAGAGAAACATCAAACACTCAATCCTCTCTTAATATAAGGTCATCTCTCCTGCTAAGCTTGCAAAGTAAGATCATGATGAAATGACTTCAAGATTCCTTCAATTGTGGATAGTCACTCAGTGAAATAATGTGATTTGCGCATAATCACTTAGGGAACTTATGCTATTCATTTGATGGATATCAACTCTTGCACTTCTAAAGATTTAGCTTCACAATGTGCAATGAAAATATGGTTTTGATCTTTAAAATTCCACTTCACCTTAAACTTAGCTTATACTACTTCTACTCCTAACTATGAACGCAAGGAATCATGGATGGACTTGGACTCTACTAGATGTAGATTGATCAGTGACTCCACCCACCTAGTGCAAGCTTCTAAGGAACACTCAAATGGTTTTCTAATCAATATCTCCTCTTCAATCCCATCTCCTCTTCAATCCCATCAAATGGATGCAAACTAAAGATTTAATATCAATTGAGGTTAAGTGCTTTCAATCATCGGCTAACCACACAAGGCATTCCTACCATCAACAAGAGGCTAGTGGCTTGGATTTGTTCGAGTCGAGCAAGCAACATCCACAATTAGTTCCATTCAACTAAACTATTTCAACAAGAAAAGAAATCTACTCCAAGTGAAAGATTCAGAAAACCATGCAACACTTTAAAGCAACATTAAGTGATTCACCATGAGAACAAACAATGAACCATCAATTACTTCAATAGCATTATAGCAACAACTTGATCAAGTCTTTCTCTTAGCTAGCCTACTCTACTCTCCTATTCTAATGCTTCTCTAATCTAATGAATCTAATCCCTTACAAATGAGAAGGCCTTGGCCTTTTATAGATGTTCAAATACAATGAATGGCCAAGATTGATTCAAGATCAAGGGCCAGGATTTAACCCTAGAAACCCTAATTAGGGTCGCCAAATTTACAACCAATTACATGAGGGCATCAAATCATGAGCTAATAAGAAAATTACAATGATTTTGATAACCAATAAGGAAATAGGACACTTGGCATGATTTGATTGATTGTACTTGAATCTAGAATTTTTTGATTGGAGGAGACAATTTAGTGTCACCTCATCATACTTATCCTATTGATCTTTTAAGAGCATGTGCTTTGAATCCTGGCTTGTGGAATGTGTTTGTTAAAACTGCAAATATTTCTTGCTCGATTGTATTAGAAAGTAACATTGATTAACTCTTTTGAAACTATTAGCTCTTGTGGATGAATGTGATGGCCTGTGTTTTCAAATTGCTTCCCTCGAATCTCCCCCATCCTCAGAGATTTTCTCATAGCCATGACTTGAATTGGTATTATTGGTTTTGTAAGCTTGATGTGAACTTGATCTTCATCTTGAGCTTCTAGGTGATGCCTTCATGAAGTTGGAATCCATCTTGATCTTGATTTTCGAATGTCTTTGAGGATCTGATTTGAACTTTCCTTCTCACTTGAAATTCTCAATCATAAGCTTGAATTTGTTGAGCTTGGTCTCGCTTGAGTCTCCCCCATTGCCCTCCTAGCTTCTCCTCCTACAACGATCACCTTGCAAGGCAAGAGAGAGAAACATTAAGCTCACAAATTGATGAAAAGAAATAAATCTAAAAGCTCTCATAAAATGGCATCATTGTCAAATCAAAGAGGTGAAATAGATTCAATCATGGATTCCTTCAATTTTAAGACCAAATTCCTCCAACCTCTTGCAAATTTTGAAATGAAATTTAGTTAAAATCTGGAAAAATAAATGAGTTTTCAATGAACAACTTGCCCAGATTTCACTACCCTTACTGCTTGTCTCTGATTTTTTGAAGATGAATCCGCCTGTAGTTATCTAAATTGGCTGCCCCTCAAGAGAATTCGCTCCCATATGAATCACTTCGCTGCCCCATCAAAGGAAGTTCGCTAGAAATTTGCAGGGGCGAATTTCTTTTTGTATTAGTGTCTAAATGATTTGCTTTACCTCCTTTATATAGGCATTGGGTTTTGAGGAGGCGCACTCCCCACTGCAGGCTGACTTGGCCTTAAAATATTTGAATTAATTTAATGACAGGTCGCTGAGCTGACCTGCCCAAGGGAGGTGAATTGAAATATTTATAAATTGAAAAAATTGCCCACTTAATGGAAAAAAACCTTGGGCGGAAATCCGGCCAAGGATCTATTTGGTCTTCTTTGCAAAATTTTCTTGCATTTGAAACATTGCCTCCTTTCAACCCCGAACCCCCCCAATGATTCATTAATGAACAAAAATTGTGTTATGAAGGGGGGCAGAATTTTGAAAGTTAGTGGATTTTTGGGGTGGAAATCCTCTGATTAGAGAATTTCCGCCAACTTTGGCTTGTCCTGATTTGACTTTGGTGGATCGAGGCTCACTATTTGGGACCAATCCCTCTTGATTTGACTTAAAACTTTTTGCTTTTGGAACAATTAAACCAAAATCCCAAGTTCAGGCCCATTTCTCATGGAAGAGATCTTCACTTGGGAGGATAAATGCTGGGCGGAAATCCTGGATCTAGAGGATTTCCACCAGCCCCTAGTTTCTCCTTGATACTTGAAACTGAAAAACTTGTTCTTGATTGCCATTCTCCTTTGTTTATCTCGCAGCCCCTCTTAATTGTTCATTTCAATCCAATATGGTCATCACATGGAGGGCGGAAATTCCCAAGTAGGAGGATTCCATGGGCAGTATTCCTGAGATCTCAGGAATTCCGCCACACATCTTTATGCTGGCCCTCGCCTCTTAGGCTTTAGGACTCCCAAAAACTTGCTCTACTTAATGCATTTTCTTCCATGCTAACTTCATAGACTTTGGTCATCAACTTCAATCCAATTTTGGCCATTATGGATGAGGCACAATTTTTCACATGTGAGGATTATTAAGGGCAGAAATCATGAAATCTCAGGAATTCCACCACCTCCTACAATCCAGCATATGAACAAAAAACATTTCCCACTTCATTTCATCGTTTAACATAGCTCTCCCTTCACTCTTCCTCTTAAAACCATTCCAAATTGCCCAAAAGGTGAAGTCCCTAGGCCAAGCGGAGATTCCTCTGACACAGGAATTTTCACGGCGGATATCCTCTGATTATAGGAACTCCGCCAGGGATTCCTAGCACTCATAACCCAAACTCTCAAGTAACTCAACCAGGACTTCAAGCTCAATCTCCCTAACATCATCAAAATCTCGCTAAGGTTGGGAGACCGAAAAAAGGTTGCTATCTTAGACCCCAAAGACAACTTAAATCTACTGGCAAAACAAAAAGAGGGGTCCCCATTTGGAATGGGGTGATAGTGTGAAAACTTCATAACAAGTTGATGCTATAATTGATCCACCTCCTATCCGAGCCAACAAGCATGTACCGCCCATCCAAATATCATCTCATCTATTTCTTTTAATAGTTTTCAGATTTTACATTTTCTATGAAGTCAGCTTTATTGGGGCTTTGTGAATACCCCGACCTAATGTCATTTGTAGACTATTGTAATCATGACTTATTTGCTTGCAATAAAAGATTTTATGAGAGGAGTTATCAAATTCCAAGGACACGTTTGTATTCCTTTCCTTGGAAGAATACATATCATCGTGGAAAATAATTTCAAGTTGATTGTTTGTTCTTTTTGCATCAACATTTTGGATCATACTCTATTATCCATCATTGGGATGAGAGATTGCAAGAAGAGTGAAAAAAGATGGATCATAGAGTATGATCCAAAACATTCATTCACAAATGAACACACAATGGAAGCTAGAAACAAATTCCGATCAATTAATGGATTGTGGAATTCTAATGCATTAAATTTCAAATTGCCATGGGAATGATCAGATTCAAGAAGAACGTATTCATATCCTATGTTTGAACATAAATGGAAAGCTTGACTTTTTCTCCAAACAATAATTAATTAGGATACATGAAAATATACATATATAGGAATAACACAACATATGCCAAAAAAGGCACCTTCAAAGGGTGACATCTATATGGATAAACAACTGACAGCCTATGTAGTATCAATGGAGACTTTTCAAATCACATTAAACATACCAATTACAATGCATCTTATTCCTCTTTAATTAATCTGATGGTACTTCGTACTAGTGAATTTATTTTTTATATAGAGAAATCAATGTGTAGTTATAATTATAATGTGAATTATATATATATATATATATATATATATATATATATATATATATATATATATAACTTAGAAGAGATGAAATGTAAAGCATCCAAACAATAGTATTGTAATAATTTTTCTAACAATTGACTCAAGGGTGAACGGACAATAGATTAAGGATACGATCCCATTGGAGGAGTTTGGGCTCCTATTTGTATTAGGAAGACAGTACCGTGAAATTGGATAAATGCAGCAATAGGAATGAATTGTATCTTTCTTATAAAATAGAATTCCCACGCATGGGGTAAACTTTAAGCTGGTGCTGAGCAGAGGCGGAAAAAGCTTCCCCACCAGTTTAGAGGCGTCTTATTGACAGCTAGCATGACATCTTACTTAAATTTCTCAATTTTGAAAAAAAACATGGACCATCTATTTGCATAAGATTTTACAGATTTAATAATTATTCATCTAAATTTTTTCACTTCACCCAAAATATCTCAGCAACCTTATATAATTTCCTTGCAGTGATATGAACGCAAAGAGCCGTGCTAACTTAGAGGCAATATAAAGAAGGAACCGGGAGAGAGAAAGATCCGCTTCGTAATCAGCTATTAACCCACAAAAAATTCAATACATTGTTTGAGAGAGAGAGAGATCTCGTAATCAGCTATTAACCCACAAAAGATTCAATACATTGTTTGAGGGAGAGAGTTGTTTGTTTCTAATCGAAGCAGTAAAAATTAGTAAATAAGGGTTTGAGGATACATAAAAAATGAGTGAGAAAATGTGTCGATGGGTATTCTGAACTTTTCATACAATCCCAAAAATAAAATAACTTGCCTCTGTTCATGTAGAACCAGAAAACGCTGAAAACAGTGGCGAGTATTGCAGTCCCCATGGCTACATGTACTAATATAAATGTAGTTTCCTTTCAAAATAGTGTATTAAAAATAGTTTCCATTTTCAGAAACTTCACTGTGTATTAAAAATAGTGTTGTAGGTAGGTGTTTATTTTTACTTGGTTTTAGGACCTTCACTCACTTGTTTTGAGATAAATAGTATTTTTATGTTGTGAAATGAAATAAGCAATGCATTTGAGATGGATCATTATTTTTATTATTAATGAAAAAGAAATGTATTGCATCGTAATAATGAGTTCTTGATATTCGGTAGTTGTAGCAAATTTTAGGAAGTGATGCTCTTGATCTAATATTATTATTATTAATAGGAGGCGGTTATCCTCCACATAGAATGTACTATTGATCAAATTTGAAAAATCTGAAAATACAACAGATTTTTGTGAAAATTTCAGCATCTGTTCTTCATGATCTGGTTGTTTTGAATTGAAAACAATAATTTTTTTTTGAAAAAAAACACTACATTTTTGCAGATCTGAAAAAAATAAATTTGGTTTATGGTAGGTTTTATCGGGAGGATAGCCGCCACCTTATTAATATACGTTGACGTCATCGGGCATAAATGATATTATGCGATGTGATTTAAATTAACAAACAGATCCCAGTGATTAGGAGTAATTTGATACTTCTATTTTTTCGATAGAGTTATGAGAATGTGGTTTGTTCACTAGTTATTTATTTGTTTGGTTAATCATAGAAACATGTTTTGAATTTGCATATCTTTCATGCTATAATTATGATTCTATGTAATTTTCAGGGGAGGAAATATGTTCTGAGATTCTGAAAACAGTTAAATTGAAAGATGTTGTTTGCTCTTCAGTGGTTTCTAAAGAATGGTTTGCACTAGTCAAATCATTGAGAACAATCAATTGTTCTAGTTCTGATTTTCTTTATGTCGATGACATTAAGTGTTTACAAAGTTTTTCTGAAATGGAACATTTATGCATCAACAATCTGCGAGTCAGATATGGAGAGGTTAGTCTTTTCTTTTTCTTTGCTTTGTTTTGTAGTCTTTTTCTTTGAATTAAAGTGCTTGAATTATTTGTCGTGGTTGATTTGTGATTTTTATGTATTTTTTTGAAATCAGATATGGGCACTGCGGGAGCTGAATCTATCACTTGGAAATTTGAGAACATTAATATTGAATATCAATGCACGCGAGGAATATATTGAGAGTTATGTGGCATTATTGTATTGCATTCTAAGAGGCGCTCCTTTGATAAGAACAGTCAAAATTAATGGCTTGGGACAAATACAAGATGGTGAATTTGCAGATGATCTTGAGAAACTTAGACAGTTATTTCCGCAAGTTGCGATAACTATCATAAAGAATCAAGAAGACTCCTGGCTCGACAACCTGCTTCAACGGATGAAGATGATGCGAACATGAAATAATTGAAGGGAGAAAAGAACCAATAAATAAACTTTCAATTTTGAATACAAACTTTCATGGTGCAAGTATTTTATATTTGATATTGTTAAATAAAGAACAAGTACTTTATATTTGATATCGTTAAATAAAGATTTTATGGAGAACAAGTACTTCATTGTTTTAAATAATTAAAGACTTAAAATAACTTAAAATAAGATCTTATCTCATGTCTCTATGCCAATAAATAGTTGGAGTGTTTTCATGCAAAATTTTAATTTTAGAAAAAGGATAAATTGGAATATTTTCCCACTTGATTGAAAATTTAATTTAAAAATAGTATTTGAGAGTCTCTTAAAAATAAGTTGCAAGCATTACCATCCATGTGCCCACCAGCTCCACAAAGAGTCGAACAGTTGTTGCTAACTAAGCGCAACATGGGGATGGGCCCTTAGTATAATCTTCAATCTTAGCAATGTGAGTGAAATATATAATTATTAGTTATTTATATATTTTAAATTTGAGTATTTTAATAAAAAAAAATTATTGTTTCAATAGTAATGTAATTTTTTGTGAAGTTGTGAAATATAAAGATGTAGTTAGTATTATAATAATTATACACAAAATATTGAAGTTTTTACTATTGAGTAGAGGTTTTTGAAATTTTTGATTGACTTTGAGAATGTGAATTGTTCAATTGTTTTGTCAAACAATTTATTTCTTGTACGTTTGGTAAATGAATATTTTCCTACTTGATTGAAAATTTAATTTAAAAATAGTATTTGAGAGTCTCTTAAAAATAAGTTGCAAGCATTACCATCCATGTGCCCACCAGCTCCACAAAGAGTCGAACAGTTGTTGCTAACTAAGTGCAACATGGGGATGGGCCCTTAGTATAATCTTCAATCTTAGCAATGTGAGTGAAATATGTAATGTGGAGTTTATGAATATGTTTCTATAGCTATAGTTATGATTATTAGTTTTGTTTTGTTTTTTTGGCAAAATTTAATATTTTATTTATATTAATCTGGTTCAAAAGGGCTCTCAGAAAAAGAACCAGAAAAGAAAACTCCGTTCGTTACCCATTAAATTACAAAAAGAGCTAGAATGCTCAGATGTCCTCATGTCATTGATTACAACCCGAATCCCTGACGGTAAAAAATGACCGATTACAAAAAGACCTACACGAATTTTAAAAAGTGTAGGAGCCCAATTACATAGAAGTTTTGAACTATATACAAGAAATATACCCCAACCCAACCTAATCTAGGAACATTACATTATTTGCCTAAATATGCATGTTAGAATGTAGACATTTAAGAAGGAACAAAAATAACATCTGGTGATCATTAAAGAAAAGGATCCTGTGAAAGCATGTCCTAAATGTCTTCAAAAGATAGTCGACCTTGCTTATGAAATTCCCCGAAGGAGGAGACAAGAACAAGGAGTTCCATAATCTGTCGGTGGAAGCTTTATCAGAACTGAACAATAAGTGCCTAGGGAACACACTTCCCACATGAGCGTCCTGCAACCAAAAATTGTATTTTTGAACAGCCAACAACAGAGCGTTATCATGTAAAAAGTGTGGCCTAATACACCATCTAGAAATTGCTTCTAACAGAGACCATGACTGTGATAAATCAAGAATGTTAGAGCAGAAAACCGAAACAACTTGTGAAGGAAATAAAATCCTTTTGAAATGTGGAGATAAAACAACATCACCAATAATCTCGAAGATTAAGTGGTCAAAACACATCAACATATCTATGCAAAGCCATTAGAAGAATTGATTTATGCAAAGCAAAATAACACAAAATTCAACCGTAAGGCAACAGAAAGGCTCCTGTGAAGTATATATAAGCATTCAGAGCATAGTTAATATACAATCATTTAAGAGAAAGGAAGATCAACTCCCCTTACATATATGACGAAAGGAACTGCAGATACATGCTTGAAAAATGAGTATAAAATGATATAATTAGACTCTTCGCATGCTCAGAAATCAATTACCTTATAGGAAATATTTCACACAAAAAAAATTATTTATATATTTTAAATTTGAGTATTTTAATAAAAAAAATTATTGTTTCAATAGTAATGTAATTTTTTGTGAAGTTGTGAAATATAAAGATGTAGTTAGTATTATAATAATTATACACAAAATGTTGAAGTTTTTACTATTGAGTAGAGGTTTTTGAAATTTTTGATTGACTTCTGAGAATGTGAATTGTTCAATTGTTTTGTCGAACAATTTATTTCTTGTATGTTTGGTAAATGATATTTATTTGTCAAATGTTATGGAGTCCAAATTATAAAGCTATTTGATATTGTATTTGAACTTACTTGTGTAAAATAAAATTGCAAACTTTGTGAAATACATTTTATTTTCCTAAATTTATTAGACTTTGTACTATTTACCTTTTGAAATTTTTGATGATATAGAATGATGAGAATATGAAATTGTGTAAGTTCTTGAACAAAGATGAGAAAAAATATATTTGAAAAAAAAAATTCTTTTGTCAAATTATTTATTCCTAGTGTGTTTGCTAAATTATTTATTTCAAGTTAAGTAAATATTTTTTTCCTAATAATTAAACTTAATATGAGTAGGTTATGATGCATTGCTTATTTGAAATAATAGATGCTTTCAATATCATATTGTAAGTCTTCTCTCACTTTAAAAAGAAAGAAAGAAAACATGGGAATTGGAAGAAATTTGTAAAAATAATTATAGTATTTGTGGTTTGTGTAAAAATAAAGGAGTAACGAGCTATTATAAGTTTTATAAGAATTTATTTGTTAATATGAATTTATTGATTATTTATTTGAAATGAGCCAAAATATTTTCTAACATTATTATTTAGACAAATTTATTGATGAGGTTTACAACTTTGTGTGTTCTTGTTGGAAGGTGATTTGGCTACAATACAATATTATATTATATTAGTTCAAGAAAAATAATAAAGATAGTTACATGTTGATATGATGCAAACAATTTTAGCTTAATAATGTTATTTGTTTTCCAAGATTTGATATAGAATAAAGATCTTAAAGGAGTTTTCAAAATCTATGAATCAATTATGAGTAGGTTTTGGCATTGAATATTAGACATTATTTTCATCTGTGTTCTTATTTTAATAATATGTTCATGTTTTAATGTGTACTCACAAGAGAGCAACTCAATGGTGGGCAATTGACATTTACTCTCTAGTATTTTCTTACCTTCTTTTAGAAAATTTAATTAGAAGTCTTTCTTTTGTTATAATTTAATAGCTTCTACGAGCCAACTCCCTTTGCATTAATATTAAATAAGTACATTACATTTCCCTCATTTCCTATAGCTCCATAGGCTCCTAGGCTTCATAATAGAATAGAGCATGAATATTTTTAATTACATAAGCTAATCATAATTATCTATTGAGCTCTGTTAGCACTATGGAGCTGATATTGCTAACATATATACCAAACAAAGACATACTACCTGTTACCCTAATTTTCATATGCATGCAAATTTGGCTTATTTCCACCCCCAGGTCTCTATTTTTCCCCTGCCAAACATCCCTGAAATTTTCATGACTTTATCTCTTGTTTCCTGGTCTCTACAATAAGTTTCCTTCATTGGTCTACAGGTCAAATATTTGAAAAAGTAGCCATTGTAGGCTTAAACCCTTGAAAACCCTAAGCCTTCTTTCTATTTTGATGTTACCTTTCGGCAACTTAAAAATCCCAATATCCACGTGCACTTTATTTTTTACTTCAATCACTGGTTCTCTAAGTCCTCTGGCAGTTATCTTTTCCTTTCGGTGACTCAGCGAAACGGTTAACTTCTCTTCAGTCGCGTAGTCGCTAAGTGTTTGGTAGTCTCAGCTTGCGGGGGTCCCAGTTCTATAGGATCTGATGGTTTTCGTGAGTTCGCGAGGCTTAGTGTTAGAGCATGTGATCTCATGATAGCTGTCGATCTTCCCCCTTTTCTCAGCGCTTCAAGCTTTTGTGGGTCCACTACCATGGTGTCCTACTTGGAGGCTTTTTATTGGTCGAGGGATGATGACTTCTTTTTTTTGTTAGCAGGCCCAGGGATGTCAGAAGCTTGGAAATCTACGATTTTCATGAGTTCATGAGGCTTTGTGTCAGAGCATGCGATCATTTGCCCGCCATTGATCTTGCTTTATCTCCAGGCTCTGTCAGGTGGGTCCTCTTTTCTGATGTGCTCGAATGTGATTGGTTGCCATGTGTTGATGAGGATTTCCATGTAGACTGATGTGTCAGTGGGGTCATAGTTTAATGCAGATCTACAACAGGTGTATGATCTGAAGGAATATTTGAAGGGTATGAGATCTTGCACCCGCCATTGGATTAGGATCTTATCTTAAGTGGGTCTGATGTCAGGAGGGTGCTGAGGTGTTTGCTGATGAGGTGAACAGAATGAATAAGAGTGTGCCATGTGGTAGTATGGGCCTAGGGTTAGTAAAGCTTTCTATGAATTAGCGACTAAGGGTTTCTCATGTTCGCTTAATGTAACCTGGGGTTATTAAAAGATTCAACTATTTAGCGACTGCAGTGTTCGCTGAATCGCTTGACCCAATTGGAGTTAAGAAAAGTATTTTGTGACTTAGAATTATTTAGTCGCACAGTCACCAAGTGACTTAAAATAGAAAAAGCTTTTGTGGGTCCAAGACGATAGGTTTGCTGACATGCTCAATTCCTATTGGTTGTAGTGTGTTGAGGTGGGCCAAAGACTTTTCAAAGGGTTTTATAACTGCTATTGGGATAATTTGAACTGTTCATCTGCTGGGAAGTGTAAGACATTGACGGTCGCATTTTAAAATGACCGGCTAGTGATTAAAATTTCAAATTCAAATGTGTCTAAGAGGATTTTTTGCCAGTATTTGATTTGCAGGCCGCAAGCGGTGAGGTAGTTCAGAAAATTTATGTCTCCAGGATAGTTGCAGTTGAAGGAGGATGATGAGAAGGTCTAGGTAGATATCATGGGTTGTTTCTTGTCTCAGAAAGGTACCAATTATTCATTCATGGCAAGACTTTGTCCAGGAAGTGGATGAATCCAGGTTGCTTGTCTGCAGGTTGATGTAGTACAAGGATGGGCACGCAAACTTGAGGTCTGATCGGCCATAATGTTGCAGAGATATATTCATGATTAGACTTGGTTGAGTTAGGGTTAGTTATTATTGTAGATTTTTGTAAACCCTAGTTAGGTTTTAACTCCTACCTGCGGGAAAAAAGAAGAGATGTATATATTGTTTTTTGAGAGCTTTAGAGCTCTGAGTTCGCATTTTGTAAAGAAGAAATTCTTTTCTTAGAAAGCTATCTGTGGCATTTCTTCCTGCCCTCTGGTTTTCCACATTCTATAATCTCCCATTGATTATTCAAACATTGCAGAGGTATTTTGTGACAATCCTTCATGTCCCTATGCTTCCTTGTTTGAATTATCTCTTATTGGATCAAAGTATATGCATGTTTTCAGTGACAACTTAGGGTTCTTGATCCCTCTTACTTTCTGTAATTGTGTGTGTTATTGTGTTTGATCTGATTTAGATGTTTTTGTGGGTATACTTCACGCCCCTAACAGTCTTGTCTCAATCCTACACCGAGTCGCAGAAGTGAATGTCTGCTTGCAGGTCATAAGTTGTGTCTTATGTTCAGGCCCTCCTATGAAACACTTATGCAAGCCTATTCAGTAAGTTGTGACCTACTAGACCTAAGCCTTTCATTGATTCCATTCCTCTATATTGAGATCCAAACCCTAATTTTGGTGTATCACCTAGTAGGTAGTTTACTTTCAAGTCATTTCCCCTTTCAAGCATTCCTTCTATCCCTTTCCCTCAAAAGATTTACTTTTCTTGTCTAGAAGCAAATTAAGGTGATTATCCAAGAGGAACCAGCCTAGAACCTGGAGGTCTCATCTTAGTTAGCATAGGTCCCACAACCTGGAGATGATTCCCATGTTATACTAGGTTATCAAGACTATGAGAGCTTGAGACAAGGGTGCAAACTTAGTGTATATCAATTTTTGGCACGCCCGGTGGGACCTGTTAAAGATTAATGTTCAAGATATGCTATCTCTGATATACAAATTATATAGTATAGACCTTTAGGAGTCATTCTACCAACTATATTTTGTGACTCCACTGATTTCAAGGATCCAGGCTACCTTGTTCAAAGTTTTATGAGAAAGATTGAGACTAGAAGCTCAAAGCACACTAAATTTTTAGAGTTGCCCTCAAAGAGAACTCATAAGGGTAGGTCAACTCAAAGAGCATCTCCTACAAGAAGAGTACAATCAACACCTCCTGATACCTTAGAAGGGAGACCTTTTTCCTTTCATTCTAGAAGAAGAGGGAGATCTCTAACCAGAGATCTAGAAGAGGATTCAAATCTAGCAGCAAATATAGCTCATATAGTTATCAGTCTTCAGATCACAGCTCCTGCAATGGCTAGACAGTTTGCCTTTGCACCTTTCAACCAAGGGAGCCCATTGGCCTTTGCCCAACATCATGATGTGCCCTTGGTGGCACTAAAGAGTATACCTAATTTCACTGGTGAAGGGCAGACAACTGCTTTTGAGCACATAAGAGATGTGACCACCATATGTAGCATACACAACATCACTCAAGAGGATGTGGCCACAAAGTTATTAGCAGTCTCTTTTCAAGGTAAGGCTCTAGAATGGTTTAGAACTCTAACTGTTGGTTCCATTACTTCATGGGATGAGTTAGGGGATACTTTAAGCAAACATTTTGAGGGTAAATCAGATAACTTGTCTCTAGTTGAATAGTTGACAACCATTAAGAGAGACCCTCAAGAACAAATGATAGATTACAATAGTAGATTCCTCAAAACATGGAATAGAATTCCAGTCTCAGTAAGGCCATCAGTTGACCATGCTTTCCTCTATTACTTACAAAGTCTGAATGGTCAAATTTCTATCATGATCCAGTCTATGGGTGGTACTTCTTTACCCTAGGCTTTTGACATAGCTGTCAGGGCTGAAAATTGTTTAATCCAAGCAGGCATGATACAAAGAAGGCCTCCTATGCCTATTTTTCCTAGCCTTCAACCCATTGCACCTGCCCAAGTACCCCCATTTACCCCTATTCCTAATATACTAGCACCCCAGGCTAGTACCAATGGTCAAGAGCTAACGACAAGTTTCTCTCAAGAGTTACAAGAGATAAAGAATAGCCAACAAAGCAGTTAGCAAGAAATGACAAACTTGTTGCAAACCTTAACTAAGGAGGTCACAAATTTGAAGAAGCAAGGTCAAGGAATCAGACCACCCTTTCAAACACAAGGCCAAGGTCCTAATCAACAATATCAAAATCAAGGACAACCTTATCAACAAAATAGGCCATCATACCAAGGAGGCTATCAAGGACAAAGACAAAGTTTTAATCAGAGACCATTCCAACCATATAACCCTGCACCTTTAAATTCTGCAAATCCAGTGAGGGATGTGGTTCCTAGTCAAAATAATATGGCTATGGAGAATGAATGGTGTTTTCCTTGTAATCAGGCTACATGTTCAAATGGATGGATGAACCAATCTCTAATGGTTCAAAATGCCTCCCAAACTCAATCAGAGGTTCCATCCAGTGGGTTAGTTCCAAAACAAGAATCACAAGAGAATGAGACTACTCTCTTTAATTGGGAGCAACAAAACTTCAATGGAGTCAATGATGAAGTTGCTTTTGTTGCCTATACAAGAGCAAAAAGAAGAGCTGAAGACATGGAAAGAGTAGATTCTAATGCTAAAGCTACTAAATCTGTAGAACCACTACAACAAGCCAATCCCATCACACCTAAGGAGGCTCCTGTCATTACAAGCAAAGAAGGCCAACACCCCAAAGAGTTGGAGCCCATTATGGTGAAAGCACAATAGAGCATACACACTGTGACACCTTATAATATTGTAGACAACATGAAGAAGGTGAATGTCACCATGTCCATGTGGGACTCTTTGGCTCTTCCAGGATAGCCTGAAATTTTGAAGAAGGCTATGACAGAGGTAGCAACTCCTCAACCTGCAAAAGAAGCTGCAAAGCTAGTGTTGGTTAACACTGATCAAGAAAAGGAAGCTCCAAGTAGCAACTCCAAAGGCAAGGCCACACAAGGTAGGAATTTAAAGCCACCTCCCTTTTATGTATCTTTAATCATTGGAAAATCTTTAGTACATAATTGTATGGTGGATAGTGGAGCTACTAGCACTGTAATGCCCAAGAAAGTAGCTGACCAATTAGGACTGAAATATGAACCCTTCCAAAAGAAGGTTACACAACTTGATGGATCCTCAGTCAATACTATAGGTGTGGCTAAGGATACCAGTCTAATCCTTCATGCTAGTCCTAATTTTTCCATCCTCCTTGATATATACATCATAGATCTCCTTACATTATTTTCTATATGTCTTTCAAGGGAGTTTACAACCAAGATAGGGGGGTATCTATCTTCTGACTGGTCTCACATGTTATTTCATATAAGGTATGGGACCAAGGTCACCATTAAGTTAGAACCATTAGCAGCACACCATATAGAACCATATGTGTCCAATACCATCAATGTAAACTACCCTGTATTTGATGATAGTGACTTCCAAACCATTAGTGAAGCAAGCACAAAGATAGAAAGTATCCTTGATATTTTTCTAGATGAAAGAGCTTTAGAGGCCCAAGAAAATATTGTTTGGGATTTTGGTTTGGGAAGTTACTTGATACAGGAAAGTGGAGTTATAGAACCAAGCCTTCTCAAAGATGATGTTGATTCAGAGGATCAGAACAATCAGGTTTGGGAACTATTTTTTGATGGAGCTAGAAGTAGGCATGGTTCAAGTGGGGGTGCTATGCTAGTGTCCCCAAAAGGAGAAAGGTATTACACTACCTTTAGATTCAGTTTCTCCTACACTAGCAATACTGCAGAGTATGAAAGTCTAGTCAATGGACTAGAGTGGGCTAGAAAAAGAGGGCTTAAGGCCTTAAAAGTTTATGGTGACAGTGAGTTAGTTGTCAGCCAACTAAGAGGGATAAGTGCAACCAAAAATGACACTTTGAGAGCATACAAACATAGAGTTTGGGATGCAATTGAAGACTTTTGTGATTTCAATATTGTTGCTATCCCTAGAAAGCTAAATCAAAATGCAGATAGGTTAGCTGCTGTTGGATCTCAGTATAACATTTCGAATAGCATTTCAAAAGAAATGAACCAACATCATATCAAGGTTATTGTTAGACCATCTATTCTTGATAATGATGTCAATTGACAGGTGTTTGACAATGATGAACAAATTCTGCAATTCTTGTTTGAAGAAGATGTCTTTTCAGAGCATAATCAAGATAGGCTATCACAAAATTATGGTGATCAAGTGATGCAACTAAAGTCCAATAAGATGCCTAGAGGTCTTGTTACCTTAGAGACTATCTTCAACAAGGATGATGAAGTTAAGAAGAATAAAGCTGGCTTGGTAGTTCAACAAGAACATTGTGTTGAATTAGAGTTGGAACCAGGTAAGAGCTTACAATTTGGAAAAGTGAACATTGAATTGGAAAAGCAAGCTTATACCCAATTATTCAAAGAATTCAATGATGTTTTTGCATGGCAATATGAAGACCTCAAGGGTTTTGATCCAGCCCTTGCTCAACACACTATTGAATTAGAACCCAATGCTAGACCAGTAAGGTAGAAGCAAAGGCCTATTAATCCCAAGCTTGAGCCACTTATGCATAAAGAAGTGCTCAAATTGATAGAAAGTGGTATCATCTACCCCATTAAGCATACTAGTTGGGTTTCCAACCTTGTTCCTATCAGGAAGAAGAATGGGGAGCTGAGGTTATGTGTTGACTTCAGGGATCTTAATAGAGCTTCATTAAAAGACTGCCATCCATTACCCTCTATGGAACAAATTCTACAATGTGTCTCTGGATTTGAGATATTTTCATTATTGGATGGCTATTCAGGATACAATCAGATCTTAGTGAGTGAAGAGGATCAATACAAGACTGCATTTACAACCAAGTGGGGAACCATGGCTTATCAAAAGATGCCCTTTGGCTTGTCAAATGCAGGTGCTACATTTCAAAAGGCAATGGATATGGCCTTCAAAATCCTCATGTACAACTTTGTACTGGTCTATTTAGATGACATAACTATCTATCCAAAGCATGCAGTAGATCACATCAAACATCTGAGGAAGATTTTTGAAAGGTGTAGATAATTTGGGATATCTCTTAATCCCAAGAAATGTGTGTTTTTAGTCCATGAAGGAAAATTGTTGGGATATGTAGTATCCAAAGAAGGGATCACAGTGGATCCTGAGAGAATTGTAGCCATCTTAGAGCTACCATTGCCACACCATAAGAAAAGTCTCCAATCTTTCATAGGGAAGATTAATTTTGTTAGGAGGTTCTTGCCTAACATTGCAGATTTACTTAATCCTTTGATAGCCATGTTAAAGGAGAGTTTAGCTTTTAGTTGGACCAAAGAAGGGAGAGTCAATTTCCAAGCTATCAAAGAGGCCTTAACAGAAGCCCCTGCTCTCCTAAATCAAAATTTTAGTAAGGATTTTATCCTTTATGCTTATGGAGGACATGATGCTATATCTGCAATGCTGACTCAAGAAAATTCAGATGGATTGGAGCAGCCTATTGCTTTCTTTAGCAAAGGTTTAGAAGAATATGAACAAAGATACTCTTTTATAGAGAAACATGTACTTGCTATGGTAAAAAGCCTCAAAAATTTTAGATATCTATTGACTCATAGCAAGGTACACTTGAAGGTTACTCATCCAAGTATCAAAGAATTTTTTCTTTCCAAGGACTTAAATGAGAAAAGAGCTGGCTGGATCACCAAGGTGATGGAGTATGACATAAATATTCAAACTACCAAGTTGGTCAAAGCAAGAGGTCTTTATGAGCATTTGGTAGGGGATGAAAATTCAAAGAAATTAGAGCAAATAGATGCATCTCTGGTGGTGCATTCTACAGAAGAACAAGCCAAGGCAACAAGCTAGTTGCCTAATATGATCAATTATTTGAAGATAGGACAATGTCCTGCAGGTCTAGATTCAGCAAAAATGAGGTATTATAGGTTACAATCTATTCCTTTTGTACTGATAAATGAGGTTCTTTTCAGAAAGGATCACAATGGTGTCCTTTTAAGATGCATAGATTCAGAAAAGATAGTTGATGTCCTATTTGAATTTCACGATGGACCTTCTGGAGGTCATTTCTCTCCTAGGACTACTACTTTTAAAATCATGAGGGCTGGATACTATTGGCCATCTATCTTTAAGGATAGTCATGAGTATGTGAGGAAATGCATCAAGTGTGCCATGTTTGTAGGAAAAGAAAGGCTTGTAGCATTTCCCCTACAACCAATCAGAATAGATCATCCCTCATGAAATGGGGTATAGACTTCATTGGTATGATCAATCCTCCATCTAGTGTAGGACATAAATGGATAATCACTGCAACAGATTATTTCACTAGGTGGACAGAAGAAATTTCTTTAAAAGAAGCCAATGAGAGTGTTGTCCTAAGCTTTTATGATGATTTAATTCATAGGTTTGGAACTCCTGATTCCATAATTTCAGATAATGCCTTAGCATTCACAGGCCTCAAAGTCTCAGAGTGGGCAGTCAAGAATGGCATTTACCTGAATACCAGTTCAAATTACTACCCTCAGGGCAATGGCTTAGCTGAATAAACAAATAAGAACTTGATTAGGATAATCAAGATGACTCTGCAAGATAATCAGAGGGATTGGCATACTACGCTAAGGTCTACATTATGGTTAGACCGAATTACTCCAAAGAAAATCATTGGTGATTCTCCTTATATGCTAGTATATGGCAAGGAGGCCAAGTTGTCTATTTCAACTGAATTACCAGCTCTGGACTTGGCTACTCAATATGCTCTTTTTGAAGAGAAGGATCCCTTGCAGATCAGATATGCTCAGTTGATGGAGTTGGAAGAGATCAGAGACAAATCAATGCAGAACATGGAATTTCATCAGATTCAAAAAAAGAAGAGTTTTGATAAAAGAGCCAGGGTCAATAATTTCAAAGTTGGAGATGTAGTCCTCAAATGGGATGAGTTCAGATCAAGGCCTGGCAAACATACAAAGTTTGATTCATTTTGGGGTGGACCATTTGTTATAACAGAGTGCAAGGGATCCAATGCTTTCCGGCTATCAAATCTTGAAGGAGTTGCCTTACCAATCTCAGTAAATGGATTCCACTTGAAGCCCTACTTTGAGGTTAATCCCTCTCTGTAAATTCTTGTAATTATGTGTTTTTCTACTTCCTTTCCCTATTTTCTAGGTTAGTTTCCTACCTTCCAAGAAGTGCCTATGCACAGGTTTGTCTCTGTCACAGTTTTGTGTTCTTGTAGTGCCCCCATGCCCAATGGATTATTTGTAGGCCCCTGATCTATGTCTAGTAGGCTGACATCCAACAAAAATCACCAAAATGTTACCCTAATTTTCATATTCATGCAAATTTGGGTTATTTCCACCCCTAGGTCTCTTTTTTTCCCCTGCCAAACATCCCTGAAATTTTCGTGACTTTATCTCTTGTTTCCTGGTCTCTGCAATTTGTTTCATTCCCTGGTCTGTAGGTCAAATATTTGAAAAAGTAGCCGTTGTAGGCTTAAACCCCTAAAAACCCTAAGCCTTCTTTCTATTTTGATGTTATTTTTCGGCAACTTAAAAATCCCAATACCCACGTGCACTTTATTTTTTCCTTCGGTCACTAGTTCTTTAAGTCCTCTGGTGGTTATTTTTTCCTTTCGGTGACTCAACGAAATGATTAACTTCTCTTCAGTCACGTAGTCGCTAAGTGTTTGGCAGTCTTAGCTTGTGGGGGTCCTAGTTCTATAGGATCTGATGGTTGTCATGAGTACAAGGCTTTGTGTCAGAGCATGTGATCTTGCGATAGCTGTCGATCTTCCCCCTTTTCTCAGTGCTTCAAGCTTTTGTGGGTCCACTGCCACGTTGTCCTACTTGGAGGCTTTTTATTGGTCGAGGGATGATGACTTGTTTTTTTTGTCAACGGGCCCAGGGATTTCAGAAGCTTGGAAATCTACAGTTGTTGTGAGTTCATGAGGCTTTGTGTGAGAGCATGCGATCATGCGCCCGCCATTGATCTTGCTTTATCTCCAAGCTCTATCAGGTGGGTCCTCTTTTCTGATGTGCTCGAATGTGATTGGTTGCCATGCTCTGATGAGGATTTCTAGGTAGACTGATGTGTCATTGGGGTCATAGTTTAATGCATATCTACGGTGGGCGTATGATCTGAAGGAATATTCAAAGGGTATGAGATCTTGCACCCACCGTTGGATTAGGATCTTGTCTTAAGTGGGTCTGATGTTAGGAGGGTGCCGATGTGTTTGCTGATGAGGTGAACAGAATGAATAAGAGTGTGCCATGTGGTAGTATGGGCCTAGGGTTAGTAAAGCTTTCTGTGAATCAGTGACTAAGAGTTTCTCGTGTGTGCTTAATGTAACCCGGGGTTATTAAAAGATTTAGCTATTTAGCGATTGCAGTGTTCGCTGAATCACTTGACCCAACTGGAGTTAAGAAAAGTATTTCATGACTTAGAATTCTTCAGTCGCATAGTCACCAAGTGACTTAAAATAGAAAAAGCTTTTGTGGGTCCAAGACGATAGGTTTGTTGACATGCTCAATTCCTATTGGTTGTAGTGTGCCAAGGTGGGCCAAAGACTTTTCAAAGGGTTTTATAACTACTGTCATGATAATCTGAACTGTTCATCTACTAGGAAGTGTAAGAAATTGATGGTCACATTTTAAAATGACCGGCTAGCTATTAAAATTTCAAATTCAAATGTGTCTAAGAGGATTTTTTGCCAGTATTTGATTTGCAGGCTACAAGTGGTGAGGTAGTTCAGAAAATTTACCTCTCTAGGACATTTGTAGTTGAAGGAGGATGATGAGGAGGTCTGGACGGTCATCATGGGTTGTTTCTTGTCTCAGAAAGGTACCAATTATGCATTCATGGCAAGACTTTGTGCAGGAAGTGGATGAATCTAGGTTGCTTGTCTGCAGGTTGATGTAGTACAAGGATGGGCACGCAAACTTGCGGTCTGATCAGCCATAATGTTGCAGAGATATATTCATGATTAGAATTGGTTGAGTTAGGGTTAGTTATTATTGCAAATTTTTTTAAACCCTAGCTAGGTTTTAACTCCTACTTGCGTGAAAAAAGAGGAGATGTATATATTGTTTTTTGAGAGCTTTAGAGCTCAGAGTTCGCATTTTGTAAAGAAGAAATTCTTTTCTTGGAAAGCTATCCATGGCATTTCTTCCTACCCTCTGGTTTTCCACATTCTATAATCTCCCATTGATTATTCAGACATTGCAGAGGTATTTTGTGACAATCCTTCATGTCCCTATGCTTCCTTGTTTGAATTATCTCTTAGTGGATCAAAGTATATGCATGTTTTTAGTGACAACTTAGGGTTCTTGATCCCTCTTACTTTCTGTAATTGTGTGTGTTATTGTGTTTGATCTGATTTAGATGTTTTTGTGGGTATACTTCACCCCCCTAACAGTCTTGTCTCAATCCTACACCAAGTTGCAGAAGTGAATGTCTGCTTGCAGGTCATAAGTTGTGTCTTATGTTCAGGCCCTCCTATGAAACACTTATGAAAGCCTATTCAGTAAGTTGTGACCTACTAGACCTAAGCCTTTCATTGATTCCATTCCTCTATACTGATATCCAAACCCTAATTTTAGTGTATCACCTAGTACGTAGTTTGCTTTCAAGTCATTTCCCCTTTCAAGCATTCCTTCTATCCCTTTCCCTCAAAAGATTTACTTTTCCTATCTAGAAGCAAATTAAGGTGATTATCCAAGAGGAACCAGCCTAGAACCTGAAGGTCTCATCTCAGTTAGCATAGGTCCCACAACTTGGAGATGATTCCCATGTTATACTAGGTTATCAAGACTGTGAGAGCTTGAGACAAGGGTGCAAACTTAGTGTATAACACTACCACAACAAAATCTCTACCAATATAAAAAATGTGGAAGTAGTAGTGCATATTCTAGGATATACTTTTAATTAGTTGTCACTTTAACAAACTATGTAGACACAAGGAGAGGCACTCTTAGATCTACTCTTCTTCTTACCTTCTAGATTTTTCAACTTTCATAGTCTTTGCAACCACTAGGCACTCCAAACCACATGCATGATGGGTCGGGCTCCTTGTAATTTCCTCCATATCTTGGGAATCATTTTTCTTTCATTCCTCACCATCCATTGGGAGCTCGACCAACTCATCAATACTAGTATCTTCCTCATCATCGGCAAACAATCTTTCTTCCCTCATATAATTCATTAGCCACTCCTCGTCTGGGTAGGTAATAATGTGAGACAACCATTGTAGAAAGATATGGCCCCACTCCATATCACCTCATCTAGCTTCCATTAGGTCCAATTCTAGAGTCCTTGTTGGGTGGCTACAAGAAGTTGAGTCCCATTTTGGGGTAAAACGTGGAAGTGTTTTCCCTATTTTTCAAATTTTATCTCAATTGATGTCAAAATTTTAGGAACTTAAAATTGAATCTTAAAAAAATTCACTAGTAGAAAATGTATTGCTCGGAGTCTACTTTTCAAATATGTAATTTATTTCAATACCCATATGGTAGAAATTACTTTTTAGTACGCATGTCTTAAAAATACTTATTTAAAATGAATGTTTGAGGACCATACCATACACATGTACAACCACCATATTTTAACCTAAAGAAAGGAATTTTTGTGAATCCTTTTGGGGGAAGATACCTAAGACACTAAAGATTGATGACCATTTTATTATTAATTTTTAATTGACTGTAAAGTCTATTTTTGAAACCTCTGGTGTACGATCACCATAAATTGATGTAAACTTAACATTTTTTCAAATTTCATTTTTTTTATCTTCAAGGAAATTCTATGCAGATTGATGTCATATAATTTGTTTTCCAAAACATATAAAAGTTATTAAAATTCTATTGAACCTCACCATTTCAAGTTTATGTACCAATTTTGAATAATAAATAATACAAAATAATACAATTAATCAAATCACCACAGAAATTATATTTTTGAATTATGTACAGTAAGAAGTCCAATGGGTTTTTATTTTATCAAAAATTCAATTAGGAAGGCCTTCAAAAAATTATAGCAAGGTAGAAATCTGGGATTTCATTGCCTTAGTCATTATTTTGCAAATCCAAAACATATGCTTGGTCCTACTAAGCCTATCTCAACCTGAAATCCAAAGTGGAGGGATGTGTTCCAACACAAAAACTTAGAAATGCATATGCATTATTTAAAATTAAAATAACATGTATCTATTTCTTTTTTACCATTAAGTTAGAAATGGGTGCCCATTTTTAAACACATACATGTTTGGTTTAAATAACGTATACATGTTTCTTATAGATCCATTGCCTACAAAAACTAGACCAAAAAGACAAATTTCAATGATTGAATGATTATTCAATCATTGTTTGAATGTTCTACAACAACATAAGGAATTTTTGTCAAGTTATTCCAAATTTTTGTCTTAAGTTATGGATTTGACATGAGCAAAGCCATTTAAATTCAAATTTTGGTGCAAACATTAGAGTTTTTTAAGCTAATTGAATATGGGATCGAAGAAATGTAGAAAGAGGCAAATGAATATTCTGGCACCTGAGGAGGTTGCAACAAATAGGGAGGAGGAAAAATGACAATAAGAAAGAAGAGAAAGAATTTGAGAACTAAATAATGTTGGAGCATCGAGTTCAATAATCATTTCATAAGAGAACATTGGGGACACCATGATGGATGCATATGTCAAAGAAGAAAATTCAAGTGCATCTTCTAATCCAATTTTGGATACAGGTATGTCTTCACAACCATGTGCCTTTTTGGATGAAGAAATTGGTAGTTTTATACAACCAAGATACTCTTTGAATGATGTAGATTTTATTCCTAAAAATAGAGAAACAAAAATTGAACATCAAACACCAAATATTAGATATAATAATCATAATGATAGAGAAAATGAAATTGAAAATCAAGTGATTGAAATCAAAAATCAAATGCCAATTGAGATTAATAATGTGGATGTAGACATAGGAACACCAATTGAGAAAGAAATCCCTTTGATTGATAATGAGAAGAATGAACATTTTCAAATTAAAAGTAATGTGTTGGACAATCTTCATGATTTGGTTCCATGGAGACATATTAGGACACATGCAAGTAGATTGTTTAGAAAAAAAATTGGTATTAATGTCAACTAATGTTAAAACTAATGAAAATGATAAAAATGCCAAAAGTGATGAAGAGGTTAGGCATTTATGTCAAACCCAAGAAGAAGGATGGTGCAAGATTATCCCTCTCAAGATGCGAACAAATAGGTTTTGGTAGGTCCTAGATTTTTTGAGGATAATTGGATCATAGGCATGTAATAAAGACCCAATATGTAAGGCCTTTACCATGGGTTGCATATATAAGCCCTCATGGTTTAATGGTCAAAGAGTTTCCAATAAAGTAGGATATAGAATCCTTAGGTGTCTTTGAGTCATATGATTTTTTTTGAACAAGTTTTGAATCAATTTGCACTTAGAATGTAACATCTATCGAAGGTTGTCAATGTTGACAATGTTGCTCGACAACATTGTTAACATTCAAGGGCAATTTACATGAATTAACTAATAATCACCCCTCTCAATAGATAGATGGTTCAAATTTTGATTGATTGAGAAGGGGGTGGTCTATTTAAGACCTTGTGGGTTGAATCTAATGGGGAATTCATGTATGATGAAGTTTTGGTTGGAAAGAAATAATAAAATAACTAGTTTTCCTGTAATTCTCCATGTTCAAACCTTTTCCATTGTGGTGTAAGCATTGATATCTGCATTTAGTAAATGGGTAGAGGAATGAATTGGGAAAGATTTGGCTTTTGTGTGATTCAATTTGGTGGAGTTTTGCGTAAGCTATTGGCCATTTTCCAAAAATTGTCTTGAAACCTCACTTTGGCTAGGATTTCCAATTCAAATGCCTCCAATTTGAATTTCCACCGTTGTAATTCAATGACCCTTGGTGGAATTCAAGTAGGGGAAATTTAATTTAATTTTCCTAAATATTTTTACAGTAAAACTTTTTTTTCTATTTTTAATAGCTAGTCCTAGTTGGGCATCTCTATGTGACCGGCCTGTGATCAACACTAGATCTAATTACTTGGAAAGACTTTGTGAGTGGATCAAAGCCTAGGAATGATTGAATTGGAGTTTTTGGGATGTCACAAAACTATTTGAACTCTTGAGAATTTTGTGCCAATCTATTAAGGGGTACTTGTAGTTCAAACCCTCGTAATTAGGCCTAATTGCTCAATGAGGACCAATTTAGGGCTTTTGCATCCAATGACTGAGTTGGGACTTGAAACCTTATAATCTTGTAGAACCTCCAAATGGGTGTCTAAATCTATAATTTCTGTGGGAGTTTATTCTCAAGTATTAGAAGTTAAACCCAAATTACCCATTAGGTCAACCTAATTCAATTAGGTCTCCTCTACTATGCCAAATAGGGATATTCAACTAGCCCATTTTTGGGAGTAGTTTTGATGGTTGATTTGGATAGTTTTGAGACCAAGTAAGATGTTTTGACCCACTCCTATGTTCTAAGTATCCATATTCACCATTTTGCAAAATTGTTTGGAGGGATGAGGTTATCCATGTTTGTAGGTGTGGACTTATGGATCTTATCGCACAAATCCATGGATTTGATCAGTCCTTTCAATGATGTTTTTAAGCATATTAAAGGTCTAACTACCTAAGGATCTTCTAGTGACTATTGATAAACAAACCTTGCAAACTTTGTGGGATAAGGCTTGTATCAAGCCTCCATGTTGCACTCTACATCAAAAGATAAGTCTTTAAAACAAGTTGTATCAACTATTGCTAGTGTCTTTGATACAATAAAAAAGAAAAGTCATTCTAAAGATAGGAATGTGGCATGATGAGCAATAACAACAACTTTGGTAAACAAAAAAAATGATAAAAGAATGATGACTAACATAAGTGGTTATCTTAATATCCATCATAAAACTTTGACAAGAGTTGTAAAGAGAAGAGTTAACTTCAAAAATGATCTAACAAACCAATTGTGGAGTTTTAGTGGTAGACTCTTGAGGTTCAACCTAAAACTTAATGGTGAATTCAAAACTTTCATTGAAATTTTTTAGCACAATAATATGAGCGTATCACCTAATGCTAGAGATGTTCTGAAATTAAGAGCCAGGTTAAAAATGTGTGATCCACATATAAAATACCTTTTGGACATGACTCAAACTAAATTGTACAAAAATTTTTTGGATGCTAAGGTATTATCAAATATTACCATTAGTCAAAGATCTTTTGAAAAATGAAAACCCTAGTATGTAAAAATTAACAATGAAAGAATCTCCTACTGTTGTAAAAATCATGTTTAGTTTTGTTACCATTATGATGCATTTTAATGTATATTTTCTACCATGCATGCTAACAAAATGTTGCAAGAATGTGGTATAAATATACCACCTCAAAGTATAAAGGATTTTATATCAAGTTTGTTTTGTAAACCACCTAATGAATATTTATTTCTTTTGAATGCATGTGTTTCTAGTGTATGTGATATATGTGGCAACCTTGCATTGTTGGGTGAATGGTTGCATGAGAATCTTTCAATTTATTTTGGACAAAAATTAGTTAATATAAAAATATTTAAAAATGTTGAGTATCCATTAAAGGATGGAAAGGTTGGAAGACAGTGTGAACTAATTACTAAAAATGTTAGTCTTCATGGATTTATGAATGCATTTAAGAGTAAGATCGTACCCAAACATGTGAAACACTCCCAAAATGCTTGATGACTTGATGGCTAGTTTCACGTATGAAAGAATACATTTTCAACTAGTAGAATACTTGTGGTCTTTGACTTTGCAGTGAACTACACGCTTGCACCACAAGATGAAATCCAAGAGTAGTATTGTAAGTCAATGCAAGTAGCGATTTTTGTTCATATTGTCTATAGGCATGCACTTGTTAGTACATAAGAGAATCAAAAAAATTGAGGGAGTACCATTTCTATTTGAGTGATAGTAAATTACACTCATTAGAGTTTGTTCAATATTTCTCTGAAACCTTTTATGATAATTTAAGGGAAAGAGAAATTCAAATGACATTTCATCTAATATGGTCACATAATTTTGAATAGGACATTTCAAGGATGCTAGAATGTCTTATTGGTTGAGTAGGACACATAAGAAAACTAATATCTAACATATGTGGATACTTTTTGAGGTTAGATACGAGAAAGGAGAACACAATGGATCTAGTGAATGTGTCAAGAGAGCACTTTACAAAGAGAAACAAAAATTCAAGGAAAAATCCAAATTTCAAGATGCACGTGTAGTTGTGGAACGATGTAATTTAAGTTTGTCTCCAAGATCAAGTTAGAACTCTACAATCACACACTTCTTCTAGCTAGTTGAAGAGAATAAATAATATTCTTTCAAGATATGATTGTGATACAGTCAACGGGTCAGCTAAATGGCATCTATTTAAGAGTTATAATTCTAACAATTGGACTATATAGACTATGGAGCTTACATATTTTTGTCAATTTTGTATTGCAGGTGATTAGGAAGCATCCAAGAATATGAAATGGGTTGAAGAATAGCAATAGAAATGCTTAAAACCTAGTGAGACACAAGTTCAAGATGATAAAACAAATGAAGACCTAGATCATCCATTTACATCAGAAGATTATGATCATGTTTCAAACCTCATATAACCTCATAATTTATTTTAATTTTTTATTTATTTAAATTATATTACTTATGTATGACATATAATTGTTGCCCAAAAATTTCATATCTTTTCATTTTGGTCATAGGTTAATTTAATCCCTAGTCTGCATTTCACCCTACCAATCACCTCAAAAAGTTTCATGGCTTCATATCCTACCCTCTGGTCTCTGTAAGCCTCTAAACCCTCTGGTCTGCAGGTCAAAAATTCATAAAAGTAGCCATTATAAGCAAAAAACCCTAAAAAACCCTTTGGCCTATTATATTTCTTCATTACCTTTTAGGCCACTTAAAACTTTCATTATGCATGTGCGCAATTAAATCCTTCAGTCGCCAAATCTCTTATTCCTGGTGATCTTAACCCTAACACTTAGCAATCTGGTGAGTGGTTACCTTTTGAGTTGGCGGTCTCTGCTTAGTGGCTAAAGTCAAGATTCTAGATTTGATGGTTGTCGCATGATCTCATGGCCTCAAAAGATTCCATGAGATCTTGCAACAATCGTCGATCTTCCTGTCTGTAGAGTTTGTTTGTCAGTGGGTCCTACCACGTAGTCCAAGTTGTACACTTTTCATTGGTTAAAGACTTGTGATTCGGCACCATGTCGGTGCGGGCCCGATGGTTTTTAGTCGACGATGATCTAATGGCTGGCGCATGATCTGAAGGAGCTTTTCTGACACATGAGATCATGCACCCACCGTTGATCTTACTTTATCTTCGAGCTCTGTCAGGTGGGTCCTTAGTTTCTGACATGCTCATTCATTATTGGTCAGCCAGACGATAGCTTGGATGTGTCAGTGGGACCATGTCAGGGATTTGCAGATGTGTCAGAAGAACTAAGATTTATGGTGGTCATATGATCTCATACAATATTTTGACCCTGTGAGATCATGCGACAACTGTCCGATGAGAATCTCAGTGGGTCATGGGTCTGATGTGCTACCTAGCGCTGACATGCTTGCATTTGGTTGGTTGCTGTGTGATGACAGGGATTCATCTGTGGATCTGATGTGTCAATGGGGTCCCAATGGAAAGGAGATCTATGGTCGGTGTATGATCTCATAGAATCTTCTGACCCTATGAGATCATGCACCCACCGTCTGATGTGAATCAAGGTGGTAGTGGGTCCGTTGTCAAAGGTCTACTGAGGTGTTTTCTGATGAGGCGGTCAGGGCAAATGGATGATTGCCAAGTGGCGGATGGGCCCAGGGTTAGTAAGATTATCTACAAATTAGTGACTAAGGGTTTATCTCTTGGTCGCCAGACTTAACCGGGGTCAATTAAAATAATTAGCAGTTCTATGACTGAAAGGAAAAAGGAAACCTGAGGTGAACTTGAGGTTAATTCTGCAGTCAACACGGTGCCCGGGTAAAAAGAAAAAGATCTGACGATCATGTTTTAAAATAAGATTGAGATTTAAACGATGGCCATCGATGGAAGAAAAGTATGGCGCCACCTGCTAGCCATTAATATTTAAATTCAAATATATTTCTCTGCAGGGTTTTTTGCTAGGGTTTTGATCCAGTGATCATTTGCGACAAAATGGGTAGATAAAATTTATGTCTCCAGGATAGTTACAGTTGGAAAAAATGATGTAAAGACCTGTGCAGCCATCACAGGTCATTTCTTGCTTCTTGAGAGTACCAATTTGAGCATTCATGGTGAATTCAAGTTGCAGAAAGGTAGTTGGATCAAGTCGGTTGTGTCTGCAGGTGGACTCAGTAAGGAGATGTACATGCAAGGATATAGACATATCTGATCAACTAGGATATTTTCAAAATTACATAATGTAATTGTGCTAAAAGGTAGTTAGGGTTTGATTATTATATGCAAAATTATGTAACCCTAATTAGGTTTTGACTCCGGCCTGTGTGCCAAATGGAGATGTATATAGTTAATTTTTGGAGCTTTAGAGCTCAGAGTTCACATTTTGTAAAGAAGAAAGTCTCTTTCTTGGAAAGCTATCTGTGGCATTTCTTCCTACCCTCTGGTTTTCCACATTCTGTAATCTTTCATTGATGATTTAGATATTGCAGAGCTATTTTGTGACATTTTTTCTATCCCCATACTTCCTTGTCTGAATTCTCTCTTATTGAATTGAAGTGTATGTATGTTTTCAGTGATATCTTAGGGTTCCTGGTCCCTCTTTCTTTTTGTCATTCATGTGTATTCTTGTGGATGATCTGATTTGAATGCTCTTGTGGGTATCCTTCAGCCCCCTGACAATCTGTCTCATTCCTATGCCTAGTTGCAAAGGTGAATGTTTGTTTGCAGGTCATAAATTGTGTCTAAACCCCTTAGGAATGCTATTGTTTGTGAAATTATCTCCTTTCCCTGAATAGCCTCTTCCTATTGCAGACCCTTCTATGAAATACTTATGCAAACCTATTTAGTAAGTTGTGATCTCCTAAACCTAAGTGTGTGTACTAATTTCATTCCTCTATGCTGCAATTCATAGCCTAATTTCGGTGTATCACCTAGTAGGTAGTTTTCTTTCAGTCATATCCCTTTCAAGAATTCCTTCTATCCCTTTTCCCCTCAAGTTTTACTTTCATGTCTAGAAGCAAATTAAGGTGATTATCCAAGAGGAACCAACCTAGAACCTGGAGGTCTCATCTCAGTTAGCATAGGTCCCACACCTGGAGATGATTCCCATGTTATACTAGGTTATCAAGACTATGAGAGCTTGAAACAAGGGTACAAACTTAGTGTATAACAATAATATGATTATATTTGAATTAAAACTAACACTTTATGTATGCTTAATTTTGGTTTGTAGGACATGTGTATGTTGTTGTTGCACCTGAGGAGAATGAAGAGCAGACTGAGTATTGGTTAGCTCAATGTGTAGAACCTAAGAAAAAGTTAATATGTCATTGATTAGATGATGATGGTTTTGAGTATCAAATTGAGTCTGTTGTGGTTGTTGGTATATGGCTATGAAAATACCTAATAAAAATGAATGGTTTACCAAATTTTGAAGACTACCAAACATGAAAGAAGATTATAGAATATTCCCATTTGGTGGTGGCAACAATTATTAAATTAGAAAGATATAAAGGGAGACCTAATAAAATATTATAGACACTCTTAATGGAAGATCATGAGACAATCATAGACGCATTACAAAAGAGAGAGGACGCAGATGGTACATTAGGCTGAATAAAATACATGTGAGTTTTTTTTCATATTTAAATTTTATTTCTATACAATTGTTTCATTTCTAAACATATTGTATGTAGATAGTACATTACACTAAATAAAATACATGTGTAAGTTTTTGGTCCTAGATTTAAATTTGATTTTGATTACTATCTTTGTCCCTTTAAAATATATATTATTCTTATATATAGCTAATTATTTTGGTATTTAGATGTCAAGTGCAACTTGATGACATGGATGATAACTAATACTTGTGCATTTTCCAACTTTTGACTAATCAAAATTGTAATACTTGGTAAGTACATTAGACTGAATAAAATACATGTAACTTTTTGTAGCATTAATTTAAATTTATTTAAATACATGTTTTCTATTATTTGAACATTAATTTTTATGTTACAAGTCCACTATAAGAAAATACACATGTTATATGAAAAAATGCACAGTTGTAGTCATGTAATTTTATTTTGTAAACAATGTACATTGGTCCCATGTTATTAATTTTGAGTGTTCTACAATTTGATATTTGTTCGTGATAATTAGTTGGCCTATTCTAATTGATGATGATAGCTAATTTAAATTCAATTTTCTAATTATATCCATGTTCAATAGTTCAAATTAATATGTCATTATTTGATAGTTAATTATTTTTATAGTTAATCAAAGTCAAGATTAGTTATAGCTATTTTTTCATGTCAATTCTAATACTAGTTAGTTTTAATGATAGTATTGAAATCAGTTGATTTCATCAACTATGAATGAATAACTACTATTAATGATCAAATTATTTAGAGATAATGTTAAAATTCAAAATTTACAATTGATTTGTAATGGTAAAAATAAATTGATGTTTACTTATATTTATAGAAGAAATCAAATTTAGTCCATATAACATGTAAATTCAAAGCACTATAAAAAATCCATGAAATAGGATAAAAAGTTCATTAATAACATAAACAATATAACAAGTCCATGATATAATTCCATTGTATCAAGTCATGATAATCATATAACAAGTCCTAATAGTGTATGGTAACAAGTCAAATAATAATGTGATAATGTATTATAACATGATAATAAGTCCTAATAACATGATAAAGAGTATATGATAATAACATAACAAGTCTCATCATAACAAGTCCATGGTAATAACATAGCAAGTTCTATCATAACAAGTCTTGATATAAAATGTAAATGAGAAAAAAGTAACAAGTCCATGAAATAGAAAAACTCAAATAACTAGCATGTAATCTAACTTTGATCTGCAATCCTCTTCACTCCACATGAAGGTGAATGAGATGCACCATCCTGCTCTATCTAATCACTAGCTATTGGCAATTGTCATGTCAGATGTTTTGTAATTAATGTCAACATATTGGAGGAATCAAAGGGATGTCAATATGTTAGAAGCTTAAGAAGAATTGACTAGAAGATCTACTTGTTGAATGCTAACTGAACTGGTGCAATTCCACCATGGCATGATAGGAATTCAAGGTACACCAAGGGAGCTTGATGGAGCACAAGGAGGGTTCTAGACATGAAGAAGATGAATATGACCTAAAATATCCTAAATCGATGTAATTTGGCCAATACAACCACAAAATGTAATGGAATGCAATAAAAGTACAAAAAGATGTAATATTTCCCTATGGGCAAAATAAGGCCTAGAAGGCTAAATGTAAGGGGTTTAAGGGTTTGGTAGTCAAATAGTGTGGTAATATCATAATGAGACCTTTTGAATAAGACTTGATCAATATAAATTAAAAAGGATGAAGAGTTTCCAAAGTTGACAACTTGTTGTCAACTTGGCAGCATAAACATAAACACACATTAACCAAATATCTGTCAGCAGTCGGGTATCTAGGGAGTTTTTGAGTAGTTACTGTGTGTGTGAATTTTGTACCTAGCTGTAGACACAACACTTCAGTAAAACATTAGAGGTTAGCAAAAACTAAAATCTGACAAATAATTGAAACTATGGTAACCAGGCTATTTACTACCTTCTAGTAGGTGCGAGTATGATGTTCTCAGATTGAAATTGAGATCACTGACAATGCAACACCTAAATGAAGGATTTAAAAATGATGAAAGCAATGAAATATGAATGCAAATTAATCTATTTTTTAGGATTTTTGATGCAATAGGATGAAAAAATGTATGAAATTAATCTAGAATGAAATTGAAATGATATGAAAATTAATCTAAGAATTATATGAATTGATATGCAAAGCTATGAAAAACTATGAATTGATCTCACAAAATTGCCTGTCGCAAAATCTTTGTTCTTTAGTTGTAAATTTGCTAGAGTAATTGTGCAAATTCGAGAGATGTGAGATTGAAAGCTTGAGAGATTTTTTTTTGAGAGGAATTTGTGAAGATTTGAGCCTTGTTTTTATAGAAATCTAGGGCTTGAGGATGCATAAGAAAAAGCCATAAATCACTCTTGATAAACTCAAGTTGATTTTTGAGTTAACAAGAAATTAAGAATAAATAAACTCATAAAATCATGCAAAAGCAATTTTTATCTCAAAATAGAGCTTTAGTTCTCTTTTTCAACTCATCATTAGATGTTGAGTTTCAATTTTAAAATTGATTTTTAATTTCTAATTGCCTATTTTTCTGATTATGCATGATTTAATTATAAATTAATTAGAAATAAAGTGATTTATTCTCAACTTAACTGATTTTAAAATTAAAAAAATTGATTTATGGGTTAATCAATTATTATTCAAAAACTATATTATTAAATATTGACAACTGACTTTAATTAATTAAATAGGAATTTAATCAATTAGTCATAAGATTTTTGATTTATTGTCAAAATTAAATAATACAATTTAGGAATAAATATAATTAAATGTAATTAAATAATTAAGTGGCAGTATTAAATCTGATTAATTAAATATTTAGAATATTCAATTAATCAAACTTTAGGATAAATAAGATTTATCGCCAAATAATTATTAAATTAAGAATAATTAGGATAAATTAGGAATATTTCTAGGAATATTCCTCAATACAGAATTTAGGATAATCAATTAAGATTCGATAATGTGTAGATGTGCCTTAGGTTAGGACTTTGATGTCGATTTCATTCGATTTGAAGATGTAGGAGGTTAATGAACATATAGCCCATTTTTGGGGTATTACATTTTTCCCCTCTTTGAATTACTGTGTGAAGCACAGTGGTTCAAAGATAGTCTATGTACGATAAAGATGTTTGAGACTGAAACTAATTTGAAAGATGAACCCATTTCGAGATAGAAATCGATTGAAAGATTGGAAAAAGATGCCAACCTAGGTCCAAGATGACCAGGAATCGAGATGATGCTAGCTATATCAGTAATGAACTAGTGATTATGAAAAAGTGCCAAAACGCCTGATTTTGAACCTTATGATTGTGAAGAAGTGAGTGATCAATTCCAAACCTGATTGTCCTTGTATGAATCATATTGGTATCACATCTTGAACCCATCAGTTACGAAGAACTAAGGAAATAACACTAATGAACCGATGGTTATGAAAAGCTGATACAGTTTACAAGATAGATTTAGGATACCAGATTGATATGGATCTTGATGAATCTGATATGCCCCAAGAAATGAAAGATTTTCCCCAAGCGACAAGGACTTTTGATGAATCAGTAACTAGATGTGGTTGTTGTCTTGATCACTGAGAGAAAGATATTGATTTATAGATTTGATTGATGTGCAATACCATGCCCCCTTCAGGATGAAAATCAAAATCTAACAAGAAAAGTCAGCGTTATAGTTTAGAAGCATGTTAATTGATTTGAGAAGTGGTTATACATGTTTGAGAACATGTTCTGCATCATTTAGAGGTCATGGAGACCAAGTTTGACTAGGTTAAACCATGAGTTGACCATAGTTGACCAAGTTGAAATTTTGATAGTTTGATGTAAGATAATCAGTTAAGTTGAATTCTGGATTTCTATGATGATTGAAGGTTGATTATGCAAGTAGTTAATAATATGAATGATCTCAGATTTTGATTTTGATCCTGAAAAAGGATTCTACTTGCTGTTTCATTGGAGGAACCTTCATACAATCCTTAGTCCTTGTGTCATGTTTAGCATTTTTGGTTTTGAAGAATCGTTTAAGTGTTTAAGCAATTTGTGAGATCATGCAAAGTGCAAAATGAAATGCAAACCTAGGACCTAGGACCTAGTCATTGATCATGTGTCGATTTGTTGTCATCATTGAACTTTTAGGTAATCGGGTAAATCAATACAATGCCCACTAGTTATGAAACCATAGACATATGAATATCAATTTGTATGCGTAGGAATCAATACAACACCCATTGGTTAGGCAACCATGGACATATGAATATTGATTTTATTTTTAGAATGTCAGATTAGATATAAGCATCAAGGCACAAACGCCAGTATGACCTAAATATCATGTCCATTTTGATATAGAAATTTATATAAGCATCAGAACATAGATGTTGTGATGACCAGAATACGCCTTGCTTTCAAACACATCAAATAGTCAAGAGATCATTCTAAATCCAATGTGAATTACCCGTAGTGACCCTTTATCGTTCACATCCTTAAGTAAGATCGCGTTTCACAGTAGGAGAAAGAACTCACTCAAAAAGACAATAGTTAGATCAAACTTCCTTGAATTTTTGGGTATCAATGGTCAAGGTACATGTGGCCATCCAATTCAAGATAGAGGCTCTTACAGACAGACACCATTTCAATCTAGAATTTCCAAAGTTGTTAGATTTTCACATACAAGAAGAAGACAAAGAAAAGATTATGTCCCTAGTCATCACTCTCTAAATCCTGTAAAGGACATCATCGAAGAGCTCAAAGGACACAATATGCAAAAATATCAATGTGAATCAGTAAGCATAAAAGGAGATAAAAGCATGTAAAAAGAATAGATTGTTTTCAAATTGTGTTTGATTGCGTTGTTGTAGATGCAAAATCATTTCTGGAGAGGAGACTAACTGATTGACTCAGATGAAGCTTCAAAGGACTTTGACTAGATATGACTCATCTAAGATGTACTGGAGGCCATAGGATATGACATTGATTGCCTCCAAGTGTGAAGTATTGATAGGATATAGACACTTGAGCTGATTGGTGTACATACCGACTTATTGAAAATAGGAATGCTGAAACAAATCGGGAAACATGTACAAACTAAAGCAAGACTGAAAGCTGGGAAAGATCAAGATTGTGTTGATAGATGGAGCATTTTGAAACAAGTGGTGCCCGTTTGCTAGGTTTTCACCATCTTGGCAGAGATTCTATTTTTTCTACCAAGGTGCCTGTTTCCAGGTTTTCACTAAGGCACTTTTTCTTTTTCTCATTTTTTTGTATATTTCACTTTTCCAATTTTTTTGATATTTTTGGTATTTTTTTATTTTTTTGTGAATCATCAAGGCACCTATTGCTAGGTTTTCACCATAGACTGAATGCCTTAGGCATAGAATTTCTTTAAATGGAGAACATTGATTGGTTCTCAGAGCTGTTCTCCTTTAGTCATTGAGAGTTGATAGGCTCCAAAGCTAAAAGTAGTAGTGATAACAAAGGGACCCAGCTAGTTGGGTTCAAACTTCCCCTTGCACTCTTGATGTGATTGATTTTTAGGATTCTCTCTCAAGACTAGATCACCAACCTGAAATTCTCTATGTTTGACTTTCTTGTTGTAGCCTCTAGACATTCTTTTCTGATACACTCTGAGATGATCATATGCTTCTTGTCTATGCTCATCTAGTAGTTCAAGTTCTTGCAACCTAGACACTCTGTAGTCATCATCAGTTACTAGACCATGTATTCTGATTCTTAGTGATGGGATTTCAACCTCAATAGGTAGTACTGCTTCATACCCATAAACTAAAGTGAAAGGTGTAGCCCTAGTAGGCGTTTTGATACTTGTTCTTTAGGCCCAGAGAGCTAGATTGATCATGAGATGCCAGTCTCTTCCTGTCTTATTAACTGTACGGTGCAAGATTTTCAATAGATTCTTGTTAGAAGCCTCTGCTTGTCCATTCCCTTAAGGGTAGTAGATAGATGAACAATGTTGTGTAATCTTGAATTTAGCACATAAATCATCTAGGTCTTTGTTTTTTAATTGTCCACCATTATCTGTGACTATAGAATGTGGAATATCATATCGACATATGATGTAGTTCAAAACGAACATTGAAATTTTCTTTCCGGTTGCCTGAGTTAAAGGGACTGGCTCTACCCATTTCATGAAATAATCTGTAGTTGTAATAATGTGGGTATGCCCATTAGAAGAATGAGGATGTATGGATCCTATAAGATCAAATGCCCATTGATGAAAAGGCCACTGTGTAGTGAAGGGGATTAGATCTCTCCCTGGAGCATGAATTAAGTTTCCATGCACTAGGCACTTTTGACAGTTCTTAGCAAACTTGATAGACTCTTTCTCCATTTCTGGCGAATAGTACCCAACCCTAATAATTTTTTGGGCTAGTGTTAAACCATTCAAGTGCGACCCACAAATATCATCATGGACTTCCTCTAACACACTTTGAGACTCTTACCATTCTAAAAATCTAAGTAGTGTACCATTTAGACCTCATTTGTATAGATCATGACCAATGATGACATATTGGGAGGCATTACGGATAAGGTATCTCTTTTCATGATGGTTAAAGGTATCGGGAATGATTTGGTCTTTGAGATAGGAGAATAGGTTTTTATATTGGGATGAATCATGACCCACAACAGTGCAGATCATATGGGTATCAGGGGAGTCATATGCAGGATAAGATAGTGCTTCCACTAGGAACTCATAGTGTAGCTCATGTTTAGGCTACTATAATAAAGTAGATAATGTTGCCATTGCATCGGTAGCCTTATTATCTGTTCTAGGTATTTGCTCAAATGTGATAGATATGAAATATTTCTTTAGATCATCTACCATTCTCTTGTATGGATTGATCTTTTCATCCATTTGGTATACATCATTGACTTGATGGATAACAAGTTGGGAGTCCCCATGAATGTGCAACTCAGTCACTCCACTCAATTGCTATTTTCATACCATTTAAAAGGGCTTCATATTCAACAATATTGTTTGTACAAGGGAAATTTAATTTGAATGCTTTGGGTATTGAGTATCCTTGAGAAGTTATGAACAATATGCCTACTCTGGATCCATTCTATGTATAGGAGCCATCAAAGAACAATTGCCATTCTCTAGAAGAAAGATTCATGATAGAGGAATTTGGAAATTCCATTTGCATTGGTGTGTCATCAAACAAAGGTGCATCTGCTAATTGATCAGCAATAACTTGGCCTTTAATAGCATTTCTTTCAACATATTCAATGTCAAATTCACTTAAGAGCATGACCCTTTTGGCTAATCTACCCATGAGGGCAGCTTTGCTTAGCAGGTACTTTAGTGGATCAATCTTAGCTACTAAATGTGTGGTATGAGCCAACATATAATGTCTCAGTTTTTGTGATGCAAAGATCATAGCTAGACAAGCCTTTTCAATCATAGAGTAGTTCTTTTCGTATGCCACCAATGTTCTATTGATATAATATATGGCTCTTTCCATCTTGTTCTCATCATGCTGTGCAAGCAATGCCCCCAGTGATGTATCTGTAGTGGAGACATATAAGATCAAAGGCTTCCCTTGAATAGGAGGCATCAAGATAGGAGGATTTGATAGATATTTCTTGATATGATTAAAATTCTTTTCACATTCCTCATTCCATGCAAAGATCACACCTTTATGTAATCTCTTTGTAAAAGGTTGTGATATGTCCGCTAGCTGAGATATGAAGCATTTGATAGATTGAACTCTCACTTGTGATGTCCTCATTTGACTAATATTCTTTGGGGGTTGCATCTCCACGGTGGGTGCCAGAAATGTGTGTGTGAATTTTGTACCTAGCTCTAAACACAACACTTTAGTAAAACATTAGAGGTTAGCAAAAACCAAAATTTGACAAATAATTGAAACTATGCTAACCAAGTGATTTACTGCCTTCTAGTAGGTGCAAGTATGATGTTCTCAGATTGAAATCGAGATCAGTGACAATGCAACACCTAAATGAAGGATTTAAAAATGATGAAAGCAATGAAATATGAATGCAAATTAATCTATTTTTTGGGATTTTTGATGCAATAGGATGAAAAATTGTATGAAATTAATCTAGAATGAAATTGAAATGATATAAAAATTAATCTAAGAATTATATGAATTGATATGCAAAGCTATGAAAAACTATGAATTGATCTCACAAAATTGCCTGTCACAAAATCTTTGTTTTTCAGTTGTAAATTCGCTAGAGTAATTGTGCAAATTCGAGAGATGTGAGATTGAAAGATTGAGAGATTTTTTTTTTGAGAGGAATTTGTGAAGAGTTGAGCCTTGTTTTTATAGAAATCTAGGGCTTGAGGATGCATAAGAAAAAACCATAAATCACTCTTGATAAACTCAGGTTGATTTTTGAGTTAACAAGAAATTAAGAATAAATAAACTCATAAAATCATGCAAAAGCAGTTTTAATCTCAAAATAGAGCTTTAGTTCTCTTTTTCAACTCATCATCAGATTTTGAGTTTCAATTTTAAAATTGATTGTTAATTTCTAGTTGCTTGCTTTTCTAATTGTGCATGATTTAATTATAAATTAATTAAAAATAAAGTGATTTATTCTCAACTTAATTGATTTTAAAATTAAAAAAATTGATTTATGGGTTAATCAATTATTATTCAAAAACTATATTATTAAATATTGACAACTGACTTTAATTAATTAAATAGGAATTTAATCAATTAGTCATAAGATTTTTGATTTATTGTCAAAATTAAATAATACAATTTAGGAATAAATATAATTAAATGTAATTAAATAATTAAGTGCTAATATTAAATCTGATTAATTAAATATTCAAAATATTCAATTAATCAAACTTTATGATAAATAAGATTTATCGCCAAATAATTATTAAATTAAGAATAATTAGGATAAATTAGGAATATTTCTAGGAATATTCCTCGATGCAGAATTTAGGATAATCAATTAAGATTTGATAATGTGTAGATAAACCTTAGGTTAGGACTTTGATGTCGATTTCATTCGATTTGAAGATGTAGGAGGTTAATGAACCTATAACCTATTTTTGGGGTATTATAGTTACAAGTAGTTGATTGGGTAATTGATAAGTTTATAAAGGGCATAGACGCCCGAGTCATGATAGAATGGAGTTTATTTGAAGTTTGGTTGGTTGAAGAGAATTAAAAAAACTTGCTTCTTACTACAAATTTTCATGTTTCTTATACTGTAAAAGTCATTTGGTTCCATGTTTTCACTGTTCAAACATAAATATTTTGGAGGAACTCTATGCAAGGGAGCTTCATTAATGTTGTAGAATCATTTTGGTGTTTGGAATAATCTTGGTTGGCTTTGTGTATCTAGAGGTTTGTTAGTTTGTTGTAGACTGTTACAAACCCTCATTTAGGAGATCAATGATTGTGTTTTGATATAGGTTTATTTGATGCACGTGCATGGAACCTTCATTCTTAGGGAGATGAAGGGGGAAATAATGTATATTATCCTCATAATATTTATAGGAAGCATACATTGGATGACACATGATTTGAATCCATAAAAGTGGTTGTACAATCATAGGAAGAAAGGATATGTCTGTCACAATTAAAGTATGAGGGTTTTGTCCACAAGATAAAGTTAGGATATAGCCATGAGGGTGTGGAAGGATGAAGTGTGTCCTGTCTAAAATATGAGGAAGGCATACAAAAGGACTAGAGAGCCCAAGAATAGCGAAAGATAGTCGAGTTTGCAGAGAATGGTAAGACTATGTTTTGAAGACAACCAATAGGTAAGTCTATTTTTTAATGAGAACATGTTGTGTAAATGGATAAAAGGTGTGTAGAGGGTGTGGACAGGTCCTTGTGAGCCTTAGGAGAATTTCTAAGTGATGGGAGTGTGAGTAACACACTGGGTGATGAGTGGTGTGATTGTCTTGTCAATATGTAGGGTGATTACATCATAGGAACAATGTTTAGTTATTGTGTTGTTTATGAACAAAATTAAATCAGTGTTGAGTGCAAAGGTGTCCCATGTTGATTGAGTATTGGGTGAGTCTAAGTACAAGGGAGTTGATCCATACAAGGGTTAGTACTTGGGTGGTAATAGTTGTGTAGATAGACACAAGAGTATGAGGAATCAGTCATAAGCTTGTGTGATTAGAACTTATGAGTTAGATCAGAAGTTGTTAAATGGAAGTGTAAATGAGATTGGTGTTGAGTTGGAGTTGTGTGACCTAGGAAAGAGAGGACTAACCTTGAAGGGTCATTTAGAGAATCACCAAGAGGAAGGTGATTAGTTAGGGGATTGAATAGGTTGGAATGGTGTCCTTAAAGACAAGAGATGATGTGAGAAGTTGTATCTCACAAACCAATTGAAGAATTTATCCTTGATCCATAGGACTTGTAGTACATCTCTTGTGATTTTGTAAAGAAAATGTGTTGATCAATTGATAAAGGGAGATCACCTTTTTGTCAAAATTAGGACAAGAATTCTTTGTAGGGGTTTGAATGGTGGATGCTCTGCATCAATTGGTATCTGAGCAAGAAGATATTGGAAATGAATCCTAGATAGGTGGATATGGATTTGACAAGGTCAGAGAGGGAGATGCTAGAAGCATTGAAAGAGTGGAAAGATTTTAGGAAAAATGAGAGGAAGAAGAAAGAGGATGAAGTAAGGAGGAGATAAGAAGAGTTAAGGAGATTGGAAAAAGACTTAGAGGAGAATGAGGCTAGAACAAGGAAACTTGCAGAAATCTTAGAGCAGGTAGCCCATGAAGAGGCAGATGTACAAGGGGATGAAGAACCCAATGTTGAAGGGGTTGAAGGAGATATAGAAGATAGAGATATTGATGTAGGGTGTGAGCAACAAGTAGTTGTTGATGAACCTTGTAATGAAAAGGTTCTTGATGATGAGAAATAGATGGTAGAGAGTTTTGTTGATGTGAGAAGAAGAGATTAAAGACATGGAGAACTTGAAAGAGGTGAGATGATTCAAGTTGGGATAGTACTATGTCCTTTGGAGGGAACAAAATACCAAGGTACCCCTATGACAATTGATGAGAAGGATAATTAGGAAGCCTTAAAGATGAATGAGGAATCAGTTGAGTGCAAAGAAGAATGGCATGAGGAAGTGGTTCAAATTGAGAAGAATGAGTTGGTAGAAGCAGTGGTCTCATTGGAAGAGACTAAGAATGAAGTGATTGTGGTATTCCATGAGAAGGCCCATGAATTTGTCAGTCTCCTAGCATGGAGATGAGATATGTTGGTGACAAGGTAAAAATTTATCTTTGGATGGTAAGTTTGATTATGTTGTAGGTATATATAGAGATGTTGGGCATGATGATGCCACTGAAAAATAGTGAGTAGAAAGAAGTGTGCACATTACCAAGGAATGGAAAGGCTAAAGTGAAAATGAAGAGGAGAAATGTCAAGCAACATTTAGCAAGGATACCATGGATCAAGCAACATGATTTGTTGAAGCCAAGAGTTAAAATGAAGATTTAGTCTTTTTCTAGCTTGTTTATTGTAGGAATCATTTCCAAGGGGACTTAGAAAACTTTCAACTTGGGGAGTATGGTGCAGGAGCACCATGGCATGACAAGAAGTCAAGGTACACCAAGGGAACTTGATGGAGCACAAGGAGGGTTATAGGCATGAAGAAGATCAATATGACCTAAAAGATCCTAAATTAATGTAATTTGGCAAATAGAGCCACAAAATGTAATTCACAGTCCAAATAACAAATGCTTTTATTTTCTCTTTTATATTTGCTTTGTTATCATTGAAGTGATAATTCACAGTCCAAATAACAAATACTTTATAGTTTCCCAATATTTATGTCTATTTTCAATCCTGGGCCAACAGTGGTATCAAATCATTGGAACAAATCTTTGTGAAGCTTCCGAAGCTTGGAGCATTTTTACAAGTAAAATTTTTTTTATTCAGGTGAAATCAATTTTCTTTTTATAAATATTTTTACAGGTTGTTTTCTCTACTAAATTTTGGCAAGAAAATTTCAGTAGTTATTTAAATTTGTAATCTGTGCAAATTGTGCTTTATTTTTAGATTTACAATGCAATCTATTATTTCATTGATTGGAGAAACATTATATGGAAAAGATAATTGGATAAGATGGCATATAAAAGTAGAAAATACACTTATCTTTAATAATTTATGGTCTAAAATATGTGATGGAAGTACTCAGTCTACATAACCAACTGATGGTAAAGAAAAATAAATTTGGTTATATAAAAATTCAAAATTCTTGTGTTTGATAAGAGCTTCTGTTAATGGAGAAGTGTATAGACATATAAAAGGATGCATATTTTCTTGGGACTCCCTTCATAAATTAAAAAAATTATTTGATTCTCATTCAAAATTAGAGTTTATTTAGTTACAATAAAACTATTTAATCTTGAGTTGAAAAATGGTGGTGTTATGAGTCTAGCTTCTGAAATTAGAGCCATAAAACAAGATGTTGATGTCGCTGGTGGGAAAGTTGATATATATCTCACAACTTTTATTAAAGCACTTCTTCCAACACATTCCACATATCTAGAGTCTCTTCAAGAAAACAACCAATTGAAAATCATTACTTTTGATCTATTGGTTGAAAAGTTAGCAGAGCGTGAGAAAGCATTTGGAAGGAAAATAGGTAATACAAATGAAAATGTGTGTCTTTCTCATCATGAGAAACCTCCAAATAAAATCTCTTCAAGAGGTGGTTATCGTGATAGAGGGAAAGGTAGAGGTCAATGGAATAAAAATGATAATCAAAATGATAGGCAATTTTTATATTGTAAAAGATGTGGTAGAAAAGGTAGTCATGAAGCACATGAATGCAAGCTCTCTTGGGATAAGATAGAAAGTTTTAAAGAAAACTCTTTTAAGAAAAAAGATAAAATCAAAGTTTATAATGATGATAAACCTTCAGATGATAAAATTTCACGAGCAGCTCAATTTTCTTGTGATAGTGATGATGATCAATATGCACTTTCTATTTCAGAATTTGCTTCTAATTCATCATGGTATGATTCTTGGATTTTAGATATTGGAGCCACACAACATATGACATTACGACATGATTACTTTGAATAATATTATGATAGTGCTTGTGGTCCAATTTACTTGGTAGATAAATCAAGTCTCAAACCTTTTGGTAAATGAACTATTATATTTAAGTTGTCTAATCTTCAATATTTTGTGCTTCATGATATTTTATTTATTCCTTAATTATAACGTAATTAATTATCACTAGTATTGATTCGACAACAAGGGTACTGTATTTTGTTAAAAGATGGCGAAGTTGTTGTAAGAAATCCATCTAATAATCAAATTGTATTGATTGGATGTGGGGATGGAAGATTGTTAAAATTGAATGACACTTCTTCTCTTTCTAAAATTTTTGCATATCTTACTAAGGAAGGTAGTCTATCTGCTACTCTTTTATGGTATGAAAGGTTTGGGAATATTTGTTACATGATAAAATTCATATCATGAAAAAGAATGGTGTTGAAGGTTTTCTTGTTTTGCCTAAATCAATTGAAAAATGTGAAACATGTATTCTTTCCAAGCAACATAGAAATTATTTCCCTCATTCCAGTTGGAGAGCACAAATAAAATTGCAGCTTATACATTCTGATTTATGTGGGAGGATCTCGGTATTTTTTGTTGTTCATTGATGATTATAGTCGCATGACTTGGATTTATTTCTTGCAGCAAAAATTAGAAGTTTTTGAAATTTTTAAAAGATTGCGTGTTTTTGAGGATTATCTACGTCAAAATGGGATTCAAAATCATCTACCTATTCTAGGTATTTCTTAACAAAATGGATTTTTTGAATGTATGAATAGAACCATCATGAATATCATCAGAGCAATGTTATATTTTAAAGAAATCAAGTTGCAGCTTTGAGTTGAAGCAGCAAGAATTGCAGTCTATCTTTGTAATAGATCACCATCATTTGCATTTCACCAGACAATTCCATATGAAGTCTGGTTTGGGTATCCTCCTTCTATTCGACATCTTCATATTTTTGGGTCCACTTGCTATGCTTTAATTCCAAAGAAAAAAACAAGTTGCATCATCACAATTTTACATGTATTTTTCTTGGTTATGTTGAATCTTCCAAAGCATATAGGTTGTATGATGAAGCTAACAATAAATGCATCATTACATGTGATGTATTTTGTGAAACTTCTAAAAGTGCTAAAAATATGTAGCCTCACCTTATTTAGCTTCACCTTTCATGAATTAACATGTAGAATCTATACCTCAACCTGCCCTCACTCAAGCTGATGCATCTATGAATAAGAAAGAAGAAACTCTCTCAAATGATGAGCCTAAACTTTCAGAACCATCGAACACTACTGAAACATCTTTTGTGCAACCAAAATCTTCTCATAAGTGGGAAAAACAAGTCCAACAAACTTTTAAAGATTTAAGGCCTGATGAAATAGGTAAAACAGGTAAAAGAAATTCTTACAAGGAAAGGCTACATGCTAAATCTAATTAGTCTAATGATGAACTCAATCTCATAAGTGACTCTGAACCAACTTCCTATAATGAATCTAAAAACATTACAGTTTGGAGGAAAGCTATGTAGGATGAGTATGATGCACTTTTAAAAAATGATATATGGGAGTTCATTGATCCACCACTTGGTTGTAAGCCTATTGGATGCAACTGGATTTTTAGAAATAAATATAAAGTAGATGGTACACTTGAAAAACACAAATTTTGACTTGTTTCTAAAGGATATGCTCAAAAAGAGGAAATATATTTTGATGAAACATTTGCACCTACAACAAAATAGACCACCATTCATGCTTTTTTGAGCCTTGCAACTCAGAATGGCTGGAAAATTCACCAAATACATGTCAAGACCACATTATTAAATGGTGATCTTAAAGAAATAGTCTATATGACTCAACCTGAAGGGTATACAGTTAACAAGGAAGAACATCAATTATACAAGCTTTTAAAATTATTATATGGTTTGAAACAAGCTCCTCGGGCCTAGTATGAAAAACTTACTGAGCATTTCTTGAAGTTGAATTTCAAGCATTTTTGAATTTGATGATGCAAAACTTTTTGTTAAAAAGATTGATAATATTATTATCTATCTTTTTGTTTTTGTGGATGATTTATTTATTACTGGTACTTATGAGAATAATATTCAAGATGTGAAAGAATAATTGAAGCAAGGTTTTGATATGACTGATTGGGGTTACCTTCATTACTATTTAGGCATTGAGATGATTCAAACGCCTCATTCAATTTGTATTACCCAATAGAAATATATTGGTGATCTTTTGCATAAGTTTTTCATGGTTGCTTGCAAGCCCCTTAGTACTCCTATGGAGCAAAATCTTAAACTCACATTAGATGAATCCTCACCATTGGTTGATGCAACTATATATAGGCAACTTGTGGGTAGTTCGATCTATGTTACAACTACTCATTGAGATATTTCTTTTACTGTTGGAGTTCTTTCAAGGTTTATGCAACAACCTAGACAAACTCATTGGTTCACTGCTAAAAGAATTCTTTGATATCTACAAGGTACTCAATACTATGGGATCAACTATTCTAGGACAAAAGAGTTTTCTTTACTTGGCTATTCCAATTCAGATTATGCAGGTAATCAATAGATGGAAAATCTACAACCAGATTTTCAATGCATCTTGGTTCTGCTGGAATCTCTTCAGTCCCCGTTGTCTCTTCTTCTGAAGCTATATATATTGCAGCCTCTAAAGCAAGTCAAGAAATCTTATGGATTAAAAGGATTCTTGCAGACGTGCAGACACCATAGATTTCATCAACCCCAATCTTCATTGATAGTCAATTTGCTATCAAAATGGCTAAAAATCTAGTCTTTCATGACCGTACCAAATACATCAGCATGAAGTTTCATTTGATCTGGCATCATGTGAAAGATGGAAGTATACATCTCAAATATTATCCCACTGCAGATCAACCTGCTAATATTTTTACCAAGGCATTGGGAAGAGAAAAGTTTGAGAAGTTTATAGGAATGATTGGCTTAACCCTTTCAGATTAAGGGGGGGATTTTAATAAATTATCTTTAGGGTTCCTAAATACTCAATATTAGATTAGGTTTCCTTAATAAATCTCAATAAATTTATTCTACTAATCGATGAGCTCATGCATTCCAATATAAAATAAAACAAAGAGAGATAGATGTGCCTACTTGAAATCATGTGATCAAGGAAGAATGAGATAGATCAGAAGTAGAAGAAAATAAAATTGTACCCAACTCCACAAAAGAAAAAGATTCAAGGAGTCCACTACACATTGAAAACAACCAAAGAGATGCAAAGATCTAAACCCTAGGGACTTACAAAAAATAAAACATTTATCTTTTTTTTGTAGGCTATGCTACCCGACTAGCGATTAAAAATAATGAATCCTTACTTGCCCATTCCCCAAGCCTCATAGCCTGAGTGAAAAGAAGTAACTCCTTGTCGAGGTGGAAAGAGGGAGTTACTCTTGCTACCTAGCAAGCAAGAGAAGCTCATGAAACAAAGGAACAAATATGTGAATATGCTATGGATTTGACTATATAGAGGTTGGAAAATAATTTATCATACGAATGTTGTACATGTGGGTATATGTATACATTAACACATAGAAGAGAATGTGTAATAAATGATTAGTTGAGAGTGAAATTAAAAAACATATTTATATAGGTATATTTATGCAAATGCATACACACACACACACACACACACACACTTGTTTGTTTGTTTGTGTGTGTGTGTATGCATATTTGTACGTATATAAATATATTTACCCAAGGATAAAGAGAAGTAGAAGAGAAATATTCCAAATGGAAATTAAATGTTAATTATATAAACACATAAGATCAATTAATTAAGGACTACCAAGGTTGTTTATTAAAATTGATGAGGAACTTCTACACCTAGAATACTAGATAGACCAACTATGCATCAAAATACCACACCCCCAACTTAAGCAACTGATAACAGTCAAGGTTCTAGCTTGGATGGGATTCCTAACTTTCACTGCTTGCTTGTGCGCTCTTACGTTGATGATACTCTTTTCCCACTCACATGATTGTTTCTCCTATTGCATCCACTGATATGGAAGGATTAGATATCCGCATCATTGAAATTATAATCTTATGTCATCTAATATCAATATAAATATGCATCAATTTTTACAATAATTTCTATTGCCTTTCATTTCCAAAAATTCCACATAATAAATATATAAATCCTCCTAGTATTATTTTCGTGAACAGAATGAGATATAAATACCTATTTTCATTAGCAAATATACTTAACTAAAATTAATTGAAAACCAATAAACCATTATTGTCACACTTCACATGAAATAGTTATTACAGTTTTAAAATAAAATAGTCACAAGAGATGTAACAAGCTTACCTCAAAATGAGCTGAAAAACTAGTTGCATTTCATTGTGCCTTGAGACTTTTGGACCAACAATATGGTACTTAGATGCAATAACCCATTCAAAATAACTTGTGACAAAATAACCCGGTCCCAATGATAAAATCACCCAAGGTAATAATCCTACATTAAATTACCATGTCGATCAAAAATTTGGCACACAATTACTTATTTATGCCTTATCTTTGCCTGTAGATCAATGTTAAGTGTTATTTAATTGCAACATACATTTGGATATGTGCTGAATTAATGTAGGGTTATTTGTCAATGAGTTGTTAAATTACCCTAGAATGTTTTGTCATTGGGTTATTTTGACTAGGTTATTTTACTGTGGGTTATTTGCCTAGATTATTTTGTCCTATAATCTAATATGATGTTGAATATTGAAAGACTCCAGCAGTGCGTAGAGAAGTTGATCCTAAAGATGTTAGGAAGATTGACAGACACAAGGACCGCCAAGAATGGTTGGACTGCCATGAGATGATACAATTGAGGAAGAGAATGGTAGTGAAACAAATAATTCAGAGTGTTTGGATATTGACAACCCAAATGAGGCTTACTCTCATAGGGTTTTGTATTTTGATGTTTGAGACTATTGTTATACTACTTTTTTTAAGTTTATTATGTTGCTATACTATCACTCTTGTGATTTGTTTACCTATTAATATTGTCATTACCTATTATTAACATAGCTCTCTCTCTATAATATATTTTGAAAAATTCATATATATATATATATATATATATCATTTTCCCCCCTGCCATGCCCAAAAAATGATCCTCTGACTACTATCCCTGAAATGCATCCCCTATCGTCCCCCCATCCCTATCCCAAAATCATCATGGAACATTGGTTTCAACATAAGAGATTCTCACCATATGAGCTTCTCTTTGCTTTGTTTCCTCCACATAGATGATGCAACACTTTCCTCATTTGCTTGAGCAATATCATTTCTAGGTCAACTTCTATTGCAATCTTGTTGTGGACACTCAAATGCCTTATGGAAAACTTTACCACACCTATAACCTTATTAGTAAAAATCTTTTAAGAAAAAAATTGGTGAACCAAAAGTATAAGTTTTCTTGATCAATATCATTTCTAGGTCAACTTCTATTGCTATCTTGCTAGGTTTGTGGGCACTCAAATGCCTTATGCAAAACTTTTCCACAACTATAACCTTATTAGAAAAAAAATGTTATGAAAAAAATTGGTGAACCAAAAGTATAAGATTGTTTGAAAAGTTTGGGAAAAATCAAATCTATCACCAAGTTTTCAAGACAAGAACGGTAGGGGATGGGGGTGTTGAGCTTAAGGGATGACTTTTTGTGATCTATTTTTAGGGATGGAAAAAGATACGATTACAAACAAAATAGGGAAAATTTAAAATATATAGGGGAATTTCAAACATTCATATAATATTGATAAATTATTTATCATATACATGAGGGATCATCCTTAATACATAACATTGTTGAATTGAGAGTTCACATTAGTGTTGAATAAATTAGCAAATGCAAAAATTTAATTGCTTTCATAATTTTTTTTGTCAATATTCAAGTGATATTGAAAAATAGTATACAAATTACAACAAAATGCTTAACAATTACATGTTTAACTTTCGACTACAATATGGAAATACAAAAAAAAAGAAAGTTTTATTTTATTTCCTCCTCATTTAGGACAAGTTGGGGTGTGGAAGTTGTTGTCATCTGAAATAAGTTTTCTTTATCCAACATCAATCAAATAGTTGATGACAAGTACCATGGTAGTTACAAATTTCAAACATATGTTATGTCACTAGTCATTTAGTTCTCATTAAATATCACACTAGGTTATGGAGTAGCTAGCCTATGTGTAATGTCCTAAGCCAAAACAATCATGCAAATCTAATTCTTAACTTTCCACAAACACTTAATAGTTGAATAACAACACTATCAGGCCCTATTAATTAATCAGATCTTGGACAACTCAGATCTTGTGTGAGTTAGAAACATCAAATTTCCAACAATGCTTCTGTATGATGTCTCATCAACAATTTCAGCACCATCATCTATACACAATGTAACTCCATGAGCAATTGGAGTAGAAAGAGGTTTACAATCAGCCATATCAAATTTCTTTAGTATATCCTTTGCATACTTTGTTTGACAAACAAAAATTTCATTTTCACGTTGATAAACTTCTATTCCCAAAAAATACTTCATGAGACCCAAATCTTTCATCTCAAATTCATTCATCATAGCAACTTTGAATTCCTCTTTCATCTTAGAACAACTACCCATATATAACAAATCATCAACATGCACACTCACAATGATAATATCATTACCTTCTTGCTTGTAATAAAGGGTAGGTTCACTCTTACTTCTTTGAAAGCCATTCTGCTGAAAATATCCATCAATCCTTGCATACCATGCACGTGGTGCTTGCTTGAGGCCATACAAAGCCTTCTTTAGCTTATAGACATGATCTTCTTTTCCTTGAACTTCAAAACCTTGTGGCTGTCCCACATATACTTCTTCTTCTAAGTACCCATTCAAGAAGGTACTTTTCACATCCGTGTGATGAATAGTCCATTTCTTTTGAGCTGCAAGAGAGATTAACATTCTAATAGTTTCTTTTCTTGCTACAGGTGCAAAAGTTTCTTCATAATCAATGCCATACCTTTGAGTGAAACCTTTAGCAACCAATCTTGTCTTGTATCTTTCTACACTCCCATCACTATTATACTTGACCTTGTAGACCCATTTTGTGCCAATCTTCATTTTCTCATGTGGAGGCTCTACAAGCTCCCAAGTCTCATTCCTATCAATGGAATCCATCTCTTCATTCATTGCTTGCATCCAAACCTCATTAGTACATGCATCTTCAAAACATGATGGCTCAAAATCAGCTTTAGCAAGTAATGCAAAATTTACTATCTCATCTATTGGATCCTCTTCATGTGCTTGATTTTGACACTTTTGATAAATATCACTTAATCTTCTTACCTTTCTTGTATTACTTGGGCTTGAGGATGGGCTTCTACTTGGAATTGATGAGGGGCTACTTGGTGGACTTGGAGATCCTATAATAGATTCATTAGCTGGCTGCTCATTATTATTATCAGCAATAATATCATCATCCAAAACTGATTTTGGCTTTTCAACATGGCATTTTTTATGACCATAAAGTCCCCCTTCATCAAAAATCACATCTCTTGAAACAACAAGCTTATTAGTAAGATGATTATACAATCTATAAGCCTTGCTTTCCTCACTATAACCCACAAAAATGCATGATTCACTTTTAGCATCTAGTTTTTGCCTATTTTGATCAGGGATACGGACATAAGCCCAACAACCAAAAACTTTAAAATGATTTACATTAGGTCTTTTCTCATACCATGCTTCATATGGAGTCATCTTATCTAAGGCACTTGTAGGACTCCTATTGAGAATATAGATTGCTGTAGCAACTGAATCAACCCAATAGGAATTGCTCAAACCCTTGGTTTGTAACATACTCCTTGCCATTTCTACCACAGTACGGTTCTTCCTTTCAGCCACACCATTCTGTTGAGGTGTGTATGAAGTTGTTAGTTGCCTCTTGATCCCATTTATCTCACAAAAATTTTGAAAATATTTTGAGCAAAACTCTCCTCCACGATCTATTCTCAAACATCTGATTGTGTTTCCTTTCTCATTCTCTACACGAGCTTTAAACCTCTTGAAAGTAGCAAGGGCTTCATCCTTAGTCTTCAAAAAATGCACCCAACACATGCATGAGTAATCATCAATAAAAGTAATGAAATATGATGACTTACCCAAACTTTGTGTTTGCATAGGACCACAAATATCTGAATGAGTAAGCTGTAGGGGGTGCTGAGCCCTCCATGCATTTCCTTTTGGAAATGAATCTCATGCGTGCTTTCCTTTTGCACATCCTTCACAAATCTTGTTATGCTCTTCAACCTTAGGCAATCCAAGAACCAATGCATTGGATGTTAGAACCTTCAAACTATGAAAATTCAAATGGCCATATCTGAGATGCCGCAACCAACTTTTATCCTCATATGCCATATTAACAAGCTGGTTATCATTTTCGCCAAACTTCAGGGGGAACATCCTATTCTTTGTCATAGGAACAACTGTAATTACTTTATCGCCGCGATTCTTATCATAGATAGTACATTTCATATTCTCAAATACTACTCTATAATTCTTCTCACACAGCTGCCCAACACTCAATAAATTATCTGCAATTTGGGAGTATAATAAATATCCTGAACACTTTTTGTACCTTCCTTTGTTTGAACATCCATGGCTCCTTTGGCTGCGACCTCTACTGTATTGTTATTTCCAAGAGTAATATTGGATTTATAGCCATCATCAAGCTTTGAAAAAATATCCTTGTTACCAGACATATGGTTAGAGCACCTAGAATCTAAATACCAAATATCATTCTTATTTTTTTCTGTTTTGTCATAACACAAGAATAAATTACCTGAGGGAGGATCCTCATCTTGTTGAGCATAATTTGCATTATTGTTACCTGATTTCAGTCTACACTCTCTCTCAAAGTGTCCATACCGACTGCAATGGTAATATTGAATGTTTCTTTTATCAAATCTACCTCGGCCTCTTCCTCCTTGAGCACCTTCTTTTCCTCTAGTTCCTCTTGAAAAGTTCTGATTTTGACCCCTTCCTGAGCCATTGTGGTTGTTATTGCTGCTGCTAGCACCATCATTCTTTGAAATTTGCAATTGAAAAGAAAAAACCTTCTCATTAATGCTAGTAGAAGTGTTCCTTATTCTATCCTCATGTGATATGAGAGATCCAACTAGCTCATCAAACTCCAAAGTGGCTAAATTTTTACTTTCTTCCATAATAATTGCTACAGTATTCCATTTTGGGGTTAGAGATCTCAATACCTTCTGTATCACATGCTCTTGGCTCATAGGTTCACCCAAAGTGGCCATTTTATGAATCACATCCTTGAATCTTACACAAAAATCTCCCACATTCTCACTTTCCTTCATCTTCAAATTCTCATATTCTCTCTTCAAGGTTTGTAGTTTCACAACGTTGATCTGGTCATTGCCATGGTAAGCATCTTTTAGAGTCTTCCAGGCATCCTTTGTTGTCTATGCATCAGCAATTCTAGGAAACAAGCTCTTCTCAAAAGCCATTTGAATGTGAAATAGAGCCATTGCATTCTTCTTCTCAGCGTCCTTCTTCAATCTCCTCTCATTAGCTACGAGATCATCCCAATTCTCAAGTTCTTCATATCCTGATTCAATGATCTCCCAAAAATCTTTTCCTATCAAAAAGGTCTTCATCTTGATTGACCAATATTGATAATCAGCTCCATCAAATTCTAGAATTTGCAAATTATTTGCCATGCTGAAAGCTTCACAATCCTAAAGCTCTGATACCAAATGTAGAAATTAAAGAGCAGCAACCACAATGAAAGAGATAACAACAAAATAGATTACAAGATCAAAAAAATGAAAATACTGAACAGAACAGAGGATACTCTGTTTTACAACAGCAAAAACTTACAATTATTGCAGCATGCTTCTTGTATATAAATTACATTTTAGTAAGCAGCTTTATTCAAGCTTAACAAAAATAAACTAACCTTATCTTCTAATTAGCAATCTACTGTAGAATCTGCCAATGTTGAGTGCTTGTAAAAACAACATTAATTCCTTATTTTAAAGCAGTGTAAAATAGAACTAATAGATTGCTGGAGGCAAGTCTAAAATAGAACTAATAGTTTGTTAAAGGCGATGATATCAACATCATTATCCTTCAGTTTATACATCAGCATATGAACACTTTCATCACACACCAATCAACAATAGCAACCTAACACCCAAACTTCTTATTATAATGAACAACAAACACAATTGTACTTCTTGCTCTCTTTCTTATTGCAATAATGCCTATCTTACATCCAAATGATTCTGCAACAACAACAATTGATAACACCGCTAATGATAAATAGGATCAATATAATGTAGCAGGAGTGCACATCCAATAAAGCTCAAATGCAAACTCTGTGTGAGATTTCCCTCCAGAACCATTAGGGTCTTCATTATAGGATTCCCACACTTGAACACAAGTGCATATAATGAATTATGAAAGGAATTTGGTTAACTATAGACGATGATCCCAAATGAAAAATTCACTCTTTTATATCCTCCACAAACAAAACAGGTCATTCACCATTCAAATCTGAAATTTTAAATTTGCAGTCACTATAGGCAGGAAACGTTCCATTTTGAAGATATGGAAACCTTCCATTTTGAAAATATGGCACCAAAAAAATAGACTACTGGAAACAATGGAAACAATACTACACATGCTGAAAAGTTAGGAGGGGAATGGAAGCATATGTGAAAATATCGAGGATCGGGTGCTGGCCATAACACAAGACTCAAACTATAGGATGAGGTGTCAGGGGTTGAGTAATGGGCACGCTGGTAAGAAAAAATTGAAAGAAAAAGCATATTCGTGAATGGAAAATATACACTAATAGAAACAGAGAAGATGCAATCACAAACCTAATATGTAGAGACTTAGATAGACTGGAAAACAAGAAAGGACACTAGGGCATGTGTAACAAGCATCTACCCCCCATCCAAATATCATCTCATCTATTTCTTTTAATAGTTTTCAGATTTCACATTTTTTTATGAAGTCAGCTTTATTGGGGGCTTTGTGAATATTCTGACCTAATGTCATTTGTAGACTATTGTAATCATGACTTATTTGCTTGCAATAAAAGATTTTATGGGTGTTCGAATTAGATTGGATATTTCGGAATTAGATTTTCAGATAATGTCAATTTCATGTTTGTGTCCATCCAAAATACTGGAATTGGAATTTTGAAATTTCAATTTTACCTCTAAAATGGACATTTCATCTTCCACTCAAATAGGTGGAATTGGAATTTCAAATTCCAATTCCAATTTTTATAAAACCAAATTTAATATTTTGTGGGATCTATGACTATAAGGATGTATATTATATTGCTATAAGGATATATATATATGTGTGTGTGTGTGTGTGTGTATACATATGTGTATGTATACACAAATGTGTGTATATGTATATATACACACGTATGTATTTGTGTATATATATACATGTGTGTATATACATATATGTATGTGTATATATGTGTATGTGTATATATACATACATGTGTATATGTGTATATCTGTATGTATACACACACATGTACACACATGTGTATGTGAGTATATATACATATCTGTGCATATGTATATCACTGTATATATGTGTGTATACACACACATGTATACATATACACACATGTGTGAGTATGTGTATATATACAGACATATACACACCATATTCAAAGAAATTAAAATTCCTTATGCATCTTCTTAGTCATCTTCCGGGTGAACCAAACGGGTCAGCCCATATTCCGAAAATCATTTTCAAGATTTGTATCTTCCAGAATTGCAGCATCTTCCAGAATTGACTGTATATGTGTATGTGTACATATACACACATGTGTATATGTGTATATCTGTATGTATACACATGCATGTACACACATGTGTGTATTTGTGTATATATACATGTGTGCATATGTATATCACTGTATATATGTGTGTATATACACACATGTATACATATACACACATGTGTGCATATGTGTATATATACAGACATATACACACCATATTCAAAGAAATTAAAATAAAAAATTAAAATTCCTTATGCATCTTCTTAGTCATCTTCCGAGTGAACCAAACGGGTCAGCCCATATTCTGGAAATCATTTTCAGGATTTGTATCTTCCAGAATTGCAGTATCTTCCAGAATTGACTGTAATTGGCATTTGGTATTCCAGCACCCAAACGGGCCCTAAAAGATTTTATGAGAGGAATTATCAAATTCAAGGACACATTTGTATTCCTTTTCTTGGAAGAATACATACCAAACGTAGAAAATAATTTCAAGTTGATTGTTTGTTCTTTTTGCATCAACATTTTGGATCATATTCTATTATTCATCATTGAGATGAGAGATTGTAAGAAGAGTGAAAAGATGGAAATTATAGAGTATGATTCAAAACATTCATTCACAAATGAACACACAATGGAAGCTAGAAACAAATTCCCGTCAATTAATAGATTGTGGAAAACTAATGCATTTAATTTCAAATTGCTATGGGAAACATCAAATTCAAGAAGAATGTATTCATATCCTATATTTTCATAAACAGAAAGCTTGATTTTTTGTCCAAAAAATAATAATTAGGATGTAAGAAAATATACATATATAGGAATAACACGACATATGTCAAAAAAAGGTATCTTCAAAGGGTGACATCTATGTGGATAAACAATTGATAGCCTATGTAGTATCAATGAAGAATTTTAAAATCACATTTAACGTACCAATTATAATGCATCTTATTCCTCTCTTATTCCTCTTTAACTGAACTGATGGTACTTCGTACTGATGAATTTATTTTTTATATAGAGAAATCAATGTGAAATTATAATTATGATGTGAATTATATATATATATATATATATAATCATGCAAAGAAAGTTGACCTAGAAGAGATTAAATTTAAAGCATCCAAACAATAGTATTGTAATAATTTTTCTAACAATTGACTCAAGGGTGAACGGACAATAGATTAAGGATACGATTCCGTTGGAGGAGTTTGGGCTCCTATTTTATTACGAAGACAATACCATGAAATTGGATAGATGCAGCTATAGGAATGAATTGTATCTTCAAACTTTAAGCTGATGCTGAGCAGAGGCGGAAAAAGCTTCCCCACCAGTTTAGAGGCGTCTATAATCGGGAGAGAGAGAGAGATCTCTCGTAATCAGCTATTAACCCACAAAAAATCCAATACATTGTTTGTTTCTAATCGAAGCAGTAAAAATTAACAAATGAGTGACAATATGTGTCAATGGGAATTCTGAACTTTTCATACAATCCCCAAAATAAAATAACTTACCAGAAAACGCTGAAAACAGTGGTGAGTATTACAGTCTTCCTTTCAAATCTTCTGCTGCATTTTTAGTTTTAGGACCCTTAGTTGGTTTGAGATAAATGGTATTTTTATGTTGTAAAATGAAATAAGCAATGCATTTGAGATGGATCATTATTTTTATTATTAATAAAGAAGAAACGTATCTGCATGGTAATAATGATAATAATGAGCTCTTGATATTACGAAGTGATGCTCTTGATCTAATATTACTATTAACATACGTTGATGTCATTGGGCATAAATGATATTATGCGATGTGATTTAAATTAACAGACAGATCCGAGTCTCAAATTAACAGATAATTCTGAGTCTCAGTGATTAAGAGTAATTTGATGCTTTTATTTTTTCAATAGAGTTATGGAATGTAGGTTGTTTACTAGTTATTTATTTGTTTTGTTAATCCCATAAACATGTTTTAAATCTGCATATCTTTCAGACTATAATTATGATTTTATGTAATTTTCAGGGGGCAAATGTGTTCTGAGATTCTGAAAAGACTTAAATTGAAAGATGTTGTTCGTTCTTCTGTAGTTTCTAAAAAATGGTTTGCACTAGTCAAATCATTGAGAACAATCAGTTGTTCTAGTTCTGAATTTGTTTATGTCAATGACCTTAAGCGTTTACAAAGTTTTTCTAAAATAGAACATTTGTGCATCAACAATCTGGGAGTTGAATCTATAGCAGTTAGTCTTTTCTTTTTCTTTGCTTTGTTTTGTAGTCTTTTTTTTAAATTAAAGTGCTTGAATTATTTGTCGTGGTTGATTTGTGATTTTTATGTATTTTTTAAAATTAAATATGGTCACTATGGGAGCTGAATCTTATTGGAGGACGTGGATGCCAGCTGGGCACCCTTCTAATCTTCCCTGTCCTTTCCGCACTTCCTCTGCACCTACCCGCTTTGCGTTATGCCTTGTCGCATGATCACAAGGCAGTTTTTCTGGTCTTGCGATCATGCGACCACTCAACTTTTCGGGAGCCTTTCCTTTTGCCTTGTCACATGATCTCAAGGCTGTTCTCTCATTCATGCGATCATGCGACTGCATTAATTTCCTTCTATTAATTCAGTTTTACTTTATTCCTTTCTTCCTTATGATATTTTAGTCGGATATTTTCTGGGCATTTTCTAGATGTTTCCCGGAGGTTGTATGTATTAAAAAAGGAAATGCTTTCTCTGTTTTTGTGAAGAAGAAGATAAATATACTTTGTTTATTTTGCAGAAAAATATGGTTGTGTGAGCATTGGCAGCTCTTGGCAAATCCGTAAGAAATCAGCAGACATTAATATATAAAAGTTTTTATTTTAAAAGTTCTGAGAGTCAATCTACTCTGTTTCTACTCTGTTTTGCTTTGTTCATTTGCAACATTGTGTTATCGGTAATCTCTCTTCCTCCATCAAATTGGTATCAGAGCAGGTTATTGAAGAAAAGAGTTCTGCTGAAGGTTGAAGAGCACAAAAAAGTATCTGGGTATTGTTTCTTGGCAAGATTTCATTGTGGGTAAAGAGAAAATCAGAGAAAAGAAAGAAAAGGGTTTGTAAAAAAGAGAAAGTGTTACTGGTAAACCATGGCAGGAACCAGTGGGAGTATTTCTCAACCTTAAATTCTAATATTTAATGGAAAAAATTATGATTATTGGAGCATTAAAATGAAAACTCTTTTTCGTTCACAAGATGTTTGGGATTTAGTTGAAAATGGGTTTCTTGAACTAGCAGACCAGCAGGCATATCAAGCTCTTTCACAAGCTGATAAGGATTTGTTGAAGGAAAATAAGAAAAAAGATGCTAAGGCACTGTTTTTCATTCAACAAGTAATGGAAAAATCAATCTTTCCAAAGGTTGCAGCTACCACAAGATCAAAACAAGCATGTGACAGTTTACAAACAACATACCAAGGCACAGGCAAGGTAATAATGGCAAAATTGCAAATACTTAGAAGAGATTTTGAAAATTTACAAATGAAAGACTCAGATTCAATAGACACATTCTTCACTTATGCAATGTCAATAGTAAATCAATTAAGGACCTATGGAGACACTATTGAAGATCAAAAGATTGTGGAAAAAATACTTAGAAGTTTGTCTACTAAATTTGATGTTGTAGTAATAGCCATTCAAGAGGCCAAAGATCTTTCTCAGTTATTAGTAGATGAATTCATGGGGTCACTTTTAGTGCATGAGCAAAGATTAAATCGATCAGGGTCATCATCATTGGAGAATGCATTCAAGACTCAGCTCTCATTTGGCAGAACAAGAGGGAGATCAAATAACAGCCGAGGCAGAGGACGTTTTTCATCAAGGGGAGGAAGAGAAAACACACAATTTGAAAGTAGAAGACCACCATCAAGCCCACAAGCCCATTCTACATCAACAAGAGGAAGGGGGAGAAGTCATTCTCAAAGTCATCATCAAGGAGAAAGGTATGATAAATCCAACATCCAATGTCATTATTGTAGCAAATTTGGGCATTATGCATCAGAATGTAGGAAAAAACAATATGATTTGAATAAGCAAAAGGCACATTTTACACATGAAAATCAGTCAAACAATAGTGAACAAGACACAATATTGATAGCATGTAATTTAGCACAAGAGAGTTTCAAAGAACTATGGTTTTTAGATAGTGGGTGTAGTAACCACATGGGTTGTAAAAAGGAGATGTTTGCAACAATAGATGATTCGGTAAAATCAGAAGTAAAATTGGGAAATGATCAAAAGGTTTCAGTTATGGGCAAAGGGTCAATCAACATAAAAACAAAACAAGGTGAAGAGAAACATATTTCAAATGTATACTATGTTCCTAGATTGCAACACAACCCTATAAGTATTGGACAATTGGTACAAAAAGGATATAGAATATACTTTGAGAATGGTGAATGTGTGATCCTAGACAAGAAACCAAGCAATAGGTATATTGCAAGACTTGAAATGACTAAGAATCGGATGTTCCCATTAAAAATTCAAAATGAATTAATGATAGAGCCACAAGGATTACAAAAGGTTGCTTAAATAGCTATTAAAGCCTCATACAAAAATGAATCTTGGTTATGGCATTTAAGGCTTGGGCATTTAAACTTCAAAGGATTGCAGCTGTTATACAAGAAGAAAATGGTATATGGGTTGCCAAAAATAGATCCATTTAAGACAACATGTGAGAGTTGCATATTGGCAAAGCAACATAGGAAATCATATCCAGTTAGGGAGTCATATAGAGAAAAATAACCACTTGAGATAGTGCATTCAGACATTTGTGGGCCTATGCAAACACCTTCCATGAGTGGAAAATTTTATTTCATAACGTTTATTGATGATTTCAGTAGAAAAGCATGGGTTTATTTTTTGAAGTACAAATCTGATACATTTGCTATTTTTAAAGAGTTCAAGACAAAAGTTGAAAAAGAAAGTGGATATTCTATCAAAACATTGAGAACTGATCAAGGTGGAGAGTATGTCTCAACTGATTTTCAAAATTTTTGCAAAGAAAATGACATAAATAAATAATTTACAGCAAGGTATACCCCTCAACAAAATGGAGTAGCAGAGAGAAATAATAGAACAATCATGGAAATGGCACATAGTATGATAAAAGCTAAACACTTACCAAATGAATATTGGGCTGAAGTAGTTGCATGTTCGGTATATATTTTGAATAGGTGTCCAACAAAAGTAGTGATAAATAAAACACCAGAAGAAGCTTGGAGCAAAAGGAAGCATAACATATCACATTTGAGAGTTTTTGGATGTGTGACATACTCATTGATACCTCAAGAGTTGAGAAGAAAACTAGATGACAAAGGAGAGAAATGCATATTTGTGGGATATAGTGAACACTCAAAGGCATATAAGCTATATAATCCTATTACAAAGAAGCTGATAATAAGTCATGATGTTGAATTTGTTGAAGAAGAGGCATGAGATGGCAGCATAGACAAAACAAATATAAGTACATTTAGTGTTCTACAAGAGAATGAAGAAAATGAAATTCAGCTTGCGAATCCTCCTACATAAACAAATGCTCCTACAACACCATCAAGAGCTTCTAGCACTCCAAATCCCACTACACCAACAAGTAATAACAGTAGCGAGTCTTCTAATCCAACACTTGCATCTTTAAGGTCAAAGTCTATAAACACATCAAAGAAGACAAGAAGTATTAGGGAGATTTATGATGAAACACAAGAAGCTGAAAATGTTGATTTTTGTTGTGATTTTGCATTTTTAACCCAAACTGATCCAATCTATTTTGAAGAAGTCTTAAAAAAAGACAAATGGTTTGCAACTATGGATGAAGAGATTCAGTCAATAGAAAAGAATGAAACTTGGGATCTAGTAGAACTTCCTAAAGGCAAGGATGTGATTGGAGTTAAATGGGTTTATAAGACAAAGTATAATGTTGATGGAAAAGTAGCCAAGCACAAGGCAAGACTAGTGGCAAAAGGTTTTACACAAAAGCTAGGTATAGACTTCAATGAAACTTTTGCACCTATGGCAAGATTATATACAATAAGAATGGTCCTATCTATAGTAGCTCAAAACAAATGGAAAGTTTATCAAATGGATGTCAAATCAGCATTCTTAAATGACATTTTGGAAGAAGAAGTGTATGTAAATCAGCCACCTGGTTATGAAGTTTTGGGAGAAGAACATAAAGTATGCAGATTAAAAAAAATATTATATGGTTTGAAACAAGCTCCTAGAGCTTGGTACAGTAGAATAGATTCTTATTTTGTGAACAATGGCTTTAACAAGTGTGGTAATGAACCTACTTTGTATATCAAAGTGAATGATGAAGGAAAAATTTTGATAGTTTGTTTGTATGTAGATGATCTGATATTCATAGGTAATATGCAAACTAACACATTCAAGGCAGCCATGAAAAAATAATTTGACATGACTGATTTGGGCCTCATGAGATACTGTTTTGGCATGGAGGTAAGTCAAAATGATCAAGGAATCTTCATATGTCAAAGCAAGTATGCTAATGATTTGTTGAAAAGATTTAAGATGACAAATGTGAATTCAGAACATGAGACATTTTTACAAAACCATTGGCAAAGAACATTTTTGAACAACTTTGGGAAGAAATCGGCATTGCGGACATACATAACAGTGAAGATTAAGGGGGAGTGTTGGAGGACATGGATGCCAGTTGGGCACCCTTCTAATCTTCCCTATCCTTTCCACACTTCCTCCGCACCTACCCGCTTTGCGTTATGCCTTGTCGCATGATCGCAAGGTAGTTTTCCTAGTCTTGCGATCATGCAACCACTCAAATTTTCAGGAGCCTTTCCTTTTGCCTTGTCGCATGATCTCAAGGCTGTTCTCTCATTCATGCGATCATGCGACTACATTAATTTCCTTCTACTACATTTAATTCAGTTTTACTTTATTCCTTTCTTCCTTACGATATTTTAATCGGATATTTTTTGGGCATTTTCTAGATGTTTCCCAGAGGTTGTATGTATTAAAAAAAGGAAATGCTTTCTCTATTTTTGTGAAGAAGAAGATAAATATACCCTATTTATTCTGTAGAAAAATACGGTTGTGTGAGCATTGGCAGCTCTTGGAAAATCTGTAAGAAATCAGTAGGCATTAATATATAAAAGTTCTAAGAGTCAATCTACTCCGTTTCTTCTCTGTTTTGCTCTGTTCATTTGCAGCATTGTGTTATCGGTAATCTCTCTTCCTCCATCAAATCTATCACTTGGAAATTTGAGGACATTAATACTGAATATCAATGCACATGAGGAATATCTTGTAGGTTATGTGGCGTTATTGTATTGCATTCTGAGAGGTTCTCCTTTGCTGAGAACAGTCAAAATTAATGGTCTGGGACAACAAGTAGATGATGAATTTGAAGAGAACCTTAAGAAACTTAGAATGTTATTTCCACACTCTGGGATAACTATCATAAAGAATCAAGAATAGTCCTGGCTCGACGACCTTCTTCAACAGATGAAGATGATGGGAACATGAAATAATTGATGGGAGAGAAGAATCAATAAAGAAACTTTCAATTTTGAATACAAACTTTCATGGGTGCAAGTATTTTATAGTTGATATCTTTAAATAAAGATTTTATGGAGAACAAGTACTTTATATTTCATATCGTTAAATAAAGATTTTATGGAGAACAAGTACTTAATATTTGATATGGTGAAATAAAGATTTTATGGAGTACAAGTAATTTATATTTGATATCATTAAATAAAAATATTATGGAGAACAAGTACTTTATATTTGACATCGGGAAATAAAGATTTTATGGAGAACAAGTAATTAACTCTTTTAAATAATTAAAGACTTAAAATAACTTAAAAATAAGCTCTTGTCTCACGTCTCCATGCCAATTAATAGTTGGAGTGTTTCCATGCAAAGTTTTAATTTTAGGAAAAGGATAAATTAGAATCTTTTTCTATTCGATTGAAAATTTAATTCAAAAATAGTATTTGAGAGTCTCTTAAAAATAAGCTGCAAGCATGACCATTCATGGCGCCACCAGCTCCACAAAGAGTGGAACAATTGTTGCTAGCTAAGCAGAACATGGGGATGGCCCTTAGTATAATCTTCAATCTTAGCAATGTGAGTGAAATATGTAATGTAGAGTTTATGAATATATTTCCATAGCTATAGTTATGATTATTAGTTATTTATATATTCTAAATTTAAGTATTTTAATGATTTTTTTATTGTTTCAATATTAATGTTATTTTTTGTGAAGTTGTCAAATATAAAGATGTAGTTAGTAAAATAATAATTATACACAAAATGTTGAATTTTTTACTATCAAATAAAGGTTTTTGAAATTTTTGATTGACTTGCGAGAATGTGAATTGTTTAATTGTTCTATTAAACTATTTATTTCTTGTACATTTGGTAAATTATATTTATTTTTCAAATGTTATCTAGTCCAAATTGTAAAGCTATTTGGTATTGTATTTGAAATTACTTGTGTAAAACAAGTTTGCAAACTTTGTGAAGTACATTTCATTTTCCTAGATTTATTAGACTTTGTACTATTTACCTTTAGAAATTTTTGATGATATGGAACTATGAGAATATGAAATTGTTCAAGTTCTTGAACAAAAATGAGAAAGATTATATTTGAAAAAAAAAACACTTTTGTCATATTATTTATTCCTAGTGTATTTGCTAAATTATTTATTTCAAGTCAAATAAATGTTTTATTCCTAATAACTAGCACTTGCACCTCGACAATGTACAATAGTTATGCTGATAGGAAGATATACTCTATTAATACATTAAGGGTAGGGGTAAAACACAATTAATGATAACATATATGTTATGCTAACTAGTATCTCAAGGTAAAAGCACAATCATGTGTCACCTTTTAGTCTAATTTATCAACACAACTAAATTTTAATTTTTCTAACTAAAAATTAATTTTGGTCAAACATATGGTCTAGCTAGATTCATTCTAGCTAATTTATATAAGTGCTTTAACTTTTTCAATTGGAAATATCTATTATTTCAGAAAATTGACGTTTCAATAACTCATAATATTTTTAATGATATTTAAAAAAAAAAAAAACTCTTTTGTAGAGATCGGAGTCAAGAATATCCTCATAGAGATTTTATAGTGTTTTAATTAGACATAGTCTATTGTAATTAAAAAAAATTGCAAGTAATTATTTTAACACTCAAAGAGATATTGATTCGGAGAAATTAAAAATAGTAAATCATATTAAATAAATTTGAAAAACATATGGTGCACTATTCCTCTTCAAGAATATATATTTCTTTTTTTTATTGGGATAGATTTTTATGAAAAATATGGTGGGAGATGAAAACTGTCGATTTCAGGTGAGTTGGAATTTGAAATGTCATAAAAGAGAAAGTATAGGTCAAAACCCAATTTTTATTTATTCATGCACTAGCTATATATGTCATCTATAACATATTTTGAAATTAGTTGAAAAATTGTTTATTTACATATTTTTTGGGTGGGAACTAAACCACTAATTTTCAGCATTTTTTAGCAACTGAAAAATCATCTTTAAAAATTAAAAAAAAATATCAATTCTTATTCAAGAAAATTATTACCAAAATTAATCATAAATTTCATCCATTTTAACACATTTAATTAGTTTACATCGTCTTCAAATTCTAAAAATAAATTTCATTTTTATACTATTAAAGTTGAGTAGCTTTGATTTTGTTAGCCTTTTCTTTTATAAAAAGGGTGACAGATTATTGTACTTTTACCCCTCAACATTTAATTTATGACCAGTTAAAAAAAGCAATTAACTTAAACAAGCATTGGCAAGTGATGTAACATAATTTATTTTGCATAGTTTTGATTTTATGTATTCAAAGTGCAAAACCATCTTACAATCCACAGGAAAAATCAACCTTGTAGATGGGCAATGAATAACATGTTTGTTATTGATCAATGCCAAAGTTTTGTAACAATTGCAATTTGTCTCCAAGAGAAAGAAAAAAAAAGTGAAGTGTTTTCTTCATATTGAATGGAGTGGAAGAAATGTTATTAATTGAAATGCATAATGGAATCTTGATATTTCCGTGATGTAGATAATTTTATCCATGGATTGGATAAGATTCCTACAAAAGAGGAATTTGTATTTGTGAATTTATATTACATTGTTATGTGTTGTATGTAAAAATACAATAATCAATAGCAGTAGTTATGAGACAAACCCAAGAACATCTAGTTTTGCCTTTAGAGGTTTGGTTTTTTTATTTGAGACCATCTCCTTATAGTTTATTTTGACATGGAATCTATCTCTCATGAATAACTAGGAGAAATGTGACGAGAATATAGAAAAACCTTGTTAAATAATATCTCAACATTATTTTCATAAAAGCCCAATCAATTGACAGACGTTGAATTGGTTGTTGATATTGCATCATCATTTTTTTTAATTTTAGGTATAGTATCCTTTAAGGAAGTGTTTGGAATGGTGATAATCTCTTTAGTTATTCTTGGATTTTGCATAATCAAGGAGTATAGTTCAACAAAGAACAATCATGTTTCCATTTTTTCTCAAAATACTCGTTCCTTCGAAGATTAATGCGGGGTTGATTTGAAAATAAGATAATATGTGACATGAATTACATTAATATTATATGTACAATAGAGTAGTAATCACTTCTAGTTATGTAGCATGCTGCAATAGCATGACTTGTGCTTATAGAAAGACCATAACTCTAATTACAAAAGAAGGATCAATTTCTTAATTGCATACTAAGATAATTAAATCTATTTTCCTCCTATATTTCCATTGTAATAATCATGATATTACTAATTCCTAATAACTAGCAACAATAATAATAAATATATGAGCTTTATTTTAATGTCTTTCAATAAAAAAATTATACAGTGAGCTCTGGGCCATATGTTTATATGATTTGTTTTCATCTGGTTGTGCAAGAAAAGCCCACGTAAAATCGCTCCAACACTACAAAAATGAAAAAGAAGCAAAAAAACTTAAATAACTACATTAAATTATTTTGTAGGTCCTTTTGTTCCCTTGAAACTGGTTACCATGCGCGCATCTCTCTACAAATATATATCATCATTTTCATCACAATCCCTTTTGTAAAAGGATTCAGTTAAAACTTTCAGTAAAGGGACTAATGAAGGAGACTTCTCTAGATATTTTCAAGTCCCCAACATTAAAGCCCCCGAAAATAGAAAAATCACAGTTTCAAATTCTTTCTTGCACCACGAGCTAAATTTGGGAAAATAAATTTAAATTCTAAAACCCTGCTTAAAGAATGATGCTCTAGTTAGACCTGGTTATTCAGTTTTTTTGTAAATCTATGCCTTTGGGTTATTGCTAGACTCAACCCTATGTACTCTTAATTCATAAGAAATAGTTATATAGTTACTGTAAGTTGCTTTAACTTCTGCTAAATTGTTGGCATACCCTTGCTTGAGTCCGTTCAAATTTTTGTTGTAACTTGTCCATAAATCCACCAAATGTTCACTATGATATGATTTAGGGCTAGAAGAAATGTTGTTGGTGACACAATGTCAAGGATTCTACGATAACCTCATTCCAACAAAATCAGAATCCTTAGACTACTATTCGCCAAACTGATCTCTTAGAAGATGCCACCATTGCAATGGAGGCTCCCATCATATGCCAATGTGGGTGTCTTAAGTTGCCATACACAAGAATGAGCCCTTTATCTATACTGCACATTTACCCGAGGCGCCCTTAAATTTCTTAATCTTCCTCACAGTATCAGATTCTTCCACAAAATCATTCTTCTAACAAGTGCTCCGACCTCCTTGCTCTGAGTCTTTCTCAAAGCCCCCACTTTTCTATTCGTCAGATTGGTTACTCTAGATGATTTCAACTTCACAAACTTTCTTTTCCATGAAAAACCATTCTCATTTCCAGAATAACTTGGTGAGCAATCCGACTTTTAAATATAAACAATGATTAGAAATTGATTATTGAGTCTGAGTGCCCTATATTTGTACAATTTTTGCAAAAACTGCATCAACAAGATGGAGAATTTAAATTATGACCGCAGAGCACACAAACCGTAAAAGTCGTCGATGCTTCACATACATCTTGCATCGTTCACCTCATTGAGCTTCTCGAGCTCACTCAAGCTAGGTGGAGTTAGGGACTACAAGAAAAAGGCCATTCTTCCACAATTACCATTCTACTCTCACATTCCAAAACCCTAACATAAAGAGAAACCAAATCGGGCCCAAAATAAATACAAGCACGACAAAATAATATATCGTGTACACGAATGGATTTGATCTCCCTCCACTCTCAAACTATCATTCCTAATCTATGGGTTTAGAAAAATAGATAATGGGCGAACACCATTCTTGGTTCAACTCCTTTATAAACATGAAATTAGAGGGTGTAAGAATTTTCAAATAGAAAATATTGAACCAAGGATCTAGAGTTTGAATCAAGGATCTAGAGGTTAAGAAAAGAACAAAAGAGATTATATGAATGCAATGGTTGATTTTTAATTGATCCAATGAATTCACCTTTCATGATTTACATAATAGTTCTCCTTATATAGGAAAGGCAATAAGAGAGAATGATAAAGAGTTGATAAGCTATCACCTATGCTAGGTGTAATCACATGTCCACCAAATGTGGATCATCCTCCATTATATGCATTGAAGTATGTGTAATAGGATTAAGATGATAATGTGATAAGAGCACTAAAGGTGGATCTCACACCTAAAGTGGAATTTCTCCTACACCATATGCTTAACTGAGGTGAAAACTCTTAGGTGTCTCAATGAAAAATTATTATGAAATGCATTATCCTAAGTAAGATTAAGTTAAGTGTAATTAGGACTATTTAATTACACCAACACCCCCCCTTAAGTACAAGTTACGGAATGCATTTAAATTCACAATGCAATATGGGTCTTAGCTACTAGGCCATGTTAGGTACTCATGTACAATATGCAATGTAATACATGAAATACAAAAGCTCTCATAAATTAGAGAACGAGGGAAAACCTCATGGGAAAAACCTCCCCCCAAAAAAGAGAATAAAATAAGATTCATGGATGGAAGAAGTACTCAAGACCCCACAAGAACTACATACAACATGTATATACAAATAATTATTTCCCCATAAGAAGGATAATTAGATACATAATATCACCCCCATAATGAAGAAGCTCCCATGTTGATGAAGAGTACCTACAAACAAAAGATCAACCAATACCTACAAGAAACATGTCTCCCCTTAGGAAGAAATAGATACATCAAATGATGAAGAAGCCAATCCATGTGCAAATGGAAGGAGAAAGAAGATTAAGGTCTCCATGGATGAATCTCTGAAGATTGAATAAGTCTCTCCAAGATCAAAGAAGCTATCACCTCATGTGACAAATCAAGTGAAGAAGGAGAAGAATCAAGAGTTCCAATCTCCAAAGAAGGTGAAGAAGTATCCCCAACTATGATGCTATCATCAATGGAAAGAGAAACCCCCTCATGTATGTCTCCCAAATCTGCATCATGAAAATCAACAAAAGTTGAAGAGGCATCCAAGTAGTCATCACATTCTGCAAGATCTGAAACAATATGATCATCTTGTTGAATACTAGAGACCATGTTTGAAAAAGTAGGAGGTGGGGGATTAGGAAGCCCAACACTTGTCTCAACAACAAAATGATTCAAATGGCCAAAGTTATCCTCATATACGCAATTATCCCTTGGAAAAGGGATGTGTACATCATGAATATCATCACCATAATCAACAAAATGTGAAAAAGAATACAAGCATGATGTATGATCAACAAATTTCATAGCTATGATATCTCTAGTCTCCATGTCCCTAATGTAAACAAAATCAGGAGTGAAATCAACAATTTTACCTTGTGCCCCATGTGTAATTTGGTAAATATAAAGAAGATTAGTGGTCAAGGATGGTACACAAAGAACACCATTAAATGTCCCCTCTCCCATAGGAATAGAACCTTTCCCACAAAATCTCATGAATGTGTTGTTACCCATCAAAATATTAGGACAATTACAAGGCTCAATAAAAGGAAACATATTCATAGATGATTCCATATGATGTGATGCACTTGAATCAAGAAGTCATTTACCTTGCTCAGGATGTGTGGAAGCCAAAAGTGCTTGTCCTTTACCTTTATCTTTGGCTAATAATGGAGATGTAGAAGTTGCCAAGTGTGTAGAAGGAGTAGACATTGATGAGGGAAACTTAATATTGTGCTTCTGAATAATTTGAGTTAGTTCATCAATCTTCTTTTGAAAACACTTATGCTCATCATGTCCTATCTTTTTACAATATGCAAATTTATCCCTCTTTCTTCTAGATGATTCCCCTCTTGAATAGGACTTGGATTCAGTAGTATCGTGTGAAGGTGATTCATTACCTTTGTCATGAGGCTTAGGATCCTTATGTTGTTTCTTTCCTTTACCACTAGAAGTCTTTCATGTGAACTCATTTGCAACCAATGCATGATGTGTGGAAGGCTTCAATTGACCCATGTGTGCCAAATTTTCTTGTTCCTGTGTGAGTTGAACTGCAAAGTCATCAAGAGAAGGCAATTTGTATGCACTACCAAGAGCATCCATAGTAGCATAGAATGTAGAAAAAAATATAGAATAATCAGGACCTAGCATGGAAAGAATAGAAAAGATCAATTGTGCATCCCCTTTAACAATTCCACAAGTAAAAAGCTCCAATCTAATAGAATTGAACTTAGAGAAAAGTCTTGAATATTGTCAAAATCACTAGGATTTAGACCTATGAGATCATTCTCTAATCTTAATTTTCTCATTCTATCAGGTTTTCCAAAGAGTCCTTCCACTATGACCCAAGCATCATGAGGATGTGTGCAAGATGCAATATGAAAGTGAAAATCACAAGAGATGGATGATCTAAGAGAGACAACTACTTTATCCCTTTGATCAAACCATTTTTGAATTTCTGCAACACCTTTTTGTGGTTCTTGATCCTTTCCAAGAGTCATTCTAAGCAATCCAATACTCAAGAAATGATCACTTAAAGATACTTTCCATTCATGGTACTTATATGGAGTGATAATTTTGACCTTTGAATTATCCATAATATAGCCAAATAATGACTAATAACTATTGATAACTCCTTATATGACTGATACAAATCAGAAAATTGAAATCTAAGGATTAACCAAGTACAAATATAGCCCCAAAATAGCCTATTTTTGAAAGTGATATATCCACCCAAAATCACTAAAATCTGATTGAAGATCTAGAAATTAGACAAAAAATCATGTACTTTCAAAAAACAATTCACCTCAAAATGTCACCGTATGTGCCCAAACAAAGTCGTGGAAGTTACAGAAATCAGGAATAGGTAGGAACAGTCATGAAAATATGTAATTTTTGATAAATATGGCCACCAAATTGCAAAAATAATACCACCAGTAGATTCTTTAGTAAATTCTACCCAAAATTTTTAAAAAAAAATTTCCTTAAAAAAGGAGCAAAAATGAGCAAGATATGGCCCTCTAAAGTTGGACTGCAAAATGAAAAACTCCAATAGTGAAGGAAAAAGTTTTCAAACCCTTGCTGATGTCAACATGAACTTTGTTAAATTTGACGGCCATATGGATGTCACCAAAAAACTAACTTGGCCTATTTTAACGCCTAGATGGCCATCAAATTTAGGCTCGTGTATGGGTGACGTGGCAAACAAAGACCACCTTGCTGACCTGTTGATGATGCAAATGTTGATGTGGTGTACATATGATGACATCAACTATATGGATGTTGACATCACTTCATTGATGTGGTAGATAACTAGATGGTTAGTACCCTGATGACATCACTAGTGACGTGGCAAGGAAAGATGTGGCAGTGTATGGAAGTTGTCATGGCCCTCTACCACGTGTTAGCGATTGCTTTCTCAAATAGTGATGAGGTGGCTAGAAGAAGATGGCATGAGGCATGTTGAAGAGTTGTCGCGTGGTGGCGGGTGGTTGGGCCGCATGGCGACTAATGGCTGATGACATGGCACATGGAAGTTTTGGCACTGAGGCATGTCATGGTGGTGCTAGGGTGTGCTGTTGGGACAGAGGTGGTGAATCAATATGCCGCTCGAGCGATGGTGTGGTGGCTACCAGTGGTAATAATCCCACATGCAAGAGGGAATGAGCTTTTGGCCTATTTTCATATGTCGAAGCACTTGTAAGAAAACAAAGAATTACGGGCCCTCCCCCGATCTCAGTCTTGTGCTTGGCTAGAGAGAGCCTATTTTTCCATTTTTGGTTTGACTGTTGTTGCGGCTTGGATCTGGTGTGCTGGTTTGGATGTGGTATGTGAGATAAAATATCGAGATGATTTGATCGGCTCATGTGCATTTTTTATATTCGCCCTTTGGGATTTATTCTGACATGCTTGGTGGGGATGTCCTTAAGGGAATTCAAATATGATGCAGGAGCATCTCGGGTCCTTGGCAATCCTATGTCACCAAAAACATATTTGAGTTTTTTTCTATGTTGCTCAGTTCCTTCTTTGACTGAGTTGGTTCGGTGTTGGTTGATTTCCTTTATTTACCGAGTTTGGTCGGTTATCTCCTAGGTGGGAGGTTGTTTTACTGGTGCTCGGTGATGCTTGTCTGTTGCTCAGTCATCCTTGTTATCGAGTAGTTTATTTTGAGTTTTTGTTGTGTCTGACTTGTGTATTTAGTATGGGTCATAGATTTAATGTTGGTATCCATCATTGGAAAACATGCAGTCCTAGATCTGACCAGTTCTTCTGTTGATTGTGGATCTGAAGGCTGACTCAATTCAGTAGACTCTTGTATAAATGTAGTTGTTTGGCTAAAGTTTAAAAGGCAGTTTTAGATAGAACATAGAGGATAGAAGATTGGAGATTTTGACAGATCCTCACATGTTTGAGGACTTCTATAATTCATTGTAATATCTGGTTGTAACCGAGAAGGCCTTACAGCCCAACATGTATGAATCAATTGAGGATAATATATGAATGATCTTGAATTTTCTCTCTCCCACCATGTTGTTGTTGCTTCTGCATGTTGTTGACCAAGGTGGATCTGGTTAGGGTGTGCCATTCCTTGGCCCCTGCAATCCTCCTTTGCATCAGGTGGTATCAGAGCATGGTTGAGATCTAGATCTAGGTTTGTGAATCTAGATTTGTAGGTTCCTTCTTGTGAAGCCCTAGTTGATTTGTTGTGGGGTAGAAAATTATGATATGACTTGCAATTGTAGAAGGTTTTCAAGATGGTTCATGGGAGGTGAGATGCGGATCCAGGATTAGTAGACATGTTGAGACAAATTGCTGCTAGATTGGAAGCTATTGAAACAGCCTAGAGAAGAGGCAAACATCTTGAAGATGTCAGTGATGATGAAGTTGAGGAAGAACAAGGTAATGTAGAACCTGCACCTATGATGGATCAGGGTGAAGAAATATTTTTGAAGGCTTTGACAAGTTTGAAGTCTTCACCACATTTCAATCCTCCTGAGTATGGTGGAAAGCTAGATTCTGATGAATTGGTAAATTGGATCATTGAGATGGAAAAGTATTTTGAGTATGAGAATGTACCTGAAGACAAGAAAGTGAAGATTGCAACCACAAAGTTGAAAAGTCATGCATCCTTGTGGTGGAAACATCTGCAGCTGGATAGGAAAAGGAAAGGCAAAGACAAAATCAAGGTATGGAGTAAAATGGTCAATAAGTTGAAAGGAAAGTTCTTAACTTGTGATTATCAGATTAACCTAGTTAGGCGAATGCAAAGTTTGAAGAAAAAAGATAGCTCGATAAAGGAATATAATGAGGAATTCTATAGATTAGATATCAGATCTGGACATGATGAAGATGATGTGGAAAGAATTGCTAAACACCTGAATGGTTTGAGAGTTTCCATCCAAGAAGAGATCAGCATGGTCAAGTTGGAAAGCATTGAAAAGGCTTATCAATTTTCTTTGAAAGCTGAGGAGAAATTGAACAAAAGACATGAACAAAGAAAAAGAGGTAGAGGTGGTAGATTCCCTAGAGGAAGAGGTAGATCCTATGGTGAAAATAATAGATCTGAACTAGAAAAGAAAAATCTAGAAAAAGGCAAGACCAAGTGGAAAGGTTAAAGTTCATCTAGAGGCAGAGGCAGTAACTACCGAGGTGGTTATAGAAGAGGAGTTTCTGAGGAACTTGTTACAATTGTGGAGAAGAAGGACATAGATCATTTGAATGTACACAAGCAAGTAAGAAGGTTGGTAATAGTCAAAATGCTTTGGTGCAAGAAGAGTCACCAAATGAACCTGAGAAGGAAAGTAACTTGATGGTAAGGAGGGCACTATGGAATGAAAGTAAAAAGGAAGATCCAGTAAGGAAGAGTTTGTTGAAGACCAGATGTAGAGTTTCTAACAAATTTTGGAAGGTAATCACTGACAGTAGTAGCTTGGAGAATCTAGCATCTGAGGAGATGGTTACTAAATTGTAGTTGAAAAGATTGGAACATTCAAAGCCCTATCAGATTTCATGGATCAAAGATGAGCACACACTCTTGGTAATTGAAAAATGTTATTTGAATTTGAAAATTGGAAAGTAATATGATAAGGTTTTGTGTGATATCATACCTATGGATTGTTGTCATATTTTTTTGGGTAGACCTTGGCAATATGATAGACATGCTATATACGATGGAAGATTACATAAGTATACTATTATGGTTGATGGAAGAAAACAAATCTTGTTACCTTTGATGGAAGAACTTGTTAGTAATGTTTGTACATCTGTGAACATTTTCTTGATGGAGGAAGAAAGTTTATTAAGGATTTGAAAAGGGATGATGTATGTTTTTCTGTGATTCCTAACAAACCGAGTAAGAAAACCAAGGATAGTATTCCTGAGGAGATTGATAAGTTACTCACCGAGTACAAAGATATCATTTCTGATAATGTACCTGATGGGTTGCCACCGAAAAGAAGCATTGATCATTGTATGGATCTAATCCCTGGAGCTAGTTTACCGAATAAGGCACCTCATCAGTTAACACCTACCAAGAATCAGGAATTGAACTGACAGATTCAAGAATTGTTGGAGAAAGGTTTGATTAGAGAAAGTTTGAGTCCTTGTGTAGTACCTACTATATTAGCACCTAAGAAAAATGGAGAATGGAGAATGTGTACTGATTCTCGAGCAATCAACAAGATAACAGTGAAATATAGGTTTCCTATACCAAGAATGGATGACATAATGGACAGTTTGACTGGAGCAAAGTATTTTATGAAAATTGATTTGAAAAGTGGGTATCATCAGATCAAAATCAGGGAAGGTGATGAATGGAAGATTGCTTTCAAGAAAAAAGAAGGTTTGTATGAGTGGTTGGTTATGCCTTTTGATTTAACTAATGCACCGAGTACATTTATGAGATTGATGAATGAAGTTCTAAAGAAATTCTTGGGTAAGTTTGTAATTGTATATCTTGATGATATTTTGATATTTAGTAAGACTAGAGAAGAACATTTGTCACATGTTAGACAAGTTTTGCAGATATTGAAAGAGGAAAAGTTATTGATAAATCTAAAAAAGTGTTCATTTATGAAAGAGGAGATTGTGTATTTGGAATTTTTTATTTCAACTAATGGTTTGAAGATGGATCTTGAAAAGGTTGAAGCTATTTTGAATTGGCCTACACCTGAAAAATGCTAGTGAGGTAAGATCATCTCATGGATTGGCAAGTTTTTATAGAAATTTCATTAGAAATTTTAGTGCAATTTGTAATGCTATGACTGAGACTATGGGAGGAGACAAAAGAGTATTCAAATGGACACATGGAGTTGATAAAAGTTTTGAGACTCTGAAGCAGAAGGTTTCTGAATTGCCTATTTTGGCATTGCCTGATTTCAATAAGGTATTTCAAGTGGGATGTGATGCAAGTAGTAGTGCAATTGGAGCTGTGTTAAGTCAAGAAGGTAAACTTTTTTCTTTCTTTAGTGAAAAGTTTAACGATGCAAGAAGAAAATATTCTATGTATGATAAAGAATTTTATGCTATTGTTTAAGCCTTGAAGAAATGGAGACATTATTTGATACTGAGTGAATTTGTGTTGTATACTAATCATAAGGCTTTACAATACTTGGGTAGTCAGAATAAGTTGAACTAGAGACATATGAAATGGGTTGAGTATTTGCTGAGTTATACATTTGTGATTAAGCATAAGAGTGAAATCACTAACCGAGTTGCTGATACATTGAGTAGAAGATCTTTGATGACCGAGATGAAAATTCAAGTTCTTAGTTTTGATGAGATGAAAGATTCCTATGAAGTTGATCCCAATTTTTTTGAGCCGTGGAGAAAGTGCAGAGAACCTATTCAAGATCAATGGGAAGAATATTTCATTCAAGAAGGTATGTTATTTAAAGGTATTTAGTTATGTATACCAAGAGGACCAATGAGAAACAATTTGATAAAGGAGAAACATAGTAGTGGTTTGGCTGGACATTTTGGAATTGATAAGACATTGAATTTTCTTAAGGAGAAATACTTTTGGCCTTAGTTGTATAAAGATGTTCAAAAATTTGTGAAAAGTTGTGGAGTTTGTCAAGTTGCAAAAGGAGTAAGTCAGAATATTGGTTTGTATGTACCGATTGTTGCTCTTGAGAAACTTTAGATTGACATTAGTATGGATTTTGTTCTTGGATTACCGAAGACAGTAAGAGGTAATGATTCAATATTTTTTGTTGTAGATAGATTTTCTAAGATGGCACATTTCATACCATGTAGAAAGACATCAAATGCAGTACATGTAGCAGATATTTTCTTTAAGGAAATTGGTAGATTGCATGGATTACCGAGGAGTATTATCTCTGACCGAGACAATAAATTTGTTGGATACTTTTTGAAGACTCTTTGGAAAAAGTTTGGCACCGAGTTGAAATATAGTTCTACATTTCACCCACAAACTGATGGACAGACAAAGGTTGTGAAAATTTTTTTGGGTAATCTTTTGAGATGTTTGGTTGGAGACACACCTAGTAATTGGGATTCTATGTTAGCACAAGCAAAGTTTGCATACAATAATTCAGTGAATACGAGTACTAGAAAAACACCTTTTGAGATTTTAAATAGCTTACAACTGAGAGGTATATCTGATTTAAGAGACATTGATGATGATAATAAGAGAAGTGCTGAAGGAGTGAAATTTACTGAGTACATGAAGACATTGCATGAAGATGTGAAATACAAGCTGGAAAAGAGTAATAAAAAATACAAAGACAGATCTGATAAATCAAGGAAACATAAGACTTTTGATGTTGGTGATGAAGTAATGGTTCATTTGAAGAAAGGTTGATTTCCTGTTAGCACATATGAAAAGCTGAAGATGAAGAAGTTTGGACCTTGCAAGATTTTGAAGAAATTTGACAGTGGAGTGCATATGAGATTAAATTACCTGATGACATCAATATATCACCTATATTAAACATTGCTAATTTATGTGAGTATCATGAACCTAACGAAGAAATGACAGTATGGACAAAGTATCCTAAGAAGCAAAATGAAGAAGTTGAGCAGATTTTGGAGCAAAGAGTTGGCAAGAGCACAAGAGGAAGACAATATATGGAATATCTGGTAAAGTGGAAGAATAAACCGATTGAAGATAGTTCATGGATTGCATAGTCTGAGTTAGATGCAGCTCGGATCATACCTGCTAAATGATTCAGAGAATAATTTCAAAATAACCCCAGGTGTCTGATGCAGGAGCATCTCGGGTCCTTGGCAGTCCTATGTCACCAAAAACATATTTAAATTTTTTTCTATGTTTCTTGGTTCCTTCTTTGATTGGGTTGGTTCGGTGTTGGTCAGTTTCCTTTGGTTACCGAGTTTGGTCAGTTATCTCCTAGCTGGTCAGTTGTTTCACTGGCGCTCCATGATGCTTGTCAGTTGCTCGGTCATCCTTGTTACCGAGTAGTTTATTTTGAGTTTTTGTTGTGGCTGACTTGTGCATTTATTATTGGTCATGAATTTAATGTTGGTATCCATCATTAGAAATGTATGGTCCTAGATCTGACTATTTCTTCCATTTATTATGGATCTAAAGGCTGACTCAGTTTGGTAGACTCTTGTATAAATGTAGTCATTTGGTTAGAGTTTAGAAGGCAGTTTTAGATAGAACATAGAGGATAGAAGATTGGAGATTTTGACAGATCCTCACATGTTTGAGGACTTCTATAATTCATTGTAATATGTGGCCGTAACCGAGAAGGGCTTACAACTCGACATGTATGAATCAATTGAAGATAATATATAAATGATCTTTCATTTTCTCTCTCCCACTATGTTGTTGTTGCTTCCACGTGTTGTTGAGCAAGGTGGATCTAGTTAGGGTGTGCCATTCCTTGGCCCCTATAATCCTCCTTTGTGTCAAAATACCAAAACACCCAAGTATATAGAAAACAACAAAGGTTGTCTGGCTTGGGCTTAGGCTCAGATTCAGCCTCGAGCTTGGGTCTGATCTTGGATTTCACACTGTGTGGCGATGGTGTCACTAGTTGTTCTTGATAATTGTTGTCACTAGGGATTGCACCCGTGATGGCTAAGTATAAAACCTAGAAATCCCGTGAAACATGGTAATACTCTTAGGATGTGGGACTGCTTCACTGAGAATAGACCTCCAGATTAAGGGCCAGCTTCCCCATTTGTATCACTTGAACTATACCAAACTTGTAGGGAAAGGGAGAGAGATTGCATAAGATTGAAATAACTAAGATCTAACTTAGGTGATTCACCAAACTGGGTAGATCCACAAATTGAAAAATAAACTCACAATGTAATCTAGCATCTAACATAAACACCACAACTCTTCCAAATCTGATTTTTCCCCTTAGAAAATAATCAGGTGCAGATTGTAAATGAGAAGGAAAGATAGATTCCACAACTCAAACACATATAGATGCACACAGATTTGAAACTTTAAGGAAAAATAAGTGCTTTTAAACATAAAAAAGAAATAAATATCAAGTAAAGGATCAAATTTCAATCACAATACATGACATCAAATCCATTAAATCAACTCACAAAGCTGTAGAAAAAAAAGGGCAATTGCTATTGACTCGAATAAAAGTAGTCAAAATATCAGATTGCTTCTCCAAGAGCTACAACATTCATCTCATGAAAATGAGGGAAGGAAGAACTAGCCTTCAATCACCAAAGGTGAGAGGCATATAAATAACATTTGTAGAATCTGCATTGAAGTCCACTACTTCACCAAAATTAGAAAATTCTACCACTAGGACCACGATCATGGCATCACAAATTCAGATGCCCAATTCCTAAGATTCTAGGGGAATGGAAAAAGTGGGGTCCCTAAAAATAGGTAGGTCAAAGGAAGACGATAAACCCACTAAGTCATGCATCATAAAGAAAAATTGACAATGGCTTATAAAATGCCACTTGTCAATATTTGCAACAAGTTTTTGCAATGACTTTTACAATTAAAATATTCCCCTCTCTACCAAATGAAGTGGATCCTAAATATATTTTGAGATAATCTCAACTCAAAAAAATGAGAAGAATATCCAAAATATTTACATTTTAACCAAATCCACATGACGCATGAATATTTTCAAACCTAGGACCCACCTTAATTGCAATCCTAGTCTTAAATTTAAACCTTAAATGACCCTAAACACAACTTATAGGTTACAAGTGAATATTAAATATTCTCAACCCAAATAATGGGGAAAATATTTATAAACAATTACAACATACAATCCAAAGTTGAAAATAACGTGGCATTTAATCTCTCAACCCTAAAAGAAAGGGGAGGAAAAATCAAGCATAATATTGAAACCCCTATTCGAAGATGTGGATCCTCTATCAACATAGCTTTCAATCTTGGCAACTGGCACCCTCTAAACCCATTGTAGTCCCTCAATGGAAACTTTCCATTCTGGAAATAGAAACAACACATACCAATCTTGATTCGATAACATCTAATGAGGTAGGCACTTCAATGATCATTTTCTTCTCTGCATATTTCGAAAGGCTATTGATATTGGCACTGGTTACTTGGCTTTGTTATTCATTGCATTTCTAATGTTTGAATCTATTGTTTGATGTTTGGATAATGCTATCATTACTTTTTTGGGGCTCTATTAAAAAAATATGGCACTGTTGTTTTGATGCATATGTTTACATTTCAATGTTTATTGTTTGATGCTAGTATCAAACATGCATCCTCTTGTTTTTCAAGGGCGACAATATATGAATTTTCTGTTTGTAATTGTTGAATTTGGGGTATCAACCACCCATGAACTTTGCATCTGTTATGTTTCATTTCTATTAATGATGGCACTATGTATCATATCGCCCAATAATGCCAAGGCTAGGGCATTGTTTGAATTGCATTGGTGCTAGCATAAATGTGTTATCTTTGCTTGAAAAGCCTGATAACCCTAGGGTATCATGATACATCAAGATCACTCTATTGCATGCCTATGAGGGCACTGGTTAATGTATCCATGTCATTGCTTGCTTGATTCTACCCTTCAATTATCACCGTTGAACGGTTACATCCATATTGTTTATTGTTTGCAATCAGCCCGAGAGCACTAAAGCTAGGGCACGACATGTATGTATTGTACCACTGTTTTATTTGAAGCATTTGTAAACACCGCTATCTATTTGAATCTTTGTGATCTGTAACAAATTGTGGCATACATATGGCATTCAATTGCATTTCTCTCCTTGTGATGTAGCTCGGGCTATGAATATGTTGTGGTTGTATTCACCCTCGAAAGATCTAGGGCATTATATTTGAATGTACCTCTTCATAACCTGCGGTTAATGGCATGGCATATTCCTATTATAGCATTGATACAACTGCTAAACCTCAGCATTGATGTTTATTTCTCTATAATTACTTTAAAACAATGGCATGGGGCATAGTTGATTCCTATCTTCATGGCATCATATTATATGGCCCGTGAACTTTGTTAGAATCTCCTCTATTTTCGAGGGCATGGCACTGATTATGGTTCAATGTTCATTGCTATACAACCCGAGAGCCATTGGGTTAGGGCATTGCCATTATGTTGTTTCTTTGTTCACTGTTGATATTGCATGTAACCATGGCTTGAGGGCGTCCTATAGCCTTATGTTGTTGCATACCACCGAGCCCGAGCATATAAACATCATGTTGATTGTTCCATTTTTAGTACTGCTTTCCTTCTTCATTTTCTTTTTGACATCTTCGATCTGTACTTGTTAATGCCTCCATGTTAATGAGATGTGTGCACCAATGCTATGCTTAGAATATCACCATGCTGATATTGCCCTTCTGGTTGTGTAGCCCTGATTTCATTGTGACTATTGCTATCAATTCTGATCCATGCCTTCTCTAAGCATTTTCCATTTGATTTGTGCCACCACTATATGTCTACATAACAGACCCATAGCAATGATAATGTGTGGAATGTGTATCTTTTATGTGGGTTCAAGTGTGCTATCATTATCACATGTTTATCACTAGGAATTTTAGGACATGGGATCCCCCTTTTATTGGTTCATAATATAGATTTAACAATTCCATGCCATAGCATCATTATAGAATGCAGATTTGAAACACATATATGCCCTAACGTAATGCATTGAGTTTAATTTCTGAAACATCATTTGTTGTACCTTTTCTAAACATGTGGATTGTGTGTCCTCAGCATGTATGTGCCATGTGAACACCTATGCAACAAAGTGCCCTATCTTCCTCATAGATTTGTGTACTCTACCATTAGCTCTATTTGTCCATGCTCCATTAGATATGTATCCGAGTGTCTCATTGATACTATACTATCCACTGAATGTTACACTGTTGAGCATGGGTGTTCTTGGCCTGTGATGTGGTCTCTCTCTAGGAAATTGATATTCTCCTAATAGAGCCCACATCACAGGGCATCAACATTCATCTGCACATGGAACAAACACATTAGTGAAAACATGGTGCCTTTTACTTTGATATCTCCTTGATGCACATGCCCTGAGCACAGCCCATGCCAGAGGTGTATGACTGAGTGCTCGTATGCATGTTATAGATGTTGTAGCACCATTCATTGCTTAGATCCATTGGGTCTAACTCTTCTTCTCTCTCTATAGGTTCAGGATGATAGGAGCACCCCAGGCACACAGAAGATCAACTCACTACTAGGAATGTTTGGTACCCCTGCATGTAGCTCCATTAATTTATGTATACTTGCACTCATTTATGCAATGCTTGCATTTGCTATGCTCATGGCATGTGTGAGCTCAGATAGATGTTTCCTTTTTAGTTCTTTTCCTTTTGTACAACATATTTAGGATATGACATGTAATCTTAGCTGCATTAGTTATCTCTTTTCGCTTTCATGTACTTGCAATGAAAGAACACAAATTTTAATCCAGATCACATAATAATGAAAAATAGGGTACAGAGCTCTTCTAGTAATTAGGTTTCCAAAATGTGTAAAAATATGACAACATTTTTGTGACCTCTATGGAGTGCTTGCCTGCTAAGCATCCCGACTAGCTGCCTTATAGATCCATTGGGCAATAGAGTCCATAAGCCTAAAAATTGAACTAGGCTCCCAACTGAAAAAACCTCCTCTTCTCCAACCAAACTGAAGCTGACTACCTGAGAAGATTGCTTAGGCTTATTGCTACTCAAACCAAACTGAAAACTAAACTAGAAACAAGCTTGTGCTAGGCACTTAGGGGAAATAGGAAACAAAGCTTCTACTCTACCCTACTCTAACTAGTTAGCAAACTGGTCAAACAAATCCATTAATTGGATTGTTAAAATAACTTCCCATTCTTCTCAAAACATTTTACTTTTCATACTTAATGCCAATAGGGAGAATATGAAATACAAAAACATACTGGACTATTTGGCATATCAACTCTTGAAACTTGTAGTCCAGACAACTCACCTCAAATAGATCATAAGTGTTGCCTTCCTAGGGAGACTGATAAAACTGAATAAGCTCCGGGTCATTAATGAGTGAACTCTTGACATCACCATCCACCAAGTCACTAAGTATAGATGCTTTGTTTGACCCCATCTAATCTAGGTATCTAATAGGACAACCCCTAGTGGGCATAAAACCAAGCCTCTCCTATTGTTTAGTGTGCAACTTAAAAGCCTCTTCAGCATAGTTTTCAAATTCTGGCCCCTCTTTGATAGTCTGCCACAACAATTCTTCTTCTGGAGTTAGAGGATCATCTTCTTCATCAATTTGAATGGCCAACAACTTATAAAATCCATCAAACTACATCAGGTCTTTAGCAACTACTGGCCCCATCTCATAATCCAGGAAACATAATTTTTTAGGCTCATCCACCACTTTACTGCAAACAGGCTCAGATTCTATCACTGGAATAGCATTAGCTTCTTGAAATGAAAGGACTTCCTTAGGAACATACATGTTGTTGGGATCTTTTCCTTGCAAGACCAAACTTGAATCAAATAGTTGGGCTTAGATCTCAGTTAGACACTCAAGTTTGACAAGGAAAACAAACCAATTGATGAGGATAGAGAGAAATCCTCCTTCTTCGAGCTCCACATTCACTCAGGTGGGTATTGCCTTATCTGCACACTCAAGACACCTCATGACAAAACCAAAGGCCTGCAGATAGATTAATGTGGAATAACAATCAATCTCCTATAGGTATCCTGTACCCCAATGATAGAAAGTCTCATGCAATAGCCCTACTTGCATGGAATGAGACTGAAAGCTAGAAGCCTATCCTGACAATAAGAAAGGGAAAGGGTGGAACTAAAAGGAAATGATTTTAAATGGAGTTTGAAGGGACCCTTAAGATACCCTAAGTCTTTGATAGACCAGTGCCTTACCCAATGGGGCACAGAGTCAAATACCCTACTACAAGAGATAGTTATGAAACAAGAACACAATATGCTCAATGTGTTGATGCTTGACATCAATCACACACCATGACCAAACCTCAACTTAACACCCACCTGTGCATTCAAGCATGCTATTATCCATCAAAGGATTTTAACCCTCCCCTTAGAAGAGACCTATGAACAGATAACACATTGACCAGCATCCACTGGAAGACAAGCATGAGCTATCTTTGATATCTTAGCTCATACATGCAAAAACACTAATCCTGAACCAGTTACCTCTATGAAGATAACTCCACTTGCAAACACTTAGGCAATGCAAATAGACAAATCAAACACCCTTGATGTATGATTAATGCATTCAGAATTCAAATGGAGATAGCTTGGTGACAGTAAGAACAAATTGAGTCCTCATACATAAGACAAATCTGTTACAACATGTATTGTATTCTAGAGCCAACAGGATAAAGAGGAACACTCTATATGCAGAGAGAAGGAGAAATCTATAGGAAAAGGACCCCTCACTGGAACCAATTCTCCTCAAAATTTTGCAGAAGAAGGAACCCTTACAAAATTGAACCACCTGCAATTTATACCACTAGCTGCCTTGGAATTCTTAGAGAGAATGCAACAAGCTATGGATAGCTAGGGCTAGGGTTAGGGCTTCACCCAATAGTCACAAAATTTACTACAAAAACACCTCGAGCCAAGAAAAACTATCCTCCTCCACATGACACAAATCCCTGCAAACACTCATGGCACCCTGGACCACACTGGAACGGTGAAGAAGTTCAATTTCACCAACTCTGGCCCCCTCTGTCATCAATTTCAGTCCTTACTAGCCACTGGAAATGTCTCTGAGATTTGAATTTGAACTCCAACGGCTACCCCTTGGTGCCAACAGCAAATTAGCAGTCACGACTCGATCGGAGATCGGCAATTAAGTCCTGACCGTAGATCTTTCATCTTCTCAGGCTTTAGATCCTCTAACTCATCAAGCACCATAGGTTAACATTCCATGAACTGGTGACAAGGCAAAATCCCAGTCATGGAATGAAAATCTTAACCATAGTTGAATCCCGTGAACAGATGACCGCACATGTTAAAATTGCCCACATAAGTCATCTGGCGAACTGGCGACAAAGGACTTTTGCCAATTCGTAGAAAGAGTAGCACTACCACCAAATCATCCCGCGAATCCACGACAAGAAGCAAATTTATCAGGCCGCTAAACTTTATTCATTCCGCCAACCACTAGACCTCACCTTTAACTCCGCAACCACGACGCCTGGTGCCACCTGTCACAACACTATTTGCTAAAACCACTGAGTCACCTCTGCCATAGGACCCACACTCTGCAAGCCTTTGAAATCAAATGGCGGGTGCATGATCGCAAGGGGTCTAACACCTCCCATGAGATCATGCGCCAACCACTAGATTCACTATGCCATCCTCTCCACCGAATCCCTCGGGCCCACTGCAAACAAACTCATCATCATCAAATCAAACGCTGGGCGCATGATCTCAAGGGGAAAGAATATTCCTTGTGATCACACACTGGCCGTAGATTACAATCATTAACACAAGCCCCGCTGAGACACTGCCACATCATCACATGAACCAATAGGAAGATGCCACATCACTGCCTCTCACCGGGCCCCAGGGACACACGTCGACTAGTCGCATGATCGCATAGCCAAAAGACTAGGCTATGCGATCATGTGACAGCCAACCCCAGGCTGCCACATCACCACCTTGGACCATGGAACTACAACACCAACTATGAAGAGCCAGGACCCATGCAGACAGATGGTAAGCAGTCGCATGATCACATGTCAGAAAAGTCTGACATGCGGCCATGTGATAGCTAATAAGAACATGCCATCTGCCACCCCTCTGACACCAGGCCCACTTCACGCTCACATAAGAAAATCTGACGGCCGTCGCAAAAGCGCTAAGGATAAACACTGTGCAACTTCACCAGGTGAACAAGCGACATCCATAGATCTTGTCTGAGCTTTAACCGTGCTAGAAGTATGAGAAGAGACAAACCACCAAGCACTCAGTGACTACGCAACTATGGAAAACTTAACCGCCAGCCAAGTCACCAGATGCTAGCGACTTAACCGTCAGGATTTAGCGACAAGGATAAAATCGCAAGTCGCCAGGTCGCTAGAAGAAGACTAACCACCAGGCAGTCGAACACAATGAAGAGTTGGGACCACGCGGACAGGTGGTAGGCAGTCGCATGATCACATGTGAGAAAAGTCTAACATGCAGCCATGTGACAACTAATCAGGAAGAGCATTTGAAGGCCCGGGCCCACCTATCATCGCACTTGCACACTTAGAGAAAACACTAGCAAACAGGGAACTAGTGCGAGGTTGAAAACACACAACGTTTTCACAACAGCAAAGGATCAAAAATACACAAGGTTTTCAACATTGACACAAAGGTAAACAAGGATGCAAAAACATCGAGGACCTTATGCAAGCCAAAAAGGTCAAAAATATCATGGATTTTTGAAAACACTATGGGTTTTCGACACTTAGGCAGATTTTGAAAATGCTTCCTGCGGACCTTAGAATTTGAATATCTTTCTGGTTTTTATGAATTAGCACATGAAATTTGGACCAAAGCAAGGTGACAACATGGAGAATACAGGGCACGAGGCAATGAAGAACACTTGCAAGGAAGATGGGCCATTTTCATAAGGTTTTGCAATGACAGGAAAATGGACTAACAGTGGCTCTGGTTGGGGACGATGGGTAACTTGTGCCCATGCGAGAATTCAGGATTTCTAGGAGAGCAGACCATCCACAGGACAAAAAGGTAGGAACCTCAAAAAACATAGAGCAGACAACAAAAAAACAAGGGAACTTATTTACAAAATGTACATTTTTTACAAAAACCCTGCAGCAACAAATAAGAGTTAGTTCTTGCCTCTGTCAAAAACTTGATTTTCATTCCTTCCTTCATGTTGCACATCAGACATTTTGTTTTCATATGTCTCCATAGGCCTATCAACATGTTCAACCAGCATATCAGGAAGAACAAAATAGCTTTCTTCATAGTGCATGTAAAATTTTTTGGCACTCTCTCCATCCTGCTCACTATGAAAGTATGATTCAGCATGCCAATGGTCAGCACCTCTATACTAAAATTGATGTTCACCTACTGACACATGCATGCTATCAACTAGAAACACAAAAGCCTCATACTCTGCCTACAAAAAGGCCTCATCTAGATCTTGTCTTTGCATTTCCACAGGTGTAACCGGCTGGACCTCAAAAGAGTAGTCAGATTGATACCCACAGATGGAGAATGAACACCCTGAATCAACTGGATCTGAAACCTCCACATGTTCCTCAAACAAAGGATTGACAACTTCATGCAATACACCTTGTTGAAAATCATGACAAAAAATGGGCTGATAGTCAAACTCTTCATCATATAAAGGATTGGAAAACACGTTAAAATCAGTACCCATCTTAACCTCATGGAGACTCACAACACATGAAGAAAAATCAGAACCATATGAAGACTCACTGATATCATACTCAATTATTTTTTCTTTATCTTCATACCCTAAGGATGAATCATCCTCAGCATCTTCACTATCCAAAGAATGTTCACTTCCATCATCACTTTCCTCTTCCCATGTTGCATCTGACTCATATGAAGACACCACACCCTCACTGTCTTCATCACTCACAACATTAGCACTTAAGGACATGACCTTAAGTGCATCCTCAAGCCCAAGAATGCCATCACTAAGTATCCAATCCCTGACACATATGTAATGCTCTTCCCACAAAGCATCTGACCAACTGGTTGACTCATGAAAATAGAGCTCCAAGAATAAACCAATGAATTCAGATTCAGGAAACTCAACATCCTCAGGAAGCTCATCATACACCTCACAAAATCTATCATAGAACAGAGATATGGATAGATCCTTTCTGCATCCTACCTTCAGCCTTACCAATTTCATACAATCTCTAAGGATGCCCTGTTCTAATAATGCAATCTCATTATTTATCCTATCCATTACAACCAATGTAATACTTCCATAAATTTCTACCAAACTGCAACTGAGAACTTGAAGTATGCTAACCTCTAATCACATCTTACTCCTTCTCTATGCCTGACCACTTAATAAGGAGACATTTAAAACTTGAAAAATACCTGGGAATTTCTTGCAGTTGAAGACCTTTGGCTGGAAGGCAGGGCAGATCTAGAGCTCACCTATAGCTCCATTAGATAATTTTTTCATGCACAGCCACCACCTCCTTGAGAGGAAAATGTTTCATTATTTCTTCTTCCAACTAGCACAAAGCTACACCAGGTATACACACTGTTTATTAAGAGGAACACTGATCAAACAGAGAAAATCAGAGCCACCACTCACAATAGGTGAGAAGATTTAGTCAATGCCATTTGTTTATCTAACTCTATTCTAGACTCTCCCCAGTAGAGTCACCATTTTGTTGGGATCTTTTCCTTGCAGGACCAAACTAAAATCAAATAGTTAGGCTTAGATCTCAGTTAGACACTCAAGTTTGACAAGGAAAACAAACCAATTGATCAGGATAGAGAGAAATCCTCCTTCTTCTTCGAGCTCCACATTCACTCAGGCCGGTATTGCCTTATCTGCACACTCAAGACACCTCATGACAAAACCAAAGGCCTGCAGATAGATTAATGTGGAATAGCAATCAATCTCCTATAGGTATCCTATACCCCAATGATAGAAAGTCTCATGCAATAGCCCTACTTGCATGGAATGAGAATGAAAGCCAGAAGCCTATCCTGACAACAAGAAAGGGAAAGGGTGGAACTGAAAGGAAATGATTTTAAATGGAGTTTGAAGGGACCCCTGAGATACCCTAAGTCTCTGATAGACCAGTGCCTTGTCCAATGGGCTACAGAGTCAAATACCCTACTATAAGAGATAGTTATGAAACAAGAACACAATATGCTCAATGTGTTGATGCCTGACATCAATCACACACCATGACTAAACCTCAACTTAACACCCACCTGTGCATTCAAGCATGCTATTATCCATCAAAAGATTTTAACCCTCCCCTTAGAAGAGACCTATGAATGGATAACACATTGACTAGCATCCACTGGAAGACAAGCATGAGCTATCTTTGATATCTCAGCTCATACATGCAAAAATACTAATCCCGAACCAGTTACCTCTATGAAGATAACTCCACTTGCAAACACTTAGGCAATGCAAATAGACAAATCAAACACCCTTGATGTATGATTAATTTATTCAGAATTCAAATGGAGATAGCTTGGTGATAGTAAGAACAAATTGAGTCCTCATACATAAGACAAATCTTTTACAACATGTACTATATTCTCTAAGCCAACAGGAGAAAGAGGAACACTCTATATGTAGAGAGAAGGAAAAATCTATAGGAAAAGGACCCCTCACTGGAACCAATTCTCCTCAAAATTTTGCAAAAGAAGGAACCCTGACAAAATAAAACCACCTACAATTTATACCACTAGCTGCCTTGGAATTCTCAGAGAGAATGCAACAAGCTACGGATAGCTAGGGCTAGGGTTAGGGCTTCACCCAACAATCACAAAATTTACTGCAAAAACACCTCGAGCCAAGAAAAACTATCCTCCTCCACATGGCACAAATCCTTGCAAACACTCATGGCACCTTGGACCACACTAGAACGGTGGAGAAGTTCAATTTCACCAACTCTGGCCCCTTCTGTCATCAATTTCAGTCCTTACTGGCAGCTGGAAACATCTCTAAGATTTGAATTTGAACTCCAACGGCTACCCCTTGGCACCAGTAGCAAATTAGCAGTCACGACTCGATCAGAGATTGGAAATTAAGTCCCAACCGTAGATCTTTCATCTTCCCAAGCTTCAGATCCTCTAACTCATCAAGCACCACGGGTTAACATTCCATGAATTGGCGACAAGGCAAAATCCCAGTCGCGGAATGAAAATCTTAACCACAGTTGAATCCTGCGAACACACGACCTCATGTGTTAAAATCACCCACATAAGTCATCTGGGGAACCGGTGATAAAGGACTTTTGCCAATTTGCAGAAAGAATAGCACTGCCACCAAATCATTCCGCGAACCCGCGACAAGAAGCAAATTTATCAGGCCGCTAAAATTTATTCATTCTGCCAACCACTAGACCTCACCTTTAACTTCACAACCACGACGCCGGGTGCCACTTGTCACAACACTATTCATTGAAACCACCGAGTCACCTCTACCATAGGACCCACACTCTGCAAGCCTTTGAAATCAAATGGTAGGCGCATGATCGCAAGGGGTCTGACACCTTCCATGAGATCATGCACCAACCACTAGATCTGCCACGCCATCCTCTCTGCCGAATCCCCTGAGCCCACTGCAAACAAACCCATCGGCATCAAATCAGACGGTGGGCGCATGATCACAAGGGGAAAGAATATTCCTTGCAATCACACACTGACCATAGATTACAATCATTAACACAAGCCCCGCTAAGACACTACCACATCATCACACAGACCAACAGAAAGATGCCACATCACTACCTCTCACTGGACCCCAGGGACACATGTCGTCTGATCACATGATCACATAGCCAAAAGACTGGGCTATGCGATCATGCGAGAGCCAACCCTAGGCTACCACATCACCACCTTGGACCAGAGAACTACAACACCAACTGCGAAGAGTCGGGACCCATGTGGACAGATGCTAAGCGGTCGCATGATCGCATGTCAGAAAAGTTTGACATGCGGCCATGTGATAGCCAATAAGAACATGCCATATACCACCCCTCTGACATCGGGCCCACATCACGCTCACATAAGAAAATCCGATGGCTGTCGCAAAAGTGCTAAGGATAAACATCATGCAACTTCACTAGGTGAACAAGCAACATCCATAGATCTTGTCCGAGCTTTAACCATGCTGGAAGCATGAGAAGAGACAAACCGCCAAGCACTCAGCGACTAGGTGACTGTGGAAAACTTAACCACCAACCAAGTTGCTAGATGCTAGGGACTTAACCATCAGGATTCAGTGACAAGGAGAAAATTGCAAGTCGCCAGGTCACCAAAAGAAGACTAACCGCCGGTAGCCGAACACAATGAAGAGTTGGGACCACGTGGACAGGTGGCAGGTGATCGCATGATTGCATGTGAGAAAAGTTTGACATGCGGCCATGCAACAACCAATCAGGAAGAGCATTTGAAGGCCCGGGCCCACCTATCATCGCACTTGCACACTTAGAGAAAACACCAGCAAATAGGGAACTAGTGCGAGGTCGAAAATACACAATGTTTTCACAATAGCAAAGGATCGAAAACACACAAGGTTTTCGACATTAACACAAAGGTAAACAAGGATGCGAAAACATCGAGGACCTTATGCAAGCCAAAAAGGTCAAAAACATCATGGATTTTTGAAAACACTGTGGGTTTTCGACACTTAGGCAGATTTCTAAAATGCTTCCCACGGACCTTAGAATTCGAATATATTTTTGGGTTTTATGAATTAGCAAGTGAAAATTGGACCAGAGCAAGGTGACAACATGGAGAACATAGGGAAGGAGGCAATGAAGAACACTTGCAAGGAAGATAGGCCATTTTCATAAGGTTTTGTAATGACAGGAAAATGGACTAACACATATTATTTATTTTAGGAAGATGAGGGACACAAAGAAAAGTTGACTAGAAAGAATTTATCGTGGAATCAAAATCTTCTTGTTGGCCTAGGCTAGCAACAACCAAATCATATTTCTTTTCATAATCAGTGAGCTCAATTAGTGGGTCCTGAATTATCTCTTCTTTCTCAATATAAGAAGGCATTTCTTCAAATAAATCAATTAGGGTCTCACCTTCCTCATTTTCCTTCTTATTCTTATCTAGTTGCTCTAACCCATCACTACATGATATATCTACTTGTTCCTTATCATCATCATGGAAAAGTACATCCAAAGGATAAGATTCATCTTCTTCCTGGTTTCTTGAAATTCTATGAGGTGAAGGGGGCTCTTTAGGAAGTGGCTTATAGGGCTTTATCTGCTACAGAACAGGCTCATTCTCATTTATGAAGTCAAACCTTTTAGGTGTCTCATCTATAGGAATAGAATGGAGTGGCTGGAAATTTGAGATAGGGTCATGAATAGGCTCTAGAAATGCATGGAGATTAGGCTCCTCTTGACTAAGATTCTGTACTAAAGGAGAAGTCCTAAAGCTTTGAATTTTAATAGAGGTGCTAGTGGGCTTACTAGGAAAGAAACTTGGGATCTGAACCTTGTGAGTCTCCTATCTGGTCTGCAAGGCTTCTAGGTTCTCTTCAGCAGCATGGGGCATCTCCTTTTGGATCTCCTCCTTAAAAAGAGCTGGCATCACATAATCCAGATACATAGTCCATGAGGGTCTCCAAGACTACATTATGTTTGCATTGCTCTTAGATGGATCTGGTGAGATTTCTTGCATTGGGGTAGTAGTGGCTTCTTGATCTCCTTGCTTTGGTACTCATGCCAACAGATCCTTAATCAATTGATCCTTTTCTGCAATTTGTTTGGCAAGTGTCTCCTGCTCATGATCATGAAATTCATCTTTTTCTGCTAACCTTTTTTGGAGATCCTCCTCCTTCTTTGTAGCTATCTGGTAGACGCTCTTTATGAATTGTTCACGATTCTCAAGACTCTTCTTATAAACCTTCTCTTGTGTCAAGATCATGTTGTTCTTCTCCTCAAGGATTTGTTCATGAATTGCTATCTGGTTATGTAGCTACCTTGAGAGCTCTTCCTTCTGAGCCACCATCTCCATATACTGCCTTGAGAGCTCCTCTTTCTGAGGCCTCATCTCTACATAGTCCTTCATGAAAGAGCTCATTTCCTCCTAAAAAGTTGTCAAAATAGAGGATATGGAGTTTGAATCTGAAGTGGTATTGGGCTGATTCTGAGGATTGTAATGGTGATCTTCATAGGGCGGTTGATAGGAATGCTACAAGAATGCTTGATGCTGGGTGGGAGGGTATGGTGGTGCATGCTGGAAACTTGCTGCTGGTGGGGCATTTTGATTATATGTTGCTGCTTGGTTAGCTTGATATGGCACAAATGCTAGAACATAGGTAGGATTTTCATGATATGGGGGGTGATAGGGAGGATATGCATTAGGAATTGATATGCTTGCTCATCAAATGAGCTCGTAAAGATATTTTTTTTTTGAAATTTTTCAACACTTAAACTACTTAAAACCAATAGATTTCTCTTAGACTTGCCATGGTGCTAGGAATAAACCACCTCTTGAAGGCTGATTGCACTGAGATCACACCAAAATCTTAGTGAACGATAGGAAACAAAGTCCCACCGGGCGTGCCAAAAATTATTGTCACTAAGGATTGCACCTGTGATGGCTAAGTATAAAACCTAGCAATCCCATGAAACATGGGAATACTCTTAGGATGTGGGACTGCTTCACTGAGAATAGACCTCCAGATTAAGGGCCGGCTTCCCCATTTGTATCACCTGAATTGCACCAAACTTGAAGGGAAAGGGAGAGAGATTGCATAAGATTGAAATAACTAAGATCTAACTTAGGTGATTCCCCAAACTGGGTAGATCCACAAACTAAAAAACAAACTCACAATGTAATCCAGCATCTAACATAAACACCACAACTCTTCCAAATCTGATTTTTCCCCTTAGAAAATAATTAGGTGTGGATTGTAAATGAGAAGGAAAGATAGATTCCACAACTCAAACACATATAGATGCACACAAATTTGAAACTTTAAGGAAAAATTAGTGCTTGTAAACATCAAAACGAACTAAATATCAAGTAAAGGATCAAATTTCAATCACAATACATGACATCAAATCCATTAAATCAACTCACAAAGCTATAGAAAAAGAAGGACAATTGCTATTGATAGGAATAAAAAGAGTCAAAATATCAGATTGCTTCTCCAAGAGCTACAACATTCACCTCATGAAAATGAGGGAAGGAAGAACCAGCCTTAAATCACCAAAGGTGAGAGGCATATAAAGAACATTTGTAGAATCTGCATTGAAGTCCACTACTTCACCAAAATTAGAAAATTCTGCCACTAGGACCATGATCATGTCATTGCAAATTCAGATGCCCAATTCCTAAGATTCTAGGGGAATGGAAAAAGTGGGGTCCCTAAAAATAGACAGGTTAAGGGAAGACCATAAACCCACTAAGTCATGCATCATAAAGAAAAATTGACAATGGCTTATAAAACACCACTTGTCAATATTTTCAACAAGTTTTTGCAATGAATTTTACAATAAAAATATTCCCCTCTCTACCAAATGAAGTGGATCCTAAATATATTTTGAGATACTCTCAACTCAAAAAAATGAGGAGAATATCCAAAATATTTACATTTTAACCAAATCCACATGACACATGAATATTTTCAAACCTAGGACCCACCTTAATTGCAATCCTAGTCTTAAATTTAAACCCCAAATGACCCTAGACACAACTTATAGGTTACAAGTGAATATTAAATATTCTCAACCCAAATAATGGGGAAAATATTTATAAACAATTACAACATACATACCAAAGTTGAAAATAACATGGCATTTAATCTCTCAACCCTAAAAGAAAGGGGAGGAAAAATCAAGCATAATATTGAAACCCCTATTCGAAGATGTGGATCTTCTATCAACATAGCTTTCAATCTTGGCAACTGGCACCCTCTAAACCCACTGTAGTCCCTCGATGGCAACTTTCCATTCTAGAAATAGAAACAACACATACCAATCTTGATTCGGTAACATCTAATGAGGTAGGCACTTCAATGATCATTTTCTTCTCTGCATATTTCGAAAGGCTATTGATCATGGCACTGGTTACTTGGCTCTGTTATTCATTGCATTTCTAATGTTTGAATCTATTGTTTGATGTTTGGATAATGCTTTCATTACATTTTCAGGGCACTGTTACAAAACTAGGGCACTGTTGTTTTGATGCATATGTTTACATTTCAATGTTTATTGTTTGATGCTAGTATCAAACATGCATCCTCTTGTTTTTCAAGGGTGACAATATATGAATTTGTTGTTTGTAATTGTTGAATTTGGGGTATCAACCACCCATGAACTTTGCATCTGTTATGTTTCATTTCTATTAATGATGACACTATGTATCACATAGCTTGATAATGCCAAGGCTAGGGCATTGTTTGAATTGCATTGTTGCTAGTATAAATGTGTTATCTCTACTTGAAAAGCCTGATAACCCTAGGGTATCATGATACATCGAGCTCATTGTATTGGATGCCTATGAGGGAACTGGTTAGTGTATCTATGTCATTTCTTGCTCAATTCTACCCTTCAATTATCACCATTGAATGGTTACATCCATATTGTTTATTGTTTGCAATCAGCCCGAGAGCACTAAAGCTAGGGCACGACATGTATGTATTGCACCACTATTTTATTTGAAGCATCTGTAGACACCATTATCTATTTGAATCTTTCTGATTTGCAACAAATCATGGCATACATATGGCATGCAATTGCATTTCTCTTCTTGTGATGTAGCTCAGGCTATGAATATGTTGTGGTTGTATTCACCCTCGAAAGAGGTAGGGCATTATATTTGAATGTACCTCTTCATAACCTGCGGTTAATGGCATGGCATATTCCTATTATAGCATTAATACAACTGCTAAACCTCAGCATTGATGTTTATTTCTCTTTAATTACTTTAAAATAATGGCATGGGGCACAGTTTGATTCCTATCTTCATGGCATCATATTATATGGCCCGTGAACTTTGTTGGAATCTCCTCTATTTTTGAGGGCATGGCACTGATTATGGTTCAATGTTCATTGCTATACAACCCGAGAGCCATTGGATTAGGGAATTGCCATTATGTTGTTTCTTTGTTCACTGTTGATATTGCATGTAAACATGGCTCGAGGGCATCCTATAGCATTATGCTGTTGCATACCACCGAGCCCGAGCATATAAACATCATGTTGACTATTCCATTTTTAGTACTGCTTTCCTTCTTCATTTTCTATCTAGCATCTTTGATCTGTGCTTGTTAATGCCTCCATGTCAATGAGATGTGTACACCAATGCTATGCTTAGAATATCACCATGCTAATATTGCCCTTCTAGTTGTGTAGCCCTGATTTCATTGTGACTATTGCTATCAATTCTGATCCATGCATTATCTAAGCATTTTCTATTTGATTTGTGCCACCACAATATGTTTACATAACAGACCCATAGCAATGATAATATGCAAAATGTGTATCTTCTATGTGGGTTCAAGTGTGCTATCATTATCACATGTTTATCACTGGGAATATTAGGACATGGGAGCCCCCTTTTATTGGTTCATAATGCAGATTTAACAATTCCATACCATAGCATCATTATAGAATGCAGATTTGAAACACATATATGCCCTAACATAATGCATTGAGTTTAAGTTTTGAAACATCATTTGTTGTACCTTTTCTGAACATGTGGATCATGTGTCCTTAGCATGTATGTGCCATGTGAACACCTATGCAAAAAAGTGCCCTATCTTCCTCATAGATTTGTGTACTCTGCCATTAGCTCTATTTGTCCATTCTCCATTAGATATGTATCTGAGTGTCGCACTGATACTGTACTATCCACTTTCTTCCAAATTTTCTTGAGTGCTATTGGCCCTGTGTTCTTCAATGTGTCACATGGCTCTGGTCCAATTTGCATGTGCTGAATCACCAAATCCTGAACGTTATTCAAAGTTTAAAGCCTGCTGGAAAATTGTCAAAATTTTGCCACAGTGTCGAAAACCTATAGTATTTTTGAAAATCCATGATGTTTTCGACCTGTGTGTTATTTTTGACCCTGTGCTTCCTACTTTTGTGCGCTTATCCTTTTGCATCAAAAACTCTATGTGTTTTCGGTCTTTATCTATGTTGAAAACTTTGTGTGTTTTCGACCTCGGTCTTAACTACGCAGGTGCGATGGATGGTGGGGCCCAGTCTTTGTAGGGTGTTAGTCGCGCTTTCTCCAAGTCCCCAGGTGGTTACATCTTTTATTCAGCGATCTGGTGACTGTGCTGTCACGAGATCTCTTCATGCTTGGCGGTTGGCACCTAACCTTCAGCAACCTGGCGGGTGGTCTATTTCCCTTTAGTCGCATGATCTCCAAATATCTGGCGGTTATCTACTAGCATCTCATGATCATGCGGGTAGTTTGTTGCGTAGTTGCTGAATGCTTGGTAGTCATGTGGTGGTCTTTGTTCTTCATGCTTCAGCACGGTTAAAGTTCGATGAGGATTGGTGGTTGTTGTATGTTCGTGTGGTGAAGTTGTGCGATGTTTATCGTTCACGCTCTTGTGAAAGCCATTGGATTTTTCTTGCAGGGTAGAGATGTGGGTCCAGATCTGTGCATGTTCTTATTGGTTGTCACATGGCCGCATGTCAGAGTTTCCTGACATGTGATCATGCAACCGCTTGCCACTTGTCTGCGTGGGTCCCAGTTCTTCCTGTTGTTCCACTTGCTTGGCTGTTAATTTCTCATTCCATGACCTGGTGACTAACTGTTATCTCCTTGTCACTTGATTCTAGCAGTTAAGGCCTTAGAATCTGGTGACTTGGCTGGCAGTTTTTTATGCTTCAGTCGCGATGTCGTGTGATGGTGGCGGTCTTATGGCCTTGTCACATGATCGCAAGGGCCATTTTCATGGCATGCGATCATGCAACAAGGTTCTTCCTTGCTAAGGCCCAGTGGCAGGTGGTGATGTGGTAGTTCATTAGTGGGCCCGGTTGTTAGAGCCCTTTCAATCCTACGGTTGCCGCATGACTGCAAGGAGTATTCTTTCCTCTTGTGATCATGCGACAACCATTCGATCTGGCAATGTTTAGAAGAGTTGACAGGTGGTGGATCCATTTGCCAAGTGAGGTGATGTACTTGATTTTCATTGGCCAGCAAGTGTTGAGGTGGATGTGCCTGGCGGGACCGTTACTTAGTGGCAGGTTGTGGTGGCGGTTATGTTGGTGGTTGTAGGTCTGCGGGTTGTCACATGTTTGCATAGCCCGTCTCCGTGCTATGCGATCATGCGACAACTATTGAGATATCGCAGTTACGGAGTTAGCCCGAGGTGTCTGGATGGTTTTAAAACATAAAGCTGGTGAGGGGAGATTGATCAGATGACGGGGATATAAAGTTGGTAAAGGTTTAAATGATGATCGCTGATGTGCTGGGCACCAAAGATGTAGCCATTTGATTTTGAATTTGAATTTTTTGAGGGTTTCCAGCAACCAGAAAAGACTGGTTTTAAATGTCTTAGTGGCCTGATTGGATTTGTTTGGTGTTGCGATGTGGTCCAGGGTCTATGCGGTTGATTGCAGAGGTTGATTTGGTACCTGGTGAAGGACTTTCTTGGCTCAAGGTGTATTTGCAGTGAATTTTGTGACTGTTTAAGTAGGTTGGGTGGGTGAAACCCTAGCCCTAGCTATCTGTAGCTTGTTGCAACCTATTTTGGGTTTCCAAGGCAGCTAGGGGTATATGTAGTTGAATTTTTGACTTAGAAAGGGTTTTGAATTTTGTGAGTTCCAGTGAAAGGTTCTGTTCTACAGATTTCCCCTTCTCTTTGCATATAGAGTGTTCCTCTTTCTCATGTTGGCTCAGAGAATACAATACATTTTGTAATAGAATTGTCTTATGTGTGAGGATTTAATATATTTTTACTGTTACCAAATTATCTCCATTTGAATTCTGAGTCCATTAGTCATACATTAAGGGTGTTTGATTTGTCTGCTTGTATTGCCTATGTGTTTGCAAGTGGAGTTGTCTTCGTAGAGATAACTAGTTCAGGGTTAGTGTTTATGTATGTATGAGCTGAGGTGTCAAGGATATTTCATGCTTGTCTTCCAGTGGATGCTAGTCAATGTATTATCTATTCATAGGTCTCTTCTAAGGGGAGGGTTAAAATCCTTTGAGTGGATAATAACATACTTAAATACACAGGTGGGTGCTAAGTTGAGGTTTGGTTATGGTGTGTGATTGATGTCAGGCATCAACACATTGGATATATTATTTTCTTGTTTCATAGCTGTCCCTTGCAATATTGTATTTGACTCTGTGGCCCATTGGATAAGGCACTGGTCTATCAGAGACTTAGGGCATCTCAGAGGTCCTTTAAATCCATTCAAATCATTTCCATCTAGTTCCACCCTTTCCCTTTCTAGTTGTTAGTGTAGGTCTCTGGTTTTCATACTCACTCCATGCAAGTTGGGCTATTGCATGAGATATTGGCTTCATTGAGGTACAGGATACCTAGAAGAGTTTGAAAATCATTCCACAGTCAGTTACCTACAGGCCTGTAGTGTGACACAAATTGTATGAGTGTGCAGATGAGGTACACCTACTTGAGTGATGTGGAGCTCAAAGTGTAGAAGGATCTCTCTTTGATCCTTGTCAGTTGGCCCTTTTTCCTGTCAGATTCCAAGTGTTGAGTGAATGTGACACTAGCCCTATCAATCCTGATGCCAAGCTGACCTTTAGGGAAAAAGAAAGCCAACACACTGAATGTTACACTGTTGAGCGTGGGTGTTCTTGGCCTGTGATGTGGTCTCTCTCTAAGAAATTGAGATTCTCCCGATAGAGCCCACATCATAGGGCATCATCATTCATCTGCACATGGAACAAACACATTAGTGAAAACATGGTGCCTTTTACTTTGGTAGCTCCTTGATGCACATACCCTGAGCACAGCCCATGCCAGAGGTGTATGACTAAGTGCACGTATGCATGTTATAGATGTTGTAGCACCATTCATTTCTTAGATCCATTGGATCTAACTCCTTTTATTCTCTCTTTGTAGGTTCAGGATCATAGGAGCACCTGGCCACACAGAAGATCAACTCACTACCAGGCAATTTCTGGTACCCCTGCATCTAGCTCCATTAATTTATGTATACTTGCACTCATTTATGCAATCCTTGCATTTTCTATGCTCATGACATGTGTGAGCTTAGATAGATGTTTCCTTTACAGTTCTTTTTCTTTTGTACATCATATTCAGGATATGACATGTAATCTTAGTTGCAGTAATTATGTCTTTTCCCTTTCATGTACTTGCAATGAAAGAACACAAATTTTAATCCATATCACATAATAATGCAAACTAGGGTACAGAGCTCATCTAGTAATTAGGTTTCCAAAATGTGTAAAAATATGACAACAATAATGTCAATGAACCCAATTGGTTGTAGATGATGTCATAATGGTCTTATAGAAATAAATAGGGTTGTACCTCACCCAATATATTTTACAAAAAAAAATTTGAAAGAAAAAATAATTAAGTTTTTTTTTCAAAATCATACTGTAGAGCTACAAATCGGGTTGTATGACTTGATTCTCAAAAAAAAAATTCTTCGATTTGGACTTTCACCAGATATGGGCATGTTTATAATTGATCTTAACTATCGAGACAACCTCTCAGATGCAATGGTGAGGTCAGATATGACCCAAGATGCTTTTGCAACATGCTGGTCTTCAAATCTGATATTTGGACCTTCAACACCTGCACCTTGATCTCTCCAAATAGGCTAATCAAAATGCTTGAATGGATCTGATACCATGTTATATTTTTAGGTGACTCTACAACACCTTGAGGATCAAATGCAAGACCAAGATAGCTTGCACAAAAGATTGGAAAGATAATTTCATTAAGATGCAAGAATGATATTATTGATAATGGACATGATTAAAATTTACATAATAGGCCTCCTTATATAGGAAAGCTGATAAGTGAGAATTATAAGGAGTTGATAAGCTATCACCTATGCTAGGTGTAATCACATGTCCACCAAGTGTGGATCATCCTCCATTATGCATTGAAGTATGCACAATAGGATTAGGATGATAATGTGATAAGAGCACTAAAGGTGGATCTCACACCTAAAGTGGAATTTCTTCTACACCGTGTGCTTAATTGAGGTGCAAAATCCTAGGTGTCTCAATGAAAAACTATTATACAATGCATTATCTTAAGTAAGATTAAGTAAAGTGTAATTAGGAATATTTAATTACACCAACAAAGGGAAATAGGAGAATTAGAAGAAATGACTTCATCTCAATACAACCCCGCCTCACATATGCAATGCCTTGGTTGTGTGAATCATCCCCGAACATGAGGAACAAACCTAACTACCACTTCATTTTGGAAATATAAAAGTAGTAGAAAACATAACGTATAAGATAAAATTTAGATTTTCTATGAGGAAAATCTAACCATCATTCTCTATGTGTGATGAATAGCCCTGATGCCTCACACAAAGTTCAATACCAAAGAAAGAGAGTAATCTGAAATAATTGTGGCCTGAGTGTGGTTCCTAGTGCCACCTAAATTTTTCAAAATGATATCAAATTTATCGAAGATCATATTTTAATGGTCATGTAATAATTTTTTCCATCCACGCATTTTCAACATCTGAAATGATGCTTTCTTGACAATTGCAAAGTGAGACTTGATGTTTCTGGTGGAATTCCCACCAACAATAGCCTCTGGACTAATTAAACTTAATATGATTAGGTTATAATGCATTTCTTATTTGAAATGAGAGATTATCTCGATATCCTATTGTAAGTCTTCTCTCACTTTAAAAACAAAGAAACAAATCATGGGAATTGGAAGAGATTTGTAAAAATAATTATAGTATTTGTGGCTTGTGTAAAAATAAAGGAGTAGCGAGCTGTTATAAGTTATATAAAAATTTATTTGTTAATATGAATTTATTGATTATTTGTTTGAAATGAGCCAAATTATTTTCTCATAATATTATTTTGACAAATTCATTGACAAGGTTTACAACTTTGTGTGTTCTTGTTGAAAGGTGTTTTGGCTACAATACAGTATTGTATTATATTAGTTCAAGAAAAATAATGAAAATAATTACAAGTTGATATGAGTAAAATACTTTTATCTTGATAATGTTATCTTTTTTGCCTAGATTTGATATAGAACAAAGATCTTAAAGGAGTTTTCAAAATCTATTAATCAAATATGACTAGGTTTTGGCATTGAATATTGGATCTTCTTTTCATCTATGTTCTTATTTTGATAATATGTTCATGTTCTAATTTGTACTCACAAGATATGAACTCAATGGTGGGGAATTGACATTGACTCTCTAGTATTTGCTTACCTTTTTTAAGAAAATTTAATCACGAGTCTTTCTTTTTTGTTAATTTAATAGTTTCTATGGGCCAACTCCCTTTGCATTAATATTAGCTTCCTAGGCTCCTACGCTTCATAATAGAATAGAGCATGAACAATTTTAATTACATAAGCTAATCACCATTATATATTGAGCTTTGTTAGTACTATGGAGCTGATATTGCTAACATATATACCAAACAAGGACATACTACCACAACAAAATTTCTACCAATATACCAAAATGTAGAAGTAGTAGTGCATATTCTATACTATTAATTAGCTGAAACTAACAAACTATGTAGACACATGGAGATGCACTCTTGTCTACTCTTCTTCTAACCTCATAGATTTTGTAACTATTATAGCCTTTGCAACCACATGCATGATGGTTCGGGCTCCTTATAATTTCCTCCACATCCTAGCAATCATTTTCCTTTCATTCCTCACCATCCACTGGGTTCTCGACCAACTCATCAATACCATTATATTCCTCATCATCTGTGAACAATCCTTCCTCCATCATATACTTCATCAGCCACTCCTCCTTCAGGTAGCCAACAATGTGAGATGACTATTGCAGAAATATAAGGCTCCACTCCATATTACCTCATCTAGCTTCCAGAAGGTCTAATTCCAGAGTCCTTATTGGGTCCAACTGAATTATTATTGGAGTTTGTTATGGTTTCTCTAATATGATTTCAAGGTGGTTCTAACAAGCCAACTTGATTATATCATTTAGAGGAAAGATATTTATAGGTAGTCATTTGTGATTTCTTGAGTGTGCTTCATAGTTGATTAAGTAGAGCAGAGTAGAGTGTGCGAAGTGTTGAGCCATCAGAAGAAGGTCTATGTGACCAAGTAAAGTGCTTGTGATATACATTGGAACTGATCCAAACAGCAGGTCTAAGCGCAATTCGCCAAGATCCAGATATAGTGTGTATCTATTATTCAGAAGGTTGTAGCCTTCGCCCCTTTGAGTAGTGTGCTCTCAGACAATGCATCCTCTCCCCTAACAGGGACTATTGTAAAAGACTCCTAACAGGGTCTGACCCTTGACCCGATCTACTGTACTAAACATATTGTAAAGAAACTCCTAATAGGGTTAATGATTTTCTAAAAAGGATCATAATACACTAGTGAAAAATATTAGTGGGTGTCAATTCCCATCGGGGTTTTTACCTATTTTGGTTTCCCCGTAACCAAAATATTGGTGTTGTGTTCATGTGTTCTTTCATTGTGTTTATGCTTTATGTTTAAGTATACTTAATTTGATAAAGAATTGAATCTTTTAGATAATTGATTCACATCCCCCCCCCCTCTCTCAGTTATCTCTTGGGACTATTCCTAACAATACCCACATAGTAGAAATTACTTTTTAGTAGGCATGTCTAAAAACCACCATATTTTAACCTAAATAAAGGAATTTTTGTGAATTCTTTTGGGGAAAGATACCTAAGGCACCAAAGATTGATGAGCATATTGTTTTTAAAATTAATTATTAATTGATTGCAAAGTCTATTTTTGAAACCTCTGGTATATGACCATCATAGATTAATGTAAAATTAACATTTTTTCATTTTTTTTGCAAATCTTCAAGGAAATTCTATGTATATTGATATCCTATAATTTGTTTTCCAAAAAACATAAAAATAAAAAATTTATTAAAATTTTAGTGAACCTCACTATGTCAAGTTTATGTAACAAATTTCAATAATAAATAATGCAAAAATAGTAAAATTAATCAAATCACCACAAAATTACATTTTTGAATTTTGAACAATAAGAAGTCCAATGGGTTTTTATTTCATAAAAAATTCAATTAGGAAGGCCTTCAAAAAATTATACCAAGGCAAAAATTAAGGATTTCATTACCTTAGCCATTATTTTGCAAGTCCAAAACATAGGCTTGGTCCCACCAATGTAATCTAAAGTGGGGGGATGTGTTCCAACACAAAATCTAAGAAATGTGTATGCATTATTTAAAATTAAAATAACATATACCTATTTTGTTTGTTACCATTAAGTTAGAAATGAGTGTTTGTTTTTAAACACATACTTGTTTGGTTTAAAAATAACGCATACATGTTTCTTATATATCCATTGCCTGCAAAAAATAGACCAAAAAGACAAATTTCAATGATTGAATGATTATTTAATCATTGTTTGAATGATCTACAACAATAGAAGGAATTGTGGGTTTGTCGTGACTGATCAGGAAATTACTATACACTTTTGAGTTGACATGTCAAACATTTCCCTTGGTTGAATCGTTAATCTTTTCCCTAGGTTGACTCGAGACAAGTATTTTTAGGGTTAACTTGTCAACTGACTTAAGTCTTTTTTATAATGGCTTAGGGTTATGGTTTTCTTAATATATGAGAATTTCATAGCTTCCTGGAGGGGGATTGAGTTGCAAGTGATTGTGGATTGTAACACACTAAAATTTTCGGATAATAAGATTGCACTCTCTATTTGGTGAGCATAGCCCATGATTGGGTGAACCACAGTAAATATTTATGTCTTCTTTTTCTACTTATGTGTGATTTATTCCTTTGCATTATTGAATATATTTGCATGTAACTGTTAATTTTTTGTCTGCTAATCCTAACAAGAATGTTTGTCAAATTATTCTAGATTCTTGTCTTTTATGGATTTGACATGAGAAAAGCCATTTAAATTCAGAATTTGGTGCAAACATTAGAGTTTTTGAAAGTTGATTGAATATGGAATTCAAGCAGGGTAAAAGCACAAGAAGTTTTCACCCTTTTACAAAGGAAGAGGCTAACAACACCAAAACTAAAAAACTTCAAGGGCATAAAAGTCACATTTCTGTTGAGAATTTGAAGATGATGTAAATTGATGAAATGTGTATAATAGGATTAATTTTATGCCTATAATTTCTAAAAATTAATTTGAGAAAAAATTAATGTGTTTTTTTAATTTTTTAGGTCTATTTTTCATATCCTAAAAAATACTACAAATCAGGGAGTTTACTTCCCGTCAAATCATTATAAGTAAAACATTATTTTTCTCTCCAATTTTAGAATATGTTTTAGATGACATGTATATCTAGTGAAAAAAAAAAGAAAGAAGTTTTTTTGATCTATAGTTTACCCGTTATAAGTATTCAAAGTCGAACTTACCTAAAATCAATAGTTTTTGTCTCCCGTCACTATTCCCCTATCAAAACTATACCAAAAACTAAATAAATTACATATTCTTGAAGAGGACTCTCTCCTCTAGTGTCATATATGATTTTGAAATTTTTTTGAATTGATTTAGTATTTTTCTCTCAAATTTTAACATACCTACATGTAGTTTTTAGCTAATTTGTTTAACGTTTTGTAGTTGAAACAATATAAAATTTATATGTCCATAATCCTACTTCTAAAATCTAGAAAAGGGTACTTTTAGTTTTTTAACATTTTCTATTTTGATCAAAGAAAGGAACAACAGAAGTGCAAAATTCTAATTTTTTTATGTTTTTGGAGGTTTGGCTGCCAACATGGCATTCCACTGAGGTAGACTCGGGTGAGTCCAACTAGGCCGAGTCTGACTGGGCCAAGTCTGACTCGGCCGAGTCCCCCTAGGGGTCGGCCCCACTCAAACCGCCAAATAGTGTGCAAATGAGGGGCTTGTGATATTTTTTTAATATTAAAAATATCATTTAGACTCGGCCGAGTACCACTTGGCCTAGTCTAGTGGGCCACGTAGATGCCATTTGGCACTGCATGGCACTTACGTGTACTTGGTTGTGTTAGATTGGGTCGAGTCTAATTGGGCCGAGTGATTTGAGTTAGCCCAAAAGGTGACACTCGATTGTGCTTTTACCCAATAATGTAGAAAGAGGAAAAATAATTTTCTAACACCTAAGGAGATTGCAGCAAATAGGGAGAAGGAGGCAAAATGACAATGAGGAAGAAGAGAAAGAATTTGAGAACTGAGTAATGGAAGAGTATCATGTTCAATAATCATTTGAGAAATAATAATGTGGATGTATACATAGAAACACCAATTGAGAAAGAAACCCCTTTGATTGATAATGAAAAGAATAAACATTTTCAAATTAAAAGTAATGTGCTCCATACAATCTTCATGGTTCGGTTTCTTGGAGACAGATTAGGACAAGCAAGTAGATTCTTTAGAAACAAAATTATATTAAAAATTTGGTATTAATGTTAAAACTAATGAAAATGATAAAAATGTGAAAAGTGATGAATAGGTTAGGCATTTATGTTTAACCCAAGAAGAAGGAGAAGTCTTTAAAACAAGTTGTATCGATTGTTGCTAGTGCCTTTGATAAAATTGGAAGAAAAGACATTCCAAAGATAGGAATCAACCACAATGAGAAATAACAACTTTAGTAAACAAAAAAACTTATGATAAAAGAATGATGACTAACCTAAGTGGTTATCTTAATATCCATCATAAAACTTTGACAGGAGTTGTAAAGAGAAGACTTAACTTCAAAAATATTTGGCAAACCAATGTAGAGTTTTAGTGGAAGACTCTCAAAGTTTCACATGAAACTTAATGGTGAATTTAAAGCTTTGATAAAACAAAAATTGGCACAATAATCAAGAGTATCACCTAATGTTAGAGATGTTCTAAAATTTAGAGCCAGGTCAAAAATTTGTGATCCACATTTTTAAATACCTCTTGGACATGACTCAAACTGAATTGTACAAAAAAAGGATGATAAGGTGCTATCAAATATTAGCATTAGTCAAAGATCTTTTGAAAAATGAAAAACCTGGTATGTAAAAATTAACAAGGAAAGGATCTCCTACTATTGCAAAACTCATGTTTAGTTTCATTACCGTTATGATGTATTTTAATGTATACGTTCCACCATGCATACTAACAAATGTTGTAGGGTTGTGGTATAAAAATACCATCTCAAACTGTAGGAGTTTATATAAAAAATTTTTATAAGCCACCTAATGAACAATTATTTCTTTTGAATGCACATATTTCTAATGTATGTGATATATGTGGAAACCTTGTCTTGTTAGGTGAATGTTTGTATGAGAATATTTCAATTGGTTTTAGATAGAAATTAGTTGATGTAAAAATATTTAAAAATGTTGAGTATCCATTAAAGGATAGAAAGGTTGGAGGACAGTGTGAACTAATTACTAAAATAGTTGATGTTCATGGATTTATAAATGTATTTAAGGTAAGATCATACCCAAATATGTGAAAAACTCCTAAAATTATTTATGGATTGATGGGAAGTTTTATGTATGCACAAGAATACATTTCCAATTGGTCGTATACTTTTGGTCATTGACTTTGTCGAGAAATGTGTGCTTGCATCACAAGATGAGATCCAAGAGCAGTATTATAATTCAGTGCAAGTAGAAATTTGTGTTCATCTTGTCTATAGGCATGCACTTGATAGTAAATAAGAGAATTAAAAAAATTTGAGTGAGTACCATTTCTATTTAAGTGATACTAAACTACAGTCATCACAGTTTGTTTAGTATTACTTTAAAACATTTTATGACAATTTAAGGGAAACATAAATTCAAATGACACAACGTCTAATATGGTCAAATAATTGTATAAGACAATTTAAGAATGCTAAAATATTTTATTTATTGAGTAGGACACATAAGAAAACTAATATCCAACATATATGGATCTTTTTTGAGGCTAAATGCGGGAAAGGAGAACACGATGGATCCAGTTCATGTGTTAAGGGATCCTTTTGAAAATAGAAAATCAAATTTGAGGAAAAATCAAAATTTAACGATGTGTGTGCAATTTTGGAATGGTGTAATTTAATTTTATCTACAGGATCAAGTCAAAACTCTACAATCAAATTCTTCTTATAGCTAGATTAAGATAAGAATATCCTTTCAAGATATGATATTGATACAGTCAGTGGGTCAGCTACATGACATTCATTTAAGATTTCTAATTCTAACACTTAGACTATATGGACTAGGGAGCTTTCATTTTTTTTCAATTTTGTGTTGTAGGTGATTAGAAGGAAAATGAGAATATGGAATGGGTTCAAGAATAGAAATAGAAGTCCTTAACACCTAGTGAGGCACAAGGTCGAGATAATAAAAGAAATGAAGACCAACATCATGCATTTGCATTAGAAGATAATGATCATGTTTCAAACCTCATACAACTTGGTAATTTATTTCAATTTCTTATTTCTTTAAACAATATTATTTATGTATGTCATATAATATGATCATATTTGAATTAAATCTAACACTTAATGTATGCTTAATTTTGGTTTTCAAGACATGTGTATGTTTTTGTTGCACCCGAGGACAATGAAAAGTCGACTGAGTATTGGTTAGCTAATGTAAGATCAAAATTAGGGTTAGAAAACATATCAAAAGAAACCAAAAACTTTCAACAATATGAAAAAACCTAACTCAATCTCATCATGAAAACTACTTGAAAATAAAGTAATTAAACCCATTCAAGAAATTGTTCCCATGTTCTCCTTTCTTCTCCAAAGTATGGATGAATGTCACTCTTGAAAAGATCTTGACATGGACTATGATATCTTGAAAGAAAAATCAGAATACTAGGAGTAAATTATCATTCAAAGTGGTTAACCAAATTATTGCAAAAGGGCTCAATTTATAGAGTCGAGAGCCAAAATGCAGGAAAAGCCAAATTAGTGTGCAACATGGAAATTTGTCAAAATTATGAAAAATTGGGAGTAGAAAAGGGAATGCACAAATCAAGGACAAAGTGATGAAGGAAGGTGGAGGCAAATTAATAGCAAATTAGGAGGGCAAATTAGTGGAAAATGAGAAAGGGAAAGTGGAAGATATTTGAAGGATAATTAATAGGATGTCATGAAGCATGATTTAAGGGAATGTGTAAGAGTCACATTTTTGAATATTTAAAAAGAAATATTCCCTCAAAAAGGCTAATTATGAATTTAGGAATTTAGAAAACCCCAAAATTCAAAAGGGAACAATTAATTAATTGAAAATCAATTATTTGTAGGAGACTTAGGATATGGATAACTAATCTAATAAATAGATTAATACAAAGGGATAAACTATGGGTTATCTATGCCAAGGGGAAAGAATTAGTAAAAATATTAATCTGATTAATGATGTATGATCGAAAGGGAATTAGTCTTGAAAGGTTTGATTAGGGATTGAACTGATCTTGATGATTAAAAATAGATTAGGGATCAACACAACATCAATGAACTTTGAAAATTTCTATGATTGAAGATGTCATGATAGGATAGCATCGATTAGGTTTTACAATTCTATTAGATTGGAATAATCATGATGAAATATCATTGATGATCTTGGACAATGCTATTTAAAATTGACTTGAATTAGATAACGAGGCATCGATGAAATTTGACGATGCACTTGGGATTGGATTGATGACAATGAGGCATTGATGTTGTTGGTGTCTTTTCCTTGCAGGACCAAACTTGAATCAAAAGGTGGGCTTGATCCTCAAAATAGGCACTCAAGTTTGACAAGAAAATAGAACCAATTGATGAGGATAATGAACATCCTCCTTCTACTTTGAGCTCGAAATCACTCAGGCAGGTATTGACTTATGTGCACACTCAAGACACCTTAAGATAAACAATAGGCCTGTAGACAGATTATTGTGGAAAAATCTTCAAACCCCTTCAGGTAACTTATACCCCAATGAAGCCAATTCACATGCAATAGCCCTACTTGCATAGAATGAGTCTAAATATTAGAAAGGACCTCCTACTACTACTACCAACATGGAAGGGAAAGGTATTTGATTTGAATAATTTTAATGTTGGGTTGAAGAGACCCCTGAGATACACTAAGTCTCTCATAGACCAGTGCCTTGTCCAATGGGCCACAGAGTCAAACACCTCACTGCAAAAGAAAGATATGAAACAAGAAGATAGTACATTCAAATATGGTGATGCCTTACATTAGCCATACACCATTGATCAGATCATACATTATCAAACCACTTGTGTATCCAAATGTGCTATCACCCATTCAAAGGATTTTAACCCTCCCCTTAGAAGAGACCTATAAACAAGTAGTACATTAACCAGCATCCACTAGAAGACAAACATAAGATACCCTTGATACCCCAGTTCATACACACTTGAAAACCAATCCCAAACCTAGTTGCTTCTGCGAAAACAACTCTATTGCAGACACATAGGAAATGCAAATAGAAAGATGGAAACACCCTTGATGCTTCAATCAATAAGTCTGAAACTCAAATGGAGACAATCTGATAACAATAGAAGTATATTGAATCTCATACATAAGACAAATCAATTACAATGCATATCATATTCTCTAAGCCAACAAAGGAGAAAAAAGCACCCTATATGCAGAGAAGTAGATAAAATCTACAGGGAAAGGATCCTTGATGGAACTAGTTCTCCTCAAAATTTGCAGAAGAAGGAACCCTTACAAAATAAAACATTTCACCATATATACCACTAACTACCTTGGAATCCAAAACAGGTTAGGATGCAACAAGCTTCGGACAGCTAGGGTTAGGGTTTCAACAATTACACCAACCCCAATTACAACAAAAATCAAAATTCTCAGAGGGAAAACCAAGTATAGGTCAATGAAATCAAGGATGATCTTCATGAATGAGAAAATATCTAAGAAGTACAGGAAAGTCATAAAGTTTTACCATATAAACCAATCTAACCAGACCTACAAAATGCCTTGAGCCACCAAAATTATCCTTCCCCACATGGTACAAATCCCCCCTGCAAATGGTCACCACACCCTAAACCACATTGCAATGACAAACAGATCATTTCCCACTAGCTCCAATCACCTTTGCATTCAATTTCAGTCCTTTTTGTCACTGGCAACCCTTAGAAAATTCAAATTTGAATTACAACGGTCACCCTATGGTGCTTGTAGTGAATTAGCGGTCCACGTTTGAATCTGAAACAACTTTAAGTCCTGATTGTCTGATTTCATGTTTTGCAGGGTTTATGACCTTAACTCATCGGATAGCCCAGAGTTAACTATTAGCGAACACGCGACAATGCTTTTCCTATTCGTGAAAAAAAACCTAACTCACCATTTAACTCCGTGACTTAGCGATCAAAGGGGAACAACTAACTCCGGTCCTTACTTAGCGAACAGGTGACAGAAGACCTTTTCGCCTATTCACCAAATGTTTCATCTCTTTGCCAATTCATTTATCTATTATGCAAATGCTTGTTCGCTAGATCGCTAGTCAATTTAGAATATCACCACTTTATTGTGTGAATGAGTGAGGCCTTTGAAAATGTGTCGGGCCGTTAAACACTTTTGTATGGATTGCTAAGACTTTAGACCCCACCTAGGCTCGCTTTATGCCACTTGTCACCATGTTATTTGCTACTCATGCTCGGTCATCTCTGACACATGACCCACCCACCTAAGCCTTTGAAAATGAATGGTGGGCGTAAGATCTCATGCCCCTGACACAATCAATGAGAACTTATGTCAATTGTAGATCTTGTCCCCATCATTGATCTTTCTGACAATGGCCCCACCTGTAGTATTCCTCATCATCCTCCAGCTTAGTCAATTAGAAACTAACACCTCAGTGACACATGGCAATTGGTCCCACATTTCTTGGCTAACCTTAACCTTCTATCAACTTGGTGAACACGTGACCAAAGAAACCCTTCGCCCATTCGTGAGAACTTTGAGGGAACCACTAAATTATCTAACTACTACACGAACACTATTTTCCAAATCGCTAAGTCAATAGACCTTCTACCAAAACATCACATGAACTAGTGAACAAAGAATACATTTATCAAAACCACCAAAAAGATAGAGAAATCTATTGGGCCTGCATCAAGAAGATCAATGGCCATCTGAAGTTCACATAGCCATTCAAGATTCCATCAGATTACATGCCCACCGTTAGATGAAGAATCTTTCCCTGCTCTAACAACCCTCTGACAGACTATGAGATCAACGGTCGGTGCCTAATCTCAAGCTTCTGACAAATTTGATAAGAACTTACACCATTCGTCGATCGACTGATAGTGTCAGGTCCCTCTGATGCATCAAAAAACTAGGTCCCACTAACAACACATCCAGTCACTCACTCGTGGACCAATCATAGCTTGCCATTTGTAATTATGTGTCATTATGGACCCACAGTCTATCTTTTATCGCATTGGACAGTTGTCATTAAGGTGTTATGTTAACACCCGCACATCTTTCCTCAGTGGTATAGCGACGATCATTGATCTCGCTCAAACCTTAACTGGTCAATAGGGAAGGAAGACAAGGCCTACCGAGATAGATGGCACATGGTCGCGAATTCGCATGTCAGAGACCTCTGACACCAAACAGACATGTGAATTAATGACAACCACATACTTTAAAGGGTGAAACATAGGAAAATACACACTGGGGGACTTAGGAAAATATTTAACGCTGACAGACTTAGGAAATATTAAAAGGGGTCCCAACGTTAAAAAACCTAACCGATCAACATGCAAAGTGGTATAACATTTGAGCACATGGGTATATTGAGATTTTAAGTGACCCGATAAAGGTAATATTAAAATAGAACAAGGCCATGACAATACAAAGGGTTTTTATATGCAATGGCTAGATTTTGAATTTCAAACAAGGGTTTAGCCAGAAAATAGGGAAAAACAAGCTGGAGAGACCGGAAGAAAAATGGGAGGGCCATGAAAATTTGTAGGTGCCAACAATGGCTCTAGTTGGGGATGATGGGCAACTTGTGTCCATGCAAGAATTCAGATCTCTGGGATAGCAAACCACCCTCAAAACAAAAATAGGGACCTAAAAAGACACAGGGAACACACCAGGGAAAATAGGAAGGGAAACTATATACAAAGTGTACACATTTTTACAAAAAGCCTGAAACCTCAAAACTTGAACCAATCTTTTCCCCTGTCAAAAATCTGGTTTTCATTTCTTTCTTCTTGAGGTAAACTGGATACTTTATTCCCATTTGTTTCACCAGGCATATCAACATTTTTAACCAATCCATCAAGAAAAACAAAATTATTATCTTCACCTTCATAGTGCAAGTAAAAATCTGAAGTATTTTCATCATTTTTCTCACTATGGAAGTAAAACTCAGCATGCTCATGAATACTATCATCAAATTGAAACTTTTCTTTCTCTACTGATTCATGTATGCCATCAATCTGAAATGCAAAAGTCACATACTTTATTTGATAAAAATCTTCATTCATACCTTGAATTTGCATATCCTCAAGTGTAGCTGGTGGGAGTTTAAAATAATAATCAAGCTTATACTTACACATGTCATCATTATCAAATTCTGCAACATTTGAAACCTCCATGTGTTCTTCAAACAATGGATTGATAATTCCATGTAATACTCCTTTTTGCACATTATGACAGAAAATGGGTTGAACATCATCATAGTCCTCATCATATAAAGTATTAGAAAACACTTTAAACTCACTACCCATTTCAACTCCATGGAGATTCTCAGCACACAAAGAAAAATCAAAACTGTATGAAGATTCACAGTCAAGATCACCTACCAAGCATATAGTATCCATGATTATGCCCTTGTTATCCCAAAGAGACCCATCAGATAATACTTTGTTCAAATCTTCATGTTCTACCTCACTAATATCATAATGAATTATTGTTTGTTTGTCTTCATACCTTGAGGATGAATCACCCTCAACATCTTCACTGTCCAAAGAATGTTCACTTCCATCATCACTTTCTTCCTCCCATGTTGCATCTGATTCATATGAAGAAACCACAACCTCATTGTCTTCATCACTCCAATTATCAACACTTAAAGACATAACCCCAAGTGCATCATCAAGCCCAAGGCTATCATCATTAAGTATCCCATCTCTGATACATATATAATACTCTTCCCATAATGCATTTGACCAACTAGTTGACTCATGAAAATAAAGATCCATGAATAAACCAATGAACTTAGATTTTGAAAACTCAACACCATCAGGAAGCTCACTATATACATCCCAAAATATATCATAGAAAAGAGATATGGATAGGTCCTTTCTACATCCTACTTTCAATCTCATCAATGACATGCAATCCCTAAGGATGCCCTACTCAAGGAATGCAAGCTCCTCATCAAGCTTACCCATCAGACCTAATGCAATACTTCCATACAATTTTGCAAAGATGCAACTAAAAACTTGAAGTATGCAAACCTCTACTCACACCTTATCCTTTTCTTAGTGCTTGATCACTTAATTAGGAGACAATTCAGATCTTTGAGAAATACCTGAGAGTTTTTTAGCATAAGACCTTGTTGACTGGAAGGCAGGGCAGATCTAGAACTCATCTTGCAGCTCCATCAAGTTCTTTGCTATGTTGAGTCACCACCTCCTTGAAGAGGAAAGTAATGCACTTTTTCAAGATGTTTCTTCTTCCAATCAACACAAAACTCCACCAAGTAAACATGCACTATTTATCATAAGATGCACTAATCAAATAGAGAAATCAGAGCCGCCACTCAACACTTAGTGAGAAAATTTTACAAATGTGTTTTTTATATTTTACTCTTTGATCATTTAACCAGACTCTAGGATGATCTAGCCAAGCAAGGAAGCTTGCTTTCTTTTACTTCTTCCCCAGCAGAGTCACCAATTTGTTGGTGTCTTTTCCTTGCAGGACCAACCTTGAATCAAAAGGTGGGCTTGATCCTCAAAATACGCACTCAAGTTTGACAAGAAAATAGAACCAATTGATGAGGATAATGAACCTCCTCCTTCTACTTTGAGCTCCACATCACTCAGGTGGGTATTGCCTTATCTGCACACTCAAGACACCTTGAGATAAACAATAGGCCTGCAGACAGATTATTGTGGAATAATCTTCAAACCCCTTCAGGTAACTTATACCCCAATGAAGCCAATTCACATGCAATAGCCCTACATGCATAGAATGAGTCTGAAGATTAGAAAGGACCTCCTACTACTACTACCAACATGGAAGGGAAAGGTATTTGATTTGAATGATTTTAATGTTGGGTTGAAGAGACCCCTGAGATACACTAAGTCTCTCATAGACCAGTGCCTTGTCCAATGGGCCACAAAGTCAAATACCTCACTGCAAAAGAAAGCTATGAAACAAGAAGATAGTACATTCAAATATGGTGATGCCTTACATCAGCCATACACCATTGATCAGATCATACATTATCAAACCACTTGTGTATCCAAATGTGCTATCACCCATTCAAAGGATTTTAACCCTCCCCTTAGAATAGACCTATAAACAAGTAGTACATTAACCAGCATCCACTAGAAGAAAAACATAAGATACCCTTGATACCCCAGTTCATACACACCTAAAAACCAATCCCAAACCTAGTTGCTTCTATGAAAAAAACTCTATTGCAGACACATAGGAAATGCAAATAGAAAGATGGAAACACCCTTGATGATTTAATCAATAAGTCTGAAACTCAAATGGAGACAATCTGATAACAGTAGAAGTGTATTGAATCTCATAGATAAGACAAATCAATTACAATGCATATCATATTCTTTGAGCCAACAAAGGAGAAAAAAGCACCCTATATGCAGAGAAGTAGAGAAAATCTACAAGGAAAAGGACCCTTCATGGAACTAGTTCTCCTCAAAATTTGCAGAAGAAGGAACCCTTACAAAATAAAACATTTCACCATATATACCACTAACTGCCTTGGAATCCTAAACAGGTGAGGATGCAACAAGGTTTAGATAGCTAGGGTTAGGGTTTCAACAATTACGCCAACCCCAATTACAACAAAAATCAAAATTCTCAGAGGGAAAACCAAGTACAGGTCAATCAAATCAAGGATGATCTTCATGAATGAGAAAATCTCTGAGAAGTACAGGAAAATCATAAATTTTTACCATATAAACCAATCTAACCAGACCTACAAAATGCCTTGAGCCACCAAAATTATCCATCCCCACATGGTACAAATCCCCCCTGCAAAGGGTCACCACACCCTGGATCACACTACAACGGCAAACAAATCATTTCGCACCAACTCCAGTCACCTTTGCATTCAATTTCAGTCCTTTTTGTCACTGGAAAGCCTCAGAAAATTCAAATTTGAATTACAACGGTCACCCTATGGCACTTGTAGCGAATCGATGATCCACGTTTGAATCTAAAATAACTTTAAGTCCCGACAATCTGATTTCATGTTTCACGGGCTTTATGACCTTAACTCATCAGATAGCCCAGAGTTAACTCTTAGTGAACAAGTGACAATGCTTTTCCTATTCATGAAAAAAAAACCTAACCCACCGTTTAACTCCGCGACTTAGTGATCAAAGGGGAACAACTAACTCCGGTCCTTACTTAGTGAACAGGCGACAGAAGGCCTTTTCGCCTATTCACCAAATGTTTCATCTCTTTGCCAATTCATTTAGCTATTATGCGAACACTTGTTCGCTAGATTGCCAGTCGATTTAGAATATCACCACTTTATTGTGCGAATGAGAGAGGCCTTTGAAAATGTGTCAGGCCGCTAAACACTTTTGTCTAGACTGCTAAGACTTTAGACCCCACCTGGGCCTGCTTTATGCCACTTGTCACCATGTTATTTGCTGCTCATGCTCAGCCATCTCTGACACAGGACCCACCTACCTAAGCCTTTGAAAATGAATAGTGGGCATAAGATCTGATGCCCCTAATACAATCGATGAGAACTTACGCCAACCATAGATCTTGTCCCCGTCATTGATCTTTCTGACAATGGCCCCACCTGCAGTATTCCTCGTCATCCTCTAGCTTAGTCAATCAGAAACTAACAACTCAGCGACACATGGCAATTGGTCCCACATTTCTTGTCTAACCTTAACCTTCTATCAACTTGGAAAACACGTGACCAAAGAAACCCTTAGCCCATTTGCGAGAACTTTGAGGGCACCACTAAATTATCTGGCTACTACGTGAACACTATTTGTCAAATTGCTAAGTCAATAGACCTTCTACCAAAACATCACGCAGACCAGTGAACAAAGCATATGTTTATCAGAACCACCAAAAAGATAGAGAAATCTACTGGGCCCACATCAAGAAGATCAATGGCCATCTAAAGTTCGCATTGGCATTCAAGATTCCATCAGATTACACACCCACCATTAGATGAAGAATCTTTCCGTACTCTGAGAACCCTCTGACAGAATAGGAGATCAACGACCGGTGCATAATCTCAAGCTTCTAACAAATTCAATAAGAACTTAAGCCATTCATCGATCGACTAACAGTTTTAGGTCCCTCTGACGCATCTGGAAACTAGGTCCCACTAACAATAGATCCAGTCAATCATTTGTTGACCAATCACAGTTTTCCATTTGTACTTACATGTCATTATAGACCTACAGTCTGTCTTCCATCACATCAGACAGTTGTTGTTAAGGTGCTATGTTAACACTCGTGCATCTTTCCTCATCAGTATAGCGACGATCGTTGATCTTGATCTAACCCTAACCAGTCAACAGGGAAGGAAGATAGGGCCGACCGAGACAGATGGCACATGATCATGAATTCTCATGTTAGAGACCTCTGACACCAAACAATCATGCGAATTAATGACAACCACATACTTTAAAGGGTGAAACATAGGAAAATACACACTGGGGGACTTAGGAAAATATTTACTGCCAATAGACTTAGGAACTTAGGAAATATTTAAAGGGGTCTGGACGTTAAAAAACCTAACCGATCAACATGCGAAGTGGTATAACATTTAAGCACATGTGTATATTGAGATTTTAAGTGACCCGATAAAGGTAACATTAAAATAGAATAGGGCCATGACAATACAAAGGGTTTTTATATGCACTGGCTAGATTTTGAATTTCAAACAAGGGTTTAGCTAGAAAATAGGGAAAAACAAGTTGCAGAGACTAGCAGAAAAATGGGAGGGCCATAAAAATTTGCAGGTGCCAACAGATGCACTTTACAATGCACTCGGGGGTTGATTGATGGTGATGAGGCATTAGTGAACTTTGACTGATTGGGATTGATTCAGATTAATTCAAGAAGTTTTTACATGGTTTAGGATCAATTAGGATCAATTTAGGAATGTTTAGAGACATTTAGGATTGATTTAGGAAAGATTAGGAATAATTAGGATTATTTTAGGAAAGATTAGGAATGATTAGGATCAGATAGGATCGATTAGAATTTGGAAGAATGCAAGCAGTGTTAGTAATCAATTAAATAGTTTTCAATGTTTCATTAATAGAAAAGGACAAAGTGATAACACACATTAAAAACTATATGTGTAACACATGGAAGAATAATTAGAATGCAAAACAATGTTTCAATTGCAATGCAACAATGGATAACACCAAGACTAGCAGGCTCGAGCCATTTTTGGGTGTCTATAGCTCAA